>OZ024743.1:295503086-295533086 GCA_964016885.1 Eledone cirrhosa
CAAAATAAAACACCAAGCTGGACATCCCACAAGCACTATATAAGCCGTTGAATGGCTGTGTGTTAAATTGTTATTTTGCCCCAAGTTCGATACTTTGAGGCGACTGCCAAAACCTGCCGTATAAGTTAACTGATATTTAAACTGGTTGTATAAATGGTAAACATTCGGTAAATATGCCTCCAGATGAAAATAAGTACGCGGATTAATATTACTAAAGTTGTTTCAAAAATGGAGCCCCATCATGGCCGCATTGCAATGACTTACATTTGCTTTCACTGATGTAACATACTTGATTGGCTAAAAGCAATTGGGGTTTTGTGTATAAAATGCATTCTTTGGAGAATATGAAGCTTTTTACGGATTCAAAGTTAAATACATTCTTAAAAAGGTGATTACGAAAAATAAAATATATATAGATAGATTGGGAGTGACCAGTTTAGATTAATAAGACCATTGTTTATCTAAGTACTCGATATTTAGGAAAGTAGAGGGTAGATAATGTAATGAGTTACGAGTAGTCTAACGTGTTGCGGGTGAGAGACAAGTAATGTAAAGACTTGCTTGGATGTTTCAATTTCTGCACCGTTGACATTGAATATAAGGCGTCTTAGATATGTAAAGTCTTCTATAATAATAAGCACATTTATTTTGAATGTATGCTCCTGTTTGTTAGGATGGGAAAGTATGAATTATAGGGGAACTGTCTGTTTGCATAATTGTTTAGCCTGTTATTTTTTCCAATAGATGATCTCTCTTTAAGGAGAGATCTGCCAGGTCATGGTCAGAGTTTAAATCTTCTATGTTAGAGAAAATAAACCCACTAGATTACTCTAATCTTACCTGATGTTATCCTTCAGATGTACTGGTTCATTATAGCACATGTATGTAAGTGTGTGGTGCGTGCGGGTGTGTATGCGCACGTATGTGCGTGTGCGCGCGCGTGCGTGCATACATGCGTGTGTGTGTGTGTGTGCATGCGTGCGTTTCTGCGTGTGTGTGTATGTGTCTGTATGTGTGTGTGTGCTTGTTGTGTGCGTGACTGAAATGTACATTATGAGACCGTGGTGCAAACTTTGACGAGCATGGATTTTCACACCAGTTAGCGATATGACACCGCGCAGTAAAATACCACCAACTGTTCCTCGCATGTCTTTAGCAGAGTACTTGCCTGTATTGCAGCTGTCATCATAAGGCTCCGATAAGGATAACAATTTCTATTCGCCCTTGATGTATAGGAAACTAAAAACGCGAGCTTGTGTAATGTTAGTTCTCCGCTCATTATATCAGGTGCCGGCAACAGATTTGAAAATTTGAAAATATTACAATATTACAAAAATTATATCCTATTCTATTTAAAATATTACATCAATTTGCCTGAGATATTCAATATTTGCTCTGACAAACGTTAATATATTTCACATTTGCATTTTTAGGTTTTATACCGAAAAGAATTTTACAGATGCACATCACCAATTGCTTCCACAAATAGTAGTAATTATATCTGCTTAAAGTAAACATAGCAAATACATTAGAAACAGATGAGAAAGTGAGGATAGTAATTTACATATAATCTAAAATCATATTTGTTCCGAGAAACAGATATTTCGTCCAAATTTTCATAACTGCTTTATATATCATAATCCTCCTTCACTCACACATATTTCTCCATACATAACAATATATATTTAAATGCTAACACTTTCTCGCCATTTATATCGTTCGATTTGTATTGTTTTCCTTCTATTTATTCCAATACTTGGTCTTTTAAAAGCAACAATCTTTAGAAAAGAAAGCAATTTCGCTCTTACTCATTGAAAGAGTAAAAAAGTCTCCCTTTTGAAAAGTATCAATTGAAATCTATAATTATTTCATATTTCAATACTTTTATAATTGAAGTAACAAAGTAGATATAAACGAATAATAAAACAAACAAGAAATCAAAAGAGGATAAGAAAAGAAATACAATGAAAGTAGCGAATTTTAATCGAAAAATATCATTTAATTGTATACTCAAGTTTTGTGTATTCAAATGAAAGATTACCAGAAATGGTGATGCTTATACAAAATAAATCGCCAAAGTGTTTTTTTTTTTTTCTTTGATTCCTCATTTTATTATTTCCTACATTTATATGATCACTTAATTTTGTTCTTTCTTGTAATGCCACTTTCTGTTTTCAAATTCTAGACTTCATTGGTTTTTACCGTTTATGTATTTCGTAGTTAATTTCGTTGTTGATGTTGTTTTCCAACATTACCTTTTTTTTTTCCAATAATCAACAATGGATGTGGAGTTGATAAAATAAGCTATCAGGCCTGAATTTCATTGTTCTTTAATATTTTATTTTGTTTTAAAGTTGTTTCTTCTTTTATTTCTTTGTTTTTTTATTTCTAATAATAAATTCGACAGCAAAGAATGAGATATTTTAGCCTTTTATGCTGAACAACTGTTTACCATTTTAATTGTCTTTACTTTAAGAGAATACAGAATAACACACCAACAACAAAAGAAGATGATGGATTAGTTTATAAGATTCAATAAGATGCGCTCATTGTGTGAAAGGTACATGGCTGCTGGGTGAGGAAAGATTTGGCTGGGAAGGTCATTTAGTATCATTACAAAAGAATGAAATGAAAGAAATATCGATAAATGTCTAAAGCATGAAATATGTAGAGAAGCCAATAAGGAATGATCGATAGCATATACATCGAACCACATTGTATTTCATCACAACTTCATTTTTGCTGAATGAGAGAAACTACGTAGTGAGTAAGATACTTGTTACATTCATTTTCAATAAGATGAAGAATGATGTAAAAAAGAGATAATATGAAAAGTTTAACAAAAGAGAAAAAAAGAAACGAACTTTCAATCGCCGCGTAAGTATGCGCCTTCATCAATCTTCCCATTGATTCGAAACTTGCACGATATATAGATTATTTATATACAGACAATAGGTTGCGAAGAAGAAAAAATGGAAATCTTGTTTGTCTATATGCATATAAACTATAAGAGCATGATGTTAAATTCTTGATACTTAAATTCTTATCCCGCTCCACCATTATCATTCTCAATATGAATTATACCCAATATGTCGAATTTCGCTTGTAACAAACATGAAAGCTACATAGAGGTGTTCACTCTTTCTTATAAATAGTTATAAAAATGAGATATGGATACATACATTCGGGTATATGCTTCTGTTTCTTTATTCTATTATATAGAAATATACATTGATATACATACACACAAATATATGTATGTGAACAAAACCATAAACCCTCTATCTTTTGAAAAGAGAAGAACTACTAAACCGGTAAAGGAACCAAATAATTTTTTTTTTTTTTAAATAGACTCCAGTTTCATTTTCGATTTCATCTTTTTTCCTTATACTTTCACTCGTGTAGGACACCTGGTTTTTTTTTAATTTGTAAATCAACTTCACTTTCTAATATATATATATATATATATATATATATATATATAAAAATACGTATTTAAGAAAGCCACAACAATGCAAAGGGAAATCTCGAGGTAGGAAGTGAAATATAGATAGGAAAAACAGGTGAAAGTGAAAATTGAGAGAGACAAAGATGAAAACAAAACAAAGGTAGAAGGGTTACCGTAGTAGAGATTTAATCCCAATATTTCGGGCTCACGCCCATCAACGGGGGAAAAGTTCCAAAAGGGGGGAAACAGGCCAAGCGGAGAAAGTTCTTTTGGAACTTTTCCCCCGTTGATGGGCGTGAGCCCGAAATATTGGGATTAAATCTCTACTACGGTAACCCTTCTACCTTTGTTTTGTTTTCATCTTTGTCTCTCTCAATTTTCACTTTCATCTGTTTTTCCTATCTATATTTCACTTCGTACCTCGAGATTTCCCTTTGCATTGTTGTGGCTTTCTTAAATACGTATTTTTACACATTTCACAATGCTTCAAGCAAACTTTAACACCCTCTTATATATATATATATATATATAAGTATATATAGGTATATGGTGGCTGCCAACTCGTTTTCGAGTACGGCCACTACTTTATATCCATGTAGGAGAACCCCTACCGAAGCGCTGCATGAGTGTGACTTTTTAGTCCAGCCAGCGACTTGAAAACTCTGGTACAAACACTACACTTGTGACAATTATTGACACATAGTGCTGGGCCCATGGTACCATGTGAGGACAAGTGCAGAGAGATCTCCAGATATAAAGCAATGCCTGTGCCGTGAAGCTTTTATAGTGAGCAAAGGCACTGCACAAAGCCAGTCCCACTCTCTTAACCAAGATGATATTTACCAAAAAGAAGAACAAGTCAACATCATTGGATACCATCAAGGTTGCAGGTGTTATATCAGAGTTTTCCTTCTCCTAGAATTCTGCCTTGACAAAGGCTAAGGGGTCATCTCTCCCGGTGATTTTGGATGGCCATTGACTCTTAAGAGCTCCTTTGCCCTTTGACAGGTTTTGTTTTTAGTCCTGCAGGATGTCCAAAGTCACCCTCCT
This sequence comes from Eledone cirrhosa, assembly GCA_964016885.1. NCBI lineage: Eukaryota > Metazoa > Mollusca > Cephalopoda > Octopoda > Eledonidae > Eledone > Eledone cirrhosa. The sequence goes on from OZ024743.1 coordinate 295,507,585, forward strand.
CACCAAGAGACCTTGGTGGGGTTGCCAGTTTAGTCGCCAACGACCCGACCATGAGGCAGGTTGTACTGGGATACATGTTACCAGTAGCACCAACTGGTGACCTGACACCAGTATAGGTATATACATATATGTATACAGACGTACAGCAGTATGTATATATATATATATATATACATACATGCACACATATATATACATACATGCACACATATATATATATATATATCTACGTATGGGTTTACCAAACATTTATTATAATGTTCGGTTTGTTTGTAAGCAAACAGCCCGTATTAAGCCGTACAAAAGGGCAATGATGGTTGCCGAACACTGTACGGCTTAATTCGGGCTATTTGTTTACAAACAAACCGAACATTATAATAAATATTCGGTAAACCCATACGTAGATATATATATATATGTGTGCATGTATGTATATATATACATACTACTGTACGTCTGTATACATATATGTATGTAACTATACATACTTATATTTAAGTATCAGCCGTACTAAGAGTGAGAAATGAAATTTCATTTTTTCCATTTATATATATATATATATATATATATATGTGTGTGTGTGTGTGAGTGTGTGTGTGGTGTGTCTATGTGTGTGGTGTGTCTATGTGTGTGGTGTGTGTGTGTGTGTATGTTTGTACAGATAGATAAAAAATGCTATTAGCCACAAGGGCACAAAAGAAGGCGACAAATAGAAAGGGGGAGATTTACATACAGGTATATGAAAATAAAACTATTAATAAAATAACAAATAACAATTGAGATCCCCAATTGGGAGGAGGCGTTACATGGGGGTTGTACACACCCCGAAAAAAGGTACAACCCTCGTTTCCAGGAGCACCAAGAGTGAGTACTACCCCTCCTCTCTTTCTCTTTTTCCTCAACCTACAGGCTTATATAGAGAGAATGCCAAGCCATTCGGGCCATCTTTGCCACATTCACCCACCTTTTATAAAATTTGCTGGGGTACAGCACCTCTCTCTCCATCCTGATTCTTCTTCCAAAATAATATTTGAAAAAACGAATCAGTTGTTCGCCGGAGAGATATAACCTCATTCAACATAGCCATAACACATGGAAAAACCGCCTCTCCTTCGTTTTTGAAGGAGGGTGGCCGTTTGATAAGGTCAATGGACTCGGTCGTCAACTGGATTGGTCCCACCCGCGACAATAGTCGTTCTACATAGCTCCACAAGTCGGTAACCCCGGGGCAGTGTACAAATGTGTGCGCGACGGTTTCCTCGTCGCGCACGAATCTCGGACAGATCTTTTTCGAAGGGTCCGTGCCCGGGCGCCCGAGCGCCCTTGTTTGTAGAGCTTGTCTTGAACTGGTACAGCTCCTCGGTAGCACTGCCAGGCCAGGGACATTTGGAAGTTGTCCATCGGTCCCGGGCGGAAGGTTCTACTGAACAGATTGGACAGTTCGTCTTCCTCTACGCCTAGAGTTTCTCCGAGCGCGTCGTCGCACATGCTGCTGACCAACTCTCTATAGAATGACGAAGTGGAGTGTCCACTGATCGCCGGGTACGTCTGCCAGAGGGCTGTGAGCGCTCAAGCACATTCGATGTGCCAGACGCCCATTTTTCTCGGTCTTTACTTGACCCAGGACTGCAGCTTGGTCAGCGAAACGAGTCTTGGGAATGTTCGCCTCACGAACGGGGCCCACACCGGTTGTTCGGTGAGGAATACGTGGAGGTGCCGCAGCCTGAGCGCGTATTTGCGCATCGTCAGCCATGGCATCCCCAGTCCTCCGTTTGAAGGGTCTTGGCAGCAGATGAATCTTCTCAACAAAGGGGCCCACTTCTTCCAAAGGAATTGGAAGAGCGCGCGCTCCATTTTGGTGAGAGTTTTGGCTGGACAAGGCACGACACTCAATCAGTAGTAGGTGACGGACACTATAAAAGTGTTCGCCATCTCCGCTCGACATTTCAAGGATAGTTTGCACTCGGCCCACTTCTGGGTGAGCGAAAACACCTTCGCCGTCACCTCGTTGCAGTTCTTCTCCACCTGGAGGTCCGGAGCAAACCAGATCCCGAGCATCTTTACCGGTCCTTCCGTCCAGCGTCCGACGACGCCATCGGTTTGCCTCTCCACGTTCCGAGTTGCAAACCGGCGGATTTGTCCCGGTTCAGCTTCGCTCCTGTGAATCTTTCGCATTCCTTCAGTAAGGTGCCGACCTCCCCGATTTGCGAGGTGCTCGACACCATTCCTGTCACGTCATCGGCGTAGGCCAATGCCGCTTTTCGCAGTCCTGGTTCCAAAGGGATGCCCTGCAATAGCTCCAACCTACGCAGTAGTGGTTCGAGTGTCAGTACGTACAGAAGGGAGGAGAGAGTGCATCCCTGTTGGATGGATCGCGTGTGCTGGAACGGCTCTGAGAGGTAGTCGTTCACCTGAACCTTTGAGCAGATGTTGCTGCTGTGCATTGCAGTAATCCAGCCCATGAACACGGGTCCGAAGCCTTCGGCCTCGAGCACCGCATCCAGGTAACGATGGTCAACCCTATCGAAAGCCTTAGACTGATCCAAGTTGATCAGGGCCCCACCGAAGCCGGGCTTACACTCTACCCTCTCTATGATGTATCGCATGAGGTGGAGGTTGTCGTGTATGGACCTGGTCGGGATTGCGCATGATTGCGCTTCTCCCACCAGGTTTTCGACGACAAGCGTAGCCTCTTTGCCAACACCTTGGCCAAAATCTGTAACTCTGTGTTTAATAGAGTTATGGCCCGGAAGTTGCCTATGTCATCCCCCTTATTCTCGACCTTCCTGATTAACGTGACTACGTCCTTGGTCACAGAACTGGGAATTCTCCCGTTCTGCTGCCAGTTGCAGTAGACCGCTTCCAGGAGACTGGAGAACAAGTCCGGCATTGCTACGTAAAATTCGTAGCGTAGACCGTCGAGACCTCGATCTTTGCGTTTGCCGCACTGGCTCAGCGCGTCCCCTATCCCAGCGGCCGAAATCGGCCTTTCGCAGAACTTCGTTTCGCTGTCCGAGAGTCGCGGTAGGCCGTCGAGGTATGGACCGAAATCCATAGCCCCTCCCGGTGCGCCGCCCTGCCCGAACAGTTGAGCAAAGTGCCTCCAGATAGATATATTTCTTTATTAGCCACAGGGGCACAAAAGAAGGGGACAAATACAAAGGGGGAAGTTTACATACAATAAAAACGTGTAAAATGTTATCACAGATGGAATTTAAAAGTTAGTCGATTTTCCCCAATAGAGGGAGACAGTTTATATGGGTAACACATACCCCCGAAAAAAAATGTGCAACCCTCATCTCCAGGAGTACGAAGAGCTTGTACTCCTTTCCTCTCCTCCTCCTTTTCCTCAACCTACAGGCTGATATAGAGAGAAGGCCCATTCACTCGGGCCATTCTCGCCACTTTCACCCACCTTTCATAAAACTTGCTGGGGTACAGCACCTCTCTCTCCATCCTGATTCTTCTTCCAAAGTGGTATTTGAAAAAAAGAATCAGTTGTTGACCGGAGAGAAAGGTGTCTGACCTCAGCCCTTTCAACCTTGTCCACCATACAACCTCTTTCACCATAGCTATCACACAAAGGAAAACCGCCTCTCCTTCGTTTTTGAAGGAGGGTGGCGGTTTGATCATGACAATCGACTCGGTGGTCAACTGGATTGGTCCCACCCGCGATAGATAGACAGATAGATAGATAGATGGATAGATAGGATAGATAGGATAGATAGATATGGGTAGAGGAAATAATCTCTCCCTTAGGTTTGCTGGGAAAATTGCCCTAGGTTAAAAGTAGGTTTTTTTCCAGAGTTTCCCTCTCTTAGAAAGGTGTTGCGACAACAACTGGTAGCCTTTCACTCCCAGGTGAAAAAGAAGTACTATTTCGATGGTCGTTGACAGTCCTGAGTTCCTCCGCTCTTTGTCGGGTCTTGTATTTCATCCCGCAGGGTGTCCAAATATCACCCTCCTCACAAAGCAAGCTTGGTGGGGTTGCCCGTTTAATCGTCGACGACCCGACCACGAGACAGGTTGTACTGTGTTACACGTTACATACAGACATATATACATATACATATTTTTCAGCTTGTTATTTTTTTCCAGTAGATGGTCTCTCTTTAAGGAGAGATCTGCCAGGCCATTGTCAGAGTTGAAATCTTCTATGTTAGAGAAAATAAACCCCCTAATAAACCCATTCTAATCTTACCTGATGTTATCCTTACAGATGTACTGGTTCATGTGTGTACATGTGTGTATATGTGTGTATATATATATATATACACGAGTTTATATATATGCATATATATATATACACATATATATATACATACATATATATATATATATGCACACACATACACACACATACATATATATATATGCACACACATACACACACATACATACATATATATATATATGCACACACATACACACACATACACACGCATATATATATATATATATATATATACATATATACGCATATAGACACATTCTTCTTATAGAATATGTATTTGACATATGTAAAGAATATATCAAGTATCTTGTACGATATATGGCTCCTTCCCTCTCAATATAAACACATATGTATGTTAACAAATACGTACATACATACATATACCCATAAACACACACACACGCAAACCCACGTGCTCATATAAAACACATTCATACACGTGAACCGTCGTGCTCAAACCAAAATTTAACTATTTATAATTTAAGCAGGAAAAGAAAAAAGGATTAATTTAAGCCAAATGTCCTTTAACCTAAGATGTGTCAAGGATGTACAAAAACAGTGAGAGAAGGGTGGAAACAAATGAGTACTCACGTATATATATAATTAGAGAGAGAGAGGACAGGGTGTTTGTGACTTAGGTGTCTCTCCGTTGGGTGAATGGTGGGTATATGAGTAATAGGGTAAGAGAGGTATGCAAATTAGTTTATTTAGTGTCGGGCAAGCACATGTGCTGGAAGGTCGGTTGTTGAAGTGGAAGAGTCCATTATACTCCTGGAGCATATGTTGGTTTAAAGCAAAGGTACGATTTCTGGATCCGCTGTCTACATTAGGTAACTATTTCCAATTTTTTTATTGGTGAGTGGCCATTTTTTATTTAGAATGCAAAGTACTTTAGTCGATGCCAATTTGCATGGCCCCCTCTCCCTTGTAGGGCTAAGCATTGCTGATGATGCTGAAGCTAAGGTTGTAATGAATTCCTTTCTCACGTAGACTCCAGACGAAACTGGAGAGGCTTATGGCATGCTTCTTGTCCTGGTGTCGGAAGGAATAGTTATATTGCGTTTAAGCGTGTTTAGAAATTGTTTACCATCATGGCGATGTGCGCCCTCTGTTGTCTATTCGATGTGACCTTACACCCATATACTACATCTTTAATGAGGCATTAGATGTTCACGAAGCGCTCATTTTGGTTGCAGAATTACAATTTGGCTCTGGAGGTGCGTTGTTATGTCCGTTTGGTCTGTGTATATTCAGCTTAGACCTGTTTGAAGCTGCGATGCACTGGGTGATGTTGAGCGTATTGCAAAAATGCGTGAATTCGTGGTAAAACTATTCAGCCATGTGATACAATATATCACATTTAATCTCTCTGAGAATTACGTTAGGGCTAAACGTGTCTTTTGAATGCTTTAATTTTATGAGCAGGTTGTTAAGTTGATAGAACAAGACGAATACAACGGAGGTTCAACAATATATTGAAGAATTTCGATAAGGTTATATGCCTCTGGAATACTCAGCCACCTACTTCATAATACAAAGTGGACTGTACTTGCATTTCAAATGTCCAGTCTTGCCACACAGTCGTTGTGACTCAGCTTTGAGATTACATTAAATGTGCATGTCTCTGGAATACTCAGCCATCTAAGCTATAATTTATGATGGGTTTTTCTTGTATTTCGAAGAATTCAGCCTTGTCAATATTGTTTCATGCTCAATCTGTCTTGAAATTACAGCTAAGCTTGACATGTCTGTAGAATACTCAGTCACTTCCACATCAGACATTAGAAAATATCAAATAAGTGAATACTCATCATGGAAAGTGTTGGTGGATGGATTATATTGTAACAATCTACACTGTCTCACCGATATATCATGTAACGCCCTTTATTATTGCAGTAAATTCACCTTCACCACTTCTATTCATAATCATTGGTTTGTCTACATGGATTAAATAAGTTTTAAGTGAGATTCTCACAGCCAGATGCCCTTCCTGATGCCAACTTGTATTTTAATTAAAGTTTGATAGATAGATACTGTTGATATTCATATAATCTTATTTATTGTTTATGAAGTATTTCATTTTAATGACGACATTGTCATGGAAGCATTTAAATATTTCTTTGTATATCACAGCATTTGTAACCGTGAAGAATATAAGCAAAGATGTTTAATAAAAATCTTCAATATTGAAGTAGAACTAGCTCAAATATCTAACTCTGTATTTGCTCATCATTTTGTAGACGATAAGTGTCTATCTGTGACATTACAGAGAGGACAGTGGGAAGGCGCATTTCTAATAAATAACATATCACATGACTTTCAGAATAATGAAACACCTGAAAATCTAATAATGTTACATACTCATGTATCGGCTTGTTGAATCTTTTCTCACACACGTATCTCCGTTCAAATATCGCGCAGTGTTATATTAAAATTCACAATTCAAATGTGCATATATATATTTAGATATATATATACGTATATATATATATATATATATATATACAATATTAAATAAATGGAAACTATATATCAGTTATAAATATTTACTAGTTGTAACACAACAATTTAAATATAACTTTCCATATATATATATATATATATTTATATATATATATATATATATATATATATATATATATATATATATATACGTAGAGAGAGAGACTATATATCAGTTATAAATATTTACTAGTTGTAACACAACAATTTAAATATAACTTTCCATATATATATATATATATATTTATATATATATATATATATACGTAGAGAGAGAGAGACGGGGGGAGAGAGAAAGAGAGAGAGATGGATATATTTACATATATATATATACATTTATATATATGTAAATATATATATATATATATTGTATATGAGTGTATATATACATATATATATACATATATATATATATACATATATATATATAGTAATAATAATAATAATAATATATATATTATATATATACCTATATACTTATATATATATATATATTATATATTCATATATATATATCATATATATATATATATATATATATATATATATATATATATTTATATATATATATGTGTGTGTGTGTGTGTGTCTGGCTGTGTGTATCTGAATTAATATATATTTATATTTGGATGTATCTCAGTTTTACTCGTTTGCTTACTCCATCCCTCGGGCTGCGGGAATGCTGCTGCACGCCATTGTTGCTACACTTTCTATAGCCGTCCATTCATGAAACCTGGATCTTTTCACTGCTGCTCTCATTTGCGTTTCTTGCCTCGCTGGAGGCTCAGCTGAGATATATCTATTTATATATCAACCTACACACACATACATACACATATATATACATACTTACTTACCTGCACACACGCACATACACACACCCACACACATACATATATATATACACATATATAATTATATATATATATACATACATATATATATATATATACATATATATATAGACGCACATATACATATATATATACATATACATACACATATATATATATACATATATATATATACAAATATATACATACAAATATGTATATATATATATATATATATATATATATATATATATAAACATGTTCGTGTGTGTGTGAATGTGCATGTGTATGCGCTTATGTATGTATGAATGTATATATATAAGCAGGCAAGTAAGTAAATCGAGAGGGAGAAAACGAAGAAAGTAGCAATACGGAGATGGGGAGATATAAATATAGTCAGATAGTTCTGTAGATGCAGTGAAATAATTAGACAAATATTGTTGTCTTTCATATACTTAAACATTAAAGCATTCTATATTTGCGTGGGGTAGTGAGCTCGTAGTACGTTTTCTTTGTTAAATACTTGTTTAAGATGTTGTTGCCTAGTTGCCTATATATACAGTGACTCGCACACTCACAATCTCACAGACAACTTCATATTCACACGCATCTTTATATGCTCATATATATGTGTTCGACAACGATTAGGTGAACTGTCCGCTAGTAGTTAAGTAGCTACAACCATAATAACGAAGCTTCTAAGATGCCAGTAGAGGTAAACATTTATAGCTTATCCAGTTAGACGTTTTTGGTAATGTTTCAGACAAACAAATTATAAATGGGATGATGGAAACGTTCCTTGGCTCGTCATAATATATTTAATTCGACAGCTAAATCACTTTAATTCGTTGGATTTAGAGATTGTTTCGAAACCGTGTCTATAATTAGAATACCATCGTCATTTTTCTCTTAGAAAATCATGTCGGGGTTATAATGGACTATCTGGTGATCTTATAATATAGTTATATATATCTTGAGTTGTCATTTAATAAAACAGGTGGAGTTTCATATAACAACCGTTATTATATTTTTCAGTGGTTTTACATATATTGCGTACTCTCTCTCTCTCTCTCTGCACAACAAAGTGCAGTTCTGTACGTCTTCAGTATATGCTGTGGTATATTTAGGGTTCTATTTCATATTATATGTATTTCTAATTTTGATACAATGCAAGTAAATGTGGGGGGAGTGCAAAGTCAATTAAATCAGCACCAACGTTGTCAAAATGTAACGAGCATTTCATCCAGCGTTCTACCAATTCTGCCAATATATTCCCTTTATATTTTGTTATATAAGTACTGTTCTTGAGTAAAAATTTGGCGTGGCTGTTGCAGCGGGTGTCTCTAACCATTCTTCTCGGTAATGACTTTGCCATTTTACTCGCGGTGTGCAGCTGAAGCACCACTCAGACTGGAATGTAGTGTATGTCCCTCCTCCTCAACCTTTCTTTCGATGCTTAATTTTTTTCTCTTCTTTAAATTTCTTTTTTTTGATTTCGTTTAATAGTGTGTTTTGTTTTTGTATAAACAGTTTCTTAAATGCTCTGAAGTATTTGTTTCAGTTTTCAGTAATTACCCTCTTCCCTTAAGAAGGAGATAGATCCCTCATATGGGATGCCACATATGCTTCCCTGTAAACACAACGTATATCTTTAGATACATGGAATTCACATACACATATGTATACAGCTGTGTTGAAGCAAAATTTTAAGTTTACTTTTCTTTTCATTTCTTCCTATTGCTTCTACGAGCCAACACATATTTAGCTTCTTATTTATATCCATTAAGGAAAATTTAACCCGAGGCGGCCATTGACAGTATTTTGCTGTTTTCACAGCTTTCTTGGCCCTTAGCAATAGGTAATTTTCCGAAAGTTAAAATTTGCATCTCCCAACCCCTAATCCTGGTTCAAGCAACAAAAACACGGGGTGTGCAAAATCCGAGCTCAATCGGACAACTGTTAGGCAACCCTCAAACGCCTTGAATTAGGGACATAGTATACACAACGATTAATTATGTTCAAAAGCGGTATACTGCTCCCTATCTCCACCATTTATGTTTAGAAACGTTCTGAATCAGATTTAGCAATAGTTAATTTGAAAAATTCCTGAAATAACATGAAAAACTTCAGAAATATTAGGTTTTCTTAATAAAGCACACAACTTCTATAAGATAAATGCATTTTTATTTACAACAATAAGTTCTATAGAAACAAAAACATAATGTGAACACTGAACACTGAATATTGAACAAATATTTTTGAACAATGAAACTACAGAGAGAGTCTTATATGAAAAAGTTTAAGTGTATTATTGGGAATCCCTATAAGTTATCAAGGTGGGATATAGAGTTATCTATAAGTTATCCCACCTTGATAACTTATAGGGATTCCCAATAATACACTTAAACTTTTTCATATAAGACTCTCTCTGTAGTTTCATTAAATAAATCCCGCAACCCAAACCTTTAATTTTCTATTAATTTTTTTATTATTTTTAAAATTTCTTTTAACTCTTAATTTTTTTAACTTTTAATTTAATTTCATCCTGCAACTCTTAACATAAGTTAACGTTCCAATTTTCTGTTCACACATTAGACCATACGGACACACATTATATATGCCTTTGTTAAAATATAGGTTCTTTGGATAAACATTTTTCGCGGCGTTTTCTTGCCTGACTGTAGTGTGACCCTTACGCTGACTTTTCTTTCTTTCTTTCTTTCTTTCTTTCTTTCTTTCTTTCTTTCTTTCTTTCTTTCTTTCTTTCTTTCTTTCTTTCTTTCTTTCTTTCTTTCTTTCTTTCTTCTCTTTTTTATTCTCTGACGGAGAGGTGGTAGTACATTATAAGCCTTCGCTCCTTCACCAGATGGTCATTAGTAGACCGAATAGCCATCACTTGAGGGCGATTGACCGAGGTGAAAACAGCTAGTTGGTCAGTCGTCCTCTCTGTCTCTGATCTTCGGACCCATGGATTTTTATATATTCCTTTGTTATATTTCGAATACCTGATGATATCACCGGATTCATATGGAGCCCGGTCATTGAAATGATCATAGTATAATAAACTTTTCAACGATTTACACAAGTCCAGCCGCCTGTTATTTTATTCATAATAATTAACTCTGTATTCGCACCACAAACTACACAAACGAATACGGGTGAACTGCACTACGTTGAGTACTTTCCATAATATTACATCAAGATTGACCATACGGAATGACCAATTCTATCCGGTGGTGAACCAACAAACCTAAATAAATATATATATAGAGATAGATAGATGAGATTCTACAGGACTAGAACTGTTTAATTCTTTAGAAATCATCAGCGATTCCTGATGATTTCTAAAGAATGAAACAGTCTTAGTCCTGTAGAATCTCATCTATATTAAAACTGTTATACTCTACTATGTATTGAGTACCTTACTTTCTGTGGTTACCTACCATTCAACCCGGAATAACTTACCTATATATATATCATGAATGACATATATATATATATTTCATATGTATATGTATATATATATATATATACACACACACACACATATATATATATATATATATATATATATATATATATATATAGTGTGAGTGTTTGCGTGAACGTAGGAGCATTTAAGGATTCGTGTGTGTGTATGTGGCTGCGTGCACACATTTTGGAATATGTTTTGGTCAGTCAAAGAATTGGTTTGGAGTAATCAGGAAGCTGAAAGTGAGGGTTGACCCTATTGGCGGCGGTGGGGGCGGCGCTTGTCACGCTTGGACGACGCGGTACAAGTTCATAGTATCATTAAATTACACACATACTAAATGCACACATACGCTCACACACAAAGAATAGGGCCGATGCCTATATATATATAACTTCTCAGCCCAGAAAACCACATCAAAAAGTATATTTTTTGTCATATCACCAGACTGAGGAGCTAATCGATACTGGAGACGGCTCCATAACTCCTATGAGTTACATTCAACCAATCCTCTGCGAAATACACGTAACAGGTCGATACACAATAAATATTTTTCACCTGTAAACGAAACTTCATCGTTTTTTCTATTATGTACATTATGTATATATATATATATATATATGTACATTATGCACATATATATATATATATATATATTATGTAAATATATAAATAAATATAAATATATATATATATATATATATATATATCACATAAGAAACGGAGAATCAGTGATATGATACTCTGCTCTGCAAGAGCATCGAGTGCTCAAAAGGCCTACCGCTCACCGACGCTTTACGCCTCCCACACCAATCTATATATATAAAACTGTGGTTGTCTGTCTGTCTATCGATTTTTGTCACACATCTCCTCTTAGAATCTCTCACGGAATTGCACCGAAATTGCTATACTTGTACATTGAGCCCTATCGAAGACATCGGAAAAAAAATATTTCAAATTGACCCACCCTATGTGACGAAATCGAATATAATGTATCGATTTTTGAGCGTAAGTTATCAGTTATTTCCCTTTGTTCTGTTTACATTGAGCGTCTTACGTAAAAAATTACGCTGGCTTTCTCAGCGTTTAAAATGACATTAACACAATACACGAAGCTTCCGTTTTGCTTCATTTCCATTTAAAAGCATTTTAAAACAATATTTTTACTTGAAAACAAGTCTATTTAAAGACTACGTAAAACAAGCAAATATTTCGTCGTTAGGCGTGCAGACAGACAGTCGTGCAGACAGACAGTCGTGCAGACAGACAGTCGTGCAGAGAGGTGATATAGGCGTGCAGACAGACAGTCGTGCAGAGAGGTGATATAGGCGTGCAGACAGACAGTCGTGCAGAGAGGTGATATAGGCGTGCAGACAGACAGTAGTGCAGAGAGGTGATATAGGCGTGCAGACAGACATAACTGATAATTTGGTTACGCTAATGTTTTTCTCTGCGTTGCAGTGTTTACATTTTCGATCTTTGTTAATAAATAACCAGTGCAGTTTCTATCCCCAGCATCCTCTTTTGTTATAACATTCGGGTTATCGTTATGTTTTCTTAACTTCATAAGGCATATTGTTGGTTGAGGGAATATTAATCAAAAACACCACATGCAAGTCTGCACAGTAGACACTACAGTTTTTAAGCCAAGAAAGAAACTTAACATTGTAACTTTAACACAGCTACTGAGCGACCCCGAGCAACGCCGGGCTTTACTGCTAGTTATATATATATATATACATTATTTATATATCTATATTATATATACACATTTTATATATATATATATATATATATATATATATATACATATATACATATACACATGGTGTGTGTGTGTGTGTGTGTGTGTGTGTGTGTGTGTGTGTGTGTGTGTGTCCAAAAAAATGTATACATACTTCAAAATCATTGTAATAAATATCGCCTCTGCAGGTAATTAAATCAAAGTGTGTATACATTTTTTGGGCCACTCTGTATATATATATATATATATATATATATATATATCTGTATATATATAAAATTAAGTATGTGTGTGTGTGTGTCTGTGTATTACCTGTAGGGGCCTACATCTTACGACCGAATTTCATGAAACTTTATAGGCTCATAGATTAGTCATCGGGGAGTGTTTTCTATATATCAGCGTATCGTTTTTTTTATATTCCGGCGTCATTCTGCAGATAAAAATTGATAGCTCTCACATTTTGCCACCGATTTCGTTCAAATTTTAAAGCAAAATAGAATTTATCATTGCATATCCTGTAATGACTATATTTTGCATTTGTAGTTCAGTCACGGCGTGGTAGACGCTTAAATATTAAAAAATACCACTTTCGACTCAAATTTCAACATTCCGGCTCTAGCTCCCACATTAATCAACCTACTTTGTTCAAAATTCACACTACGCTAGATCTGATTATTTCACTTTTTAAGTGGCTTTATATTTTGGACTTTTTGTTCAGGAACGGCGTGGCAACAGCTTAAATATTCGAAAATACCACCTTTTCGCTCAAATTTCCGCCTTTTCGGCTCTAGCTCCCACATTTTTCAACCGATTTCGTTCAAATTCGAAACTTCGGCTCCACCTCACACATAAATCAATTTATTTGGTTCAACTTTTATACGACGATAGAACCTATCATTGCACATCTTATAGATGGTCAAAGGCAAAACGTTGGCCACTGACGACGTCTGAGCTTTTAGTTGTGTATTTGAGAATTCATCGGTTTCCAATCAAGTAGCGTGAGGAAATTTTCGCTTAGTGTTAGAGGTCATTACCTCCCTCCCCAACATACCCTTCGTCAGTCACCCGCGTTTCTCAGTGATAGAGGTCATCACCACCCTCCCCCGCATGGCCTGCGTGTGGCCATAGATGAGTCATCGAGAAGCAGTCACTAAGATCAACACGTTTTCATCAAAGCAGATATTATTTTACCTACCCAGGCAACGCTGGGTACTGCTGCTAGTATATATATATATATATTATTGCACTTTGAAATTTGGTTTCAGGATTACATATGTAGGGGTGTTTTTCGTCAAATGTTTAAGCATGTATATATTTTTATAGATTTCTAGCAGCAGAAAGCCCTTAATTTACTATGTTCGTGATAAATGGAATATATTTTTGTCAGGCATTGTGTGATTTTATGTAAATAATTTAGTTTTGTTTGTTTGTTTATTTTCTCATCTCTCTTTTTCTTTATGTCTGGTCATGCTAATTCACTTTGCTTACACTTGATATTATAGCCATAACTGGAACAGCGTGTGTATTCAAGCCGATAATCACCGGTTTTTCCCGGTGGAGAATATGCAAATAAGTTTAATAAAATAGTTAATCACCAAGTGGTGCCAGCTCATGTATCTGCAACAAATATCTAACCAGCTATTTTCTCAGACGATATGAGCCACACTGTGATATTACACAGAGACAGAGAAAGCAGAATTTTTAATAAATAACGTGATACCACATGGACTTCACTATAATAACACGGCTTAAAATCTAATAACCGTAAGCTCGTACATACCGGTTTAATAAATATTTTCTAACACATGTATCTCCATAAACATTCGTATATTAAAGTATACTATATATATATATATATATATATAGGGGGGGGGGGGGTAATAATGTGTGTGTGCCTTTTGTATGTGTGTATTGATACAATTGAAGCCTATTGATAGATATAAGGATTATACAATTATATAAGGTATATTAAATATATATATATAATACAACTATTAATTATTGTTTCTACTTTAAGCACAAAGCCAGCAATTTGAAGGGGAGTGGAAATGGATTAAATCGTCCCCAGTGAATTACTGGTGCTTTATTTTGTCGACCTCGTGAGGATGAAAGGCAAAGCTAACCTCAGAACGTAAAGGGCCGCAACCCTATACAACGAAACATGGTCTCCAACGACCTACCGGTACTGCCAATCCACCTATAATAATACATGCTTCATTTATTGGCCACAAGGGCCAACATATAGGGGACAATGCAAAGACAGGGATGGTGGGGGGTTTACAATAAAATCGAGTAAAAGTTCACAATAACAAAAACAATTAACAATAAAAATAAAACAAAGTAAGTTCACCAATAGTTAAGCGAACTATCTGGGGACGACTTAGGTACCCTACCAATCCTTAACCATTCGCCTTTTCGAGGGCAACCGGGAAGGGCACGCCTCTCTTCAAATTAACCAGCCTACAGGCGCATGCTCAGAGTAGGTCCATTGTTGAGGATTGTCAGTTTTTGCCGCATGATTTTCATTCCAGCCATGCAGCACTGTCAAGTACATGTCGGAAATCCCTTGCCGGCGTGTTAAGTTGTACCATGCCGTCTATAACTTCTAACCGACTGATCCTACACCCATTCATAACGCTTCCAATCCCGCTGCCCATATTAGTCCAGTTCATGAAGATTATGAACAGGAGGGCTGACTGTACAAACCTTTTGCAGAGTCCAACAAACACAGTAAATGGTTTCGACTTTGCAGCATTTATGCAATAACAATAATATAGCAACAAGGAGCTGTCCACTGATCCCATACTGCAGAACCTTCGATAGCACATCCCGTGAAACGAGAACGTATGCCTTTACGATATTTATAAAATAATAATATGCCTCTTGACAATATTCCCACTATCTGTGAAAAACTTGCCGCAATGTTAATATTTGTTGGGCTGTGCAGCGTCCGGGGTGAAATCCACATCGTTCGTCTGCATGCTTGGGATCGACAGGATTCTTACATTTCTTACGTACACACTTAGCTTAAATTTTACCGGGGAGTTTTAAGAATGAATTGTCTCTATTATTAGAGCAAACATGTTTCACCTTTTGAAAATTGAGATTATCGTTCCTGATTGCCATACACGAGTAAGCTTCTCTATTTCATGCGTTTAACATCCCTGACCGAATTTGATGATTATTCTTTTTCGAAATATGACTCTTGTTTAAATAAGCTGTGGTCGAATCTGGGAAGGAGTGCAATGCGCCACAGGTAATTTCTGCTGAATTTTTTATCATCCAGATTATATAAAATATGTTTTTTCTATTGTCTGGAGATTGACTTTTGATTTAAGTATCTAGAACATACTCTTATAATTGCGCTATATGAGCAAATAGGTTTCTTATCTCCTGGGACAGCAATTCCAGCTTGGGTAGCATTGATGTGGCGGCGGATTGGAACATTGGATAGAGTGCTTTGCGGTATTCTTTCCGGCTCTCTGCTCTCTCAGTTCAAATCCCGACTAGGTGATCTTTACCTTTCACCCATTCAGGTGGATACAAAAAGTACCAGTTTAGTACTGGGGTCGATTCTTCCTCTCTATCTCTTTCTCACATTCTTTCTCTCATTTTCAATCATCCTCTAGAAGAATCTGCTGTACTTAGGCCTGGGGAGAGGCTAGATTCTGACAGGTTTTAAAATGCCCTAAGAAACGTCGTATATCAATATGGTGCCCCTACGACTCCCTCGGGAGATACGGCTAAATATCATGCAATAGCATTCAGGAATCATAGAATAAATTGGTACGTGCAGCTATCTCTACTGATGCATAGTTCGAAGGGATTGTTCAGATATCTCTCCTAGGAACCGGCTTTAATTTCTCCAGATTCTTAGCTGATTTCGGCACCTACTACCTACTACCTGTATTCTGAAAGTAACTACTAATGATTTCCACACATTGCGTACTTAAGTGTGTTACCAGATCAGGTTTAGAAAGATGTTGGCAATATTGAATATTGTAATGTTTTTTGTTTGTTTGCTTTTTTATCTTTTTTGAAGGAGAGTATTAAATTAAAGAGCACATGAGATTTACTGTAAACATATTTTTCACTCTCTAAAGGAAAGATTTTTAAGCGCAGTGCTTTCAAGGATTGTATATCTATCGAAACATTCATCGAGCCTGTAATTACAAATAACTGCTGCCATGCATAATGATATATAATGAAACTGTTCGACTGTTCACATTGTATATGTGGTATATATATCATATAATGTTTAACCAATGTAATATTTTTACCAATATGTGAGGCAGTGCAACAATATTTCTTTCGTACACATACATACATACATACATACATACATACATACATACATACATACATACATACATACATACATACATACATGGTGGTGGCTGCCAACTCGTTTTCGTGTACGGCCACTACTTTATATCCATGTAGGAGAACCCCTACCGATGCGCTGAACGAGTGTGACTTTTAGTCCAGATAGCGACTTGAAAATTCTGGTGCAAACACTACACCTGTGACAATTATTGACACATAGTGCTGGGCCCATGGAACCATGTGACGACAAGTGCAGAGAGATCTCCAGATACAAAGCAATGCCTGTGACGTGAAGCTTTTATAGTGAGCAAAGGCACTGCACAAAGCCAGTCCCACTCTCTTAACCAAGATGATATTTACCAAAAAGAAGAACAAGTCAACATCATTGGATACCATCAGGGTTGCAGGTGTTATATTAGAGTTTTCCTTCTCCTAGAATTCTGCCTTGACAAAGGCTAAGGGGTCATCTCTCCCGTTGATTTTGGATGGCCATTGACGCTTAAGAGCTCCTTTGCCCTTTGACAGGTTTTGTTTTTAGTCCTGCAGGATGTCCAAAGTCACCCTCCTCACCAAGAAACCTTGGTGGGGTTGCCAGTTTATGTCGCCAACGACCCAACCATGAGACAGGTTGTACTGGGATACATGTTACCAGTAGCACCAACTGGTGACCTGACATACATACATACATACATACATACATACATACATACATACATACATACATACATACATACATACATACATACATACATAAATAAATAAATAAATGCATGCATGCATGCATGCATACATACATACATACATACATACATACATACATACATACATACATACATACATACATGGTGGCTGCCAACAGGTTTTCGAGTACGGCCACTACTTTATATCCATGTAGGAGAACCCCTACCGATGCGCTGAACGTGTGTGACATTTTAGTCCAGCCAGCGACTTGAAAACTCTGGTACAAAGACTACACTTGTGACCATTATTGACACATAGTGCAGGGCCCATGGTAACATGTGATGACAAGTGCAGAGAGATCTCCAGATATAAAGCAATGCCTGTGCCGTGAAGCTTTTATAGTGAGCATAGGCACTGCACAAAGCCAGTCCCACTCTCTTGACCAAGATGATATTTACCAAAAAGAAGAACAAATCAACATCATTGGATACCATCAGGGTTGCAGGTGTTATATTAGAATTTTCCTTCTCCTAGAATTCTGCCTTGACAAAGGCTAAGGGGTCATCTCTCCCGGATACATACATACATACATACATACATACATACATACATACATATATATATATATATATATATATATATATATATATATACCTAGATACATACGTAGATTGATAGTTTGATATATATATGTGTGTGTGGTTGTGTATATATAAATATAAGTATGTATTATGTATATCCATATTGTCTATAGATATATACATGTGTATATTATATACATACATATTTTTATATATATATATATATATATATGTGTGTGTGTGTGTGTGTGTGTGTGTGTGTGTATGCATGTATGTATGTAAAAGGTAAACAGAAAATGCGATAGGAATCTAAGGGTGTGATAATGGACGGAGTATTAGAGAAAGTGGGGAGATGAGTTGAGTCCATGAGGGGAATCGGACCCAAAGCGGTGACTCAGACTTTGTTCAGTCCTGGTGCCCGAGGCTTGTGATCCATGATGTAAAAGGACACCCAGGACTGAAACATGTAGGGGCGGATGACCAGGAGAACAGAAATGACGGGCGACAGGAGTATCGAAACCGAGTCTTATGTCCCTCAAAACGGTCCGACAAACGGCGTCCCGTTTGTCTGATATATATATATATATATATATATATATATATATATATATATATATATATATATAGGGATAACTCATGAGTTATTCCGATCATTTGAGTAGGCGTACACTGTATTGAAGGTTGAGTGACACAACTTCAAGTGATTAGCAACCTTTAGATATCCTAATCAATGAAACAATTGTTAATACTGTAAATAAAACCCCTTTTGTACTGTTGACCATGTTATTCTTCACTCTTTCACTATTATTACTCCAAGATTAACCCGCATAGGAATTCCCGTGAACTCGCCACCTACCTAAGGAAACCTCTTGTTGAGTCAAACAACGCGGTACGTTAAAACTATCCATAAAACAGAGTACTCACAACCGTTGCAACTTATATCCACATTAATGACGTATTATCTTTGTTGTCTCTGTAAATAATAGATCAAAAAGTCGTAGTCTAAAATTTTGTTTGTTAATGAAATAATTTGCATAATAAACTCTAACTGGATTAGATTACCCATAACGATAATATGTTATACCATATATATGTATATATATATATGTCTGTGTTATTCATATATATATATATATATGCATGTGTATATATTATATGTTATATATATATATGTGTTTGTCTATGTGTGTGTGCACAGAGACGTATGTGTTTCGACTGGAAATGCGACTGCTCTAGTTCTAAAATATTTAATGGTTTTATCTTATTTTCGCATGGCTTCCTTGCAGTTTCAGTAAATTTCTTAAATACATCAACGACGCTTTTAGAATTTCGTATTTCATTGATGATGGACATAGTGATTTTGGTATTCCAAATAAACTTGAAAAGGTTCCCATTAACAAATGAAAAAAATATGAAAGAATGATGAAAATGATAAAACTATAAGAATACTCTTCGCTGCATTACAGCATTTCTGGAAGGCAAGCTCTACCTGATAAAATGAAGCAAATGAACTTCAATCGGTTTCACAGTTGGTTTTTTCCAGTTTACGATCAACGGAACTGCACACTCATTTAATTAACTTCCAAATGGTTAAGATTTCAGTGAAGAAGACCCGCGAGGTGGGGTGGCTGTTGCTGCAGGTGACGCTGTCAATTGTCCATGGAATGCTTTTGCGGTCTTGTCCGCAGGGCGCAGCCCCAATGCTGCCGTGCCATAGGCCCAGAACCCATCACTCTCACATTTCCACATCCACATTCTTCTGTGACATTCCTTTCCATTCCTTTTCCATTTTCATAACCGCAAATGACAGTAGAATATTCAATGTAACTAAACTTTACGTTTTGAGTACATATTTATCGATTTAACCTCATGTCTTGTGCCTATCATTATTCGAAACATTTCATCTGTTTAGAGTCTAGATATAAACATAAATATCAGGGAGAATTATCGAGGTAAATATGAATCCGACGTCGTTTCAAATCTTTTCCGTGTAAAAATGAAAAATTTCATTAACAAGACTTGTCCAAGATACCATGCAGAAGGAGTGAACCAAGAACAACAGAATTACTACGAAGACTTCTTAAAAATACGGTTAAACTTTGGGCGTATGTTATATTTACACTCACACAGACACAGACATACACACACGCACATTTGAATATATATATATATATATATATATATATATATATATATACACGCATACATATACATCGGAAAGACGGGGAGTGGTGACCGAAGATCAAGTTAAGTTTAAAATATTGATAAGCATACACACACACACACCTCATACACACACAGCTCATACACACGCATACATATATACACACATAAACATATGTGTTTGCTAGTAATATATACCTGCCTAAATAGTATATGTGTGCACCCTTGTCGTTTGCAGGCATTCTCTCTAGTCTAACTCAGATACATAACATATCATTTTATTCTATATTTCAGATGAATATACGAAAAGAATGCCACTAATATAGAGTTAGTGAAGTTTGACCCTTTGCCCTCCTCACTGTCTGCGTTTGAAGAATTCAATATTGCTACGGATATATATGTCCTGAATATGAAAGTTGATCTACCATATTTTATTTCTATCATATATATATTTATATAGATACATAGATAGATATGTGATGGAAATAATATATTGTAGATCAGAAGATTAGCTTACATGTACACACATATATATATAAATGTGTGTGTGTGTTTGCATTTACACACATATATTTTATATATATATATATATATATATATATAGATGAATACTGGCTGGTAATACAGGAATAAGTCAAACAGTAAATATATATATATACTTATATATATATATATATATATATATATATATATATATGTGAGTGTGTGTGTGTGTGTGTGTGTGTGTGTGTGTGTGTGTGTGTGTGTGTGTGTGTGTGTGTTTTTGCCTTCGTGTATGTGTCTCTGTGTGTGTATGGGCAATGTTCGCTGTGTGTTTAATAATTTATCTTTCCCTACCAGTGTCTTCTTGGTTCAGGCACGCTAAGGGGCAACTTGAGTAAATGTCTGGGACTAAAACCACTGGTTGACGAAGGTCTTGTGTAAGAGAATATAATGGCAGAGAACCTGTAGAAGTTTGTCCTGGATGTATATATTTATACGTATCATTTCTGTGTCTCCGTTTGGTCTTCTATCTTTTTATCACGTAATCTAGAGATTCTAAAGAACAAAATCGGTAACCTAAGTACAAGACTGTAAAACTAAATACTGGGGTCGATTTAATAGATTAAATCAAGGCGGAGCCGCAGTCTACAGGCTTGTACAAGGAAAAACCTATGTAGAATATATATATATATATATATATATATATATATCAAGTCTTGCATTTTTCTTTAGAGAGTTGATTTTTTTTTCTGTATCATTTTCTGTATTAGTTGATCGCAATAATTTGAAGGAAATCACATAGACTATTCATATATTCATTATATATATATATATATATAAATATATATATATATATAAATAAACATTATATACATAATATACACACACATGTATGTACATACACACACACACACACACATATATATATATATATATATATATATATATATATATATATATATATATATATATATATATATACATAAACATATATGCATGTATATATATTTGCGTTTATATATATATATGTTTATATATATATTTGTGTATATATACAGAGAGGGGGGATCGTAAGATAGTTACATATGAAATGTGTATTTCAGTAGGCGTATTTGTGATCGGCAAGGTCTACCTGATCTACACGCACATCTTCAATTCAATGAAATTACGTGTTCCAGTATTCTGGTGCCAAAGGAAAGGAGACATAATTCTATATGGGATAAACGATTCGCATTCAAATATTATTGAGACTAGATATTCCTCGAAAGAAACGTGCATTGCTGTCACGTCAATTTCATCTTCTTTAACGTCATATTCCAAATTCATCATCGTGATTATGATCACTATCACATTTAGCATACTTCTGACTTTTTGATGATTACCACCATAATGTCTAAAATCTTTTCACTCTCGTCGTCACATGCTCACATAAATGTGTGTATATATATATATATATATATATATATATATATATATATATATATATATAATGTATGTATGTATGTATGTATGTATGTATGTATGTATGTATGTATGTATGTATGTATGTATGTAAATGTTGGTTAACATGTAACCCATGTACAGCCTGTGTCATGGTCGGGTCGTCGGCGACTAAACCGGCAACCCCACCAAGTTTACTTGGTGAGGAGGGTGATTTTGGACACCCTGCAGGACAAAAAACAAAACCTGACAAAGGGCGGAAGAACTCGTAAGAGTCAACGGCCATCCAAAAGTGTGTAAATATATGTATATACATGTACATATGTATGTATATGTATATGTGTATATGCATGGGTGCATGTGTATACATATATGCGTGGGGACATAGAAATAGTCGGGCTGGATACCCGATCGCGCGGTTAAACCACTGGGAGTGAAGGACCTCTAGTCCTTGTCAGGGCATTCTTCTAGGAGAAGGCAACTCAGGAAACTGGGATAACTCCGATATAAAACCTGCGGCTCAGTAGTTACCGATGATGTTGATCTTTGCTTCTTTTCGGGTTATAGCTACTGTCTCTCAGAGAGTGGGATTGGCTCAGTGCACAGTCTTTCCTCACTTTAATAAACATCTTCACGCACAGGCATTGCACGATAGAATTTATTACTAATTATTGATAATGGTATATCGTACAATGGCCATACTCGATAACGAGGGGGCAGCAATCAATCATGTAAATGTTGGTAAATATCATCTTGGTTAAGAGAGTGGGACTGGCTTTGTGCAGTACCTTTGCTCACTATAAAAGCTTCACGACACAGGCATTGCTTTATATCTGGAGATCTCTCTGCACTTGTCGTCACATGGTACCATGAGCCCAGCGCTATGTGTCAATAATTGTCACAAGTGTAGTGTTTGTACCAGAGTTTTCAAGTCGCTGGCTGGACTAAAAAGTCACACTCGTTCAGCGCATCGGTAGGAGTTCTCCTACATGGATATAAAGTAGTGGCCGCACTCGAAAACGAGTTGGCAGCCACCATGTATGTATGTAGATAGATGTATGTATATATAAGTATATATATATATATGTATATATATATGTATATATATATATATATATATATATATATATATATATATGTATATATAGAGAGATAGATATATGTATGTATGTATGTATGTATGTATGTATGTATGTATGTATGTGTATATATATATAAAGAATGAATAATAACAGGTAGACATCATAAAAAGGTAATTTATTCCGTGTGCTTACAAGTGTTTCCACGGTGGTACTGCAGCCTAGTTACGCTACGTGCAAATTCAAAGGAATGCTGACCACCGGGATACAATAGAATACATCGATAGGAATTTCCATAACACACATAGCTCTACACGAAATCAAGGAATACGTAACCGGGGGACTAAAACACAAGCACACACACACAGTACTACCAGACATACTAATAAAGGAAGATCACCACCAAATAAATCGCGTTGTAGAAAGTATATCTGGTACAATCCTATTTTTAATGCCTCGATTAGTACAAAACTATCTCTTTCATTCTTTAAATTAATCAACAAACACTTCCCTAGTTCCCATAAATACAGCAAAATTCTGAACTCTAAAACTATTAGACTATCATACTTCACGGCACCAAACCTTGAAGCATACATAAAAAAACTTAACTTAAGGCAATTAAACAACTCTACAAAACAAAACATTTTAGTAACAGATGGGCAGAACGCAATATCTGCCTCCCAACCACTAAATGGAAGACGGGTATTACACAACCCACCTGTACCGCTATCACAACCTATCCATGGTATACCCGCTACCCACAACAAAGAATGTAACTGCCATCTACCTGAAAGATGTCCATTGAAGAATGAATGCCTAAAGTCCAACATTGTTTACCAATGCACGGTTGAATCGAACGACCAGAAATGGTATTATATCGGATCTACCACCACATCGTTTAAATCTCGCTGGTACCGTCATCGATTCTCAATCAAACATCCGAATAACCGTTTTGTGACCACGCTCGCCAACAAGACTTGGCAACTCCGTGAACACAACCAACAGTTCACCTTAAAATGGTATATACTTTCCAGCGCAAGTGCATATCGGAGTTGATTGAAGTACTGCAGGTTATGTAACCTTGAGCTAGTTTACATATTAAAATCCAAAAACAAACTACTTAACGATAGAATTGAACGATCATTATACTGCAACCACAAACTAAAAGCTAAATTCTCTCACTATAAAATAACTTAACATTCGAACCCGTAACTATAACACCACTTTCTAGCTAACAACCTTCTCTTCCCCCCCACACTACAAGACAATACACTACTTATCACTATACATGGTAACTCAGTGCAATTCCTAGATTACTACTACAAACCCAAAGTTCACTCACCACACATACTTTGTCTGTCCCCTCTCTACCTATCTCTCTCTACATCCATTACACTCTCTCTCTCTCTCACCTTTGACCTACCTCCCTCTCAACATCTATGAACCTGCCCTCTGGGGCAATAAATAATTCCGACCTTAACTATCAACGCATCTCTCCAAAAGTAACCAGTATAATAAAACCCCTACCATAACATTTTGATTAAGATATCTACAAGCCACTCTCTCCTACTTCTCCAACCCCTGCATATCTTTTTTCTCTCTCCCTCTTCCCTACTTTTCTCTCTTCCTTTTCTACTCTATCTTCCCCAACAACCCCACTTAAGGGTATTTACATTGTACATTTACCATTCTGCTCTGAGGAAACAGTGGTCACAACATTGGATATTCGAGTTCTGCAAGTACTTGTGAATTTGCACGTAGCGTAACTAGGCTGCAGTACCACCGTGGAAACACTTGTAAGCACACGGAATAAATTGCCTTTTTATGATGTCTACCTGTTATTATTCATTCTTTATATACACTCCGGAATACTGAAGGATCAGGAACTAAGTTTCTTGAACAATTCTTCCATAACTCGTAGAGTAACCTCTTACCGTACGTCAACCATATCCAGCATATTAATT
>OZ024743.1:295538086-295543086 GCA_964016885.1 Eledone cirrhosa
GAAAAAGAAGAAAAAGAAGAAATGCATGGGACAAAATAGAGAGATGGAAAAATAGATAAAGCGAAGAGCTTCATGCAAAGAGACCGAAAGAGATATATATATATATAGAGAGAGAGGAAATAGAGATAGATACATATATAAATATAGATATAGAAAAATTAGGTAGTGGGAGGTCATTTTACATCTTTCGGTCTCTTTACATGAAGCTCTTCGCTTTATCTATTATTCCATCTCTCTATTTTGTCCCATGCATTTCTTCTTTTTCTTCTTTTTCTTCCTTTTCTTCGTTTTGTCTTTCTTTCTTTCTTATTTCCCTCTTTTCTCTCTCTCTTTCTTTCTCTCTGTATTTTCACTGCTAGAGTGAACCTCTTCAAATGAAGTTGATGTTTATTACGGTATGTCGAATATATTTATCTATAAAACTGTTTATATTGTATTTTGTCTGATGAGGGCATAGCATATTGTTAATATGATATCCCCGAAATATATATAATGAAATAAATATGGTTTTATAAATATAGTTTTCCATTTATTTAATATTGTATATATATATATATATATTTATATATATATATATTTATATATATATATATTTATATATATATATATATATATATTTATATATATATATATATATTTATATATATATATATTTATATATATATATATTTATATATATATATATTTATATATATATATATTTATATATATATATATTTATATATATATATATTTATATATATATATATTTATATATATATATATTTATATATATATATATATATATATATATATATATATATAGATATATATACACACACATATATATATATAGAAGTGGTTACACAAAAGTTATTTCATCATACCGAGAACAATTGTTTCACCTTAGCGGATCCTCAGCTCGTAATGGACATGGTTATACGGAACAGGAGGGACAACCGTACGAACGCGCATGCGCAGAAACCGTCACTTCACACAGGCCATACTTAAAAGCGTGCGAGAGGTGTAAGGGAGATATCTGCGCAAGTCCGAAAAGTTTCTAGTTGATAAGAAAATTAGGATGTTGTTGTGATTCAATCCGGAGCTTTGTAGTTATGTAAGAGGTGTTTCGAGACGTGTGGAAAACGTGTGAAGAATTCATTTCTCGTGTTTAGGCAATCACTATTGCATAATCTCTTTAGAATATTTATTCGTTCATCAATACATAGTCCACAGACGGATTTCCCCTTGCGTGTAGCTTGGACATAGTGATGGCTTTCCATTGAATGGAATAGTCTATACTTGAGTCCTTGAGGGACCATACGTGTCTCGCGAGTTTCGTTGATGTACGTCTGTCCGGGTATACCTAAATGTCGACTGGTGGTTCAGGAAGCGTTCCCTAAATCGTCCTTCCGCCATACCCACATAGGATTTGACCTCCTGTGGTTGATTTGGTCGGTTGGAAGTGACCAATAAGAGACTAATAAGGCTATCTTTGACAGGGCGGCACCTTACTATAACACGGCGTTAACTAATAGCGGCTTCTCGCAACCTATTACTTACTCTCCCGCTATCAATAACAGCAATAAGAAAAGAAAACGTAACAATAGAAAAATTATCTGGTTCTCTCCTTCCTTCTCAGTCAACCTTAAAACCAATGTAGGCAAAACATTTCTAGCCCTCATAAATAGACATTTTCCCATAGGTCATAAATACCGCTCCATCTTTAACCGACACAAAGTAAAACTAGGATACTCCTGCGCTAAGAACATGAAGGTCCACATCACCAACAGCCCTAAGAGCAACACCCCCACCAGGGTGCTCTTGCCGTAAGCCCGAATCTTGTCCCCTTCAACAGCAATGCAACACACTCGCTGTAATTTATGAAGCTGTGGTCACTTCCAACGGACCAACTCAACCACAGGAGGTCAAATCCTATATGGGTATGGCGGGGGGATGATTTAAGGAACACTTACTAAACCACCAGTCGACCTTTAGGTACCCGGACAGACGTTCATCCACGAAACTCGCGATACACGTATGGTCCCTCAAGAACTCAAGTATCGACTACACCATTCAATGGAAAGCCATCACTAAGTCCAAGACATACGCAAGGGGAAATCCGCCCTATGGACTATGTATTGATGAACGAATAAATATTCTAAAGACATTAAGCAATATTGATTGCCTAAACACGAGAAATGAATTCTTCACACGTTGTCCATACGTCTCGAAACACCTCTTACATAACTACAATGCTCCGGATTGAATCAGAACAACATCATAATTTTCTTATCAACTAGAAACTTTTCGGATATTCGCAGTTATCTCCCTTACACCTGTCGAACGCTTTTTAGTATTGCCTGTGTGAAGTGACGGTTTCTGCGCATGCGCGTTCGTACGGTTGTTCTCCCTGTTCCGTATCACCATGTCCATTACGAGCTGAGGATCCGCTAAGGTGAAACAATTGTTCTCGGTATGGTGAACTAACTGTTGTGTAACCTCTACCTATCTCGTCCCATGGACTGAGTGCTCTACTACTACGAATATTACCTTCCAGTGTTCTACCACTATATATATATATATATATATATTTGGTGTGGGATGCTTAAAGCGTCCGTATGCAGTAGACCGTTGAGCACTCGATGCTCTTACACGTCTGATTCTCCGTTTCTTATGTGATATATTTATATATTATTTATATATATATATATATATATATATATATATATATATATATATATATATGGGAGTGCGTGTGTCTTTTACTTGTAATTCAGAGGGTCAGTCATGTCACACATTGCAATGATCGTTCTTGAGAACTACTTCATGGGTGCATCTATCTGTGGGATTTCTCAGTGGCTTGTTCCTTAATTCCAAGAGCAGGCCATTCAGATGCTTGAATTAATAGAATGCCTGTCGTCGTAGCCGACGGAGGCTCTACACAAAAACACGCATTGAACAAAAAAAATTATATCAATAAAGCTATTGAATATAGATAAGCAATCCACCTCAAGACGTAATTTGAATTATCTGAACAACAGATCAGCCTAGTCATGAAATTAACGTGTGATTGGCTGAGCATTCTCAAGATTCGGGTCACCTTAATATAATTCTCAGCGAGATTCAGCATGACACAAATAATGCCGAAACTGACTCATTGACTTGCAGCCACAACTCGTTTTTTCCAGTCGAGTGAACTGGAACAACATGAAATAAAATGTTTTGCTCAAGGACACAGCGTACCGCCAGGAATCGATCTCGTGTCCTTAGGATCATAAGTTGAATAACCTAAGCCTAAGCCATACATTCACTATTATAGTTGTAGATACTAAATGAATATTACTGGTATCGACGTTATTCAATTCGACGAGGTAAAGAAAAGCCTTATATACGATATGATTCGAAATCAGAACCTGAAGAACGATACTAGAAAATGGTGACAATATATTGCCGTGCCTTTGCCTGAGCACATACCGATTTTGAGGTAAATGGGTAGTGATGTTAACATGGGTTGCAAATATATCACCCGCTTAAGTGTAGTGACGTTATTTCAAATGATCAGAATTATGTTTATATATATGCACACCTACGGGTTAAAAAATGCTTAGAAAAATTTAAATGAAAAATTTAAATGAACCCCCTTTGATGAATGTTTCAATTTTTCGATGAACGAATTGCCTAAATAACTAGAGTAACGTGTAATGTACTGAATGTTTCACATATACATGTAGCCTTAACATCATTCTTGAAGATATTCAGCGTACCTGAGAATGAAACGGTCAGCCAATAAAATTACAGATACAATCCATTCGATAATCTTCCAAATACTTTCCATCTTCTCAATTTCACTCACAATTCTTGAGATAACACGCAGATAGTTCGAACCTGAAATGGCATGATTACAAAGTAAATATCTTAATCATTCAGTGACGCCGCGTCCTAGAAGACTTCTAAGCAGTTCCCAAGATTGCTCAGTTGGTAGAACTGGAATTTCTAAGAAATTATTAATCAATTTTGAAACGTTAGAAGTTTAAGAAGCACCTTTTGAAGTTACTGATTGAAGGAGAAATGTTTTCAAGTCACGGACAGTATAAAATAGTAATTTCAATACACAGGACATAATTTTTGAGGTGATTTCATTCTTTCAGATGTTTGTACTTGCTTAGATTTCATGACTTATTTTTATTCTTTTATCATTTAGTACATCCATAGAAGTGCATGCACACACAGAAAAATATTTAATTGAAGAAAGTGAGGCAATGCATTGCAGGTCACTATAGTAATGGTCGTCGGTGCGATTTATGTTTAACTGTTTAATTTAAGCTTCTGTATGTCGGACTCTGTATTGGATTGCCGTTACTTTAGTGTATTGTTTAATAAGAATGTAAGAATGATATTTCTTACTTTCCAGGAAACCAAAGCCATTTTAGTATTGAAGAAAGGTTCGATGATCTAACGGTAAGCAACTGAATACTGATCGGGGCGTAGAATTTGGGGAACTGAGGGATAAGCACAGACTTGACTAGAATTATTTTGCATGTCCGCGTGCGAATTACGCGAGCCGTTAAAGCGAACGATAAAGTATTTTAAGGATATTCTTACTGGTTCTTGTACTGTGAGCTAAAATACAACCAGCTTCTCCTTTCAATGTTTCGGCGTTGATAAAATAAACTAAATGTCATGATCTACGGGTGATAATTTTTAGGATCTCTGCCTTCCCAGTTCGAATCCCTCGATGTTCTACTCGGTTAGTAGACTTAAAACGTCGTCCAACTTAACTCCTCAACCTGGCGTGTCTGACTTTAATACAGTTCACTCCGCAGCAAACTTTTGGGCCAGATCGCCAGACTTAGGATATATTTTTTCTCTTCTTCCCATAAGCAGTCTAATTGATCCTGTAAAAAGTCATAGGCACTGCATTTTGCTCCCTGGTTAAGCATTTCTAAAATAAATAAAAAATGCTGTCCAATGCTTCGAACATACATATATTAATGAATATATTAATGAATTGTGTTTTT
>OZ024743.1:295555586-295655586 GCA_964016885.1 Eledone cirrhosa
ACAGAACACACTCACTGTTTGGTTGGTTTTCGCTTTTCGCTTCAGTGTCTTTTATATCGGTAATCTAATTTATTCGGTCCTCAATGTTGCCATTGACTGACCGACGGTCAAAAATAATACAGATACAATATAGACACAAACACATATATATAGTTTATCAAAGTTCTTTCGTTGCACATCTGCAACATCGTCAGTGGTGCTATTGTTTCCTCCCGTTACATTGTATGTCTACGCCATTTTTATTTAGTCTGTCTATATATTTATTTATTTGTTTGTTTGTTTATTTTATTTTGTCATTTTTGCGCATGCGTTTGCGTGTGTGTATAGTGTTTTGTTTGATGTGTGTTCGTGATTGGGTGACTGTGTATTGGTTAATGTATTCTATCTTTACTAGTGTGTGTTTATAAGTGTTTGTTGTTATTGTGCTTGTGTATGTATTTATTTATTTATTTATCTATTTCTTTATTTATTTATTTATACTTCTCTTAGGTCAGTGTTGTTTGTTTGGGTGTTGTTATTCCATTCATTATTTCTGTTTAGTCTCGGCCTTCTAAGTTCTATTTCACTGGCCTCTCTGATTTGCCTATCTGCTGGGTCATTTCTATGTTTAGATATTATTCTAATTTCTATGTTGTCTATGTTACCGTCGTGTTGTTGTCTGGCATGTTCGTATAGTACTGACCCGTTTTTTCGTCCTTTTAGTTCCCCAGTGTTGGTCTATCCTTTCACCTATGCTACGAGCTGTCTCGCCTATGTATGTTGTTGTCATGTTTCTGCAAGTACCCTCTGTACATCTTATGCTATAGACTACGTTTCTATTTTTACAGTTTATCCGGGGGTTTACCTTACATATGATACATTTCCTATTAGTACAGTGGGTTTTCTTAAAAGGGTAGGTTTTGTTGATCAGGGATTTTATGGTGGTTCCTGGCTTTTCTACCACCTTAATCTTTAAGTGGGTCTTTCTCAGGGCCTTTCTACACTGGTTAGCTAATTTCCCTCCAGGGGTAGCGTCCACAAACATGACAGTGGTATCTCTGGTTGTCGTACCATGAGGTGGCTTTCCCTATCTTATGTCTAGCCCTATCTAAGCTATTCCATGATTTGCTCCTGTATAATGGGCAAATTCCTTTCATATCCAGTTCTATGACGGTCCTATTCTTCTCTATGGCTCCTTCGTATACTCTGACTCTGTCTCTTTGGTTGTAGCCAGAGAACTGCATGCGGTTGATGAAGTGTTGGATGTGTCTTTCCAGTTCTGTTGGGTCGCACATGCGGGACACATTCTTCATCACTCGTACCAAATCTGCGATCAGAATATTAAACTTAGCACTACTGGACATTGCTGAGTTTTTGATTATCAGGTATTTGGAGGCCATGGGTTTAGCATAATGTGAGTGGAAGATTTGGGCTCTCTCGTCTATAGTGTTAATCCAGAGTTCCGTGTCTAATACAGGTAGTCTATTGTTAGGGTGTTTGGAAGGTAAGTCAATAGTTACAGTTATACTCTGGTGTATGGAATTAGCTATCTGCTGGATGCTTTCCATTGTTCTACGTTCTAAATCAAACTTGTTAGTGCTCTCTAGTGGGGATGTTCTTATAACTATATTGATATCGTCTACGTAACGAGAGTACATGATGAGGTCTATGGAGCTCTCATTAAGGAGATCTTTAAGTCTCCTTTCCCACCATACCATGAAAAGGTTGGCAACATCACCAGCTATGCTGACGCCAATGGCTGCTTCCTCATTTTGGGTGTAGATCTTCTCGTTGAACTTGAATATGTGGCCCTTTAGGGTAGTTTTGATACTAGCCCCTATTGCATGTGCGACCATTTTTCTTACCTGATCAAATTTGGGGGAGGGGAAAGTCAATTAAATCGACCACAGTGCGTGACTTGTACTTTATTTTATCCTCCCCGTAAGGATGAAAGGCAAAGTTAACCTCGGCGGGATTTGAACTCAAATTTGAACTCAAATTTGCTGGCATTGTGCCTATATAAGAAACCAATATATATATATATATATACATATCAAAATGTATAAATGTATATATATAAATGTATATATAGTGAAAGAATGAAAAGTAACATGGTTGGCTGTACAATAAGGGGCTTTATTTCAAGTACTGACAATTGTTTCATTGATCACGTGAGTCTAGAGGTCGTTAATCGCTTGAAGTTGCGTCACTCGATCTCCAATACATTATTTTCCTCTGATCGTAGATATAAAAATAATTTACTCGAGGCAAAATATATATAGAAGAATAGCGTATAATCAAAACAATAACATCAATAATAAATTGTATATGGTAAATAGGTAGAGAAGTTACCGATGTAAAAAGTAAAAAGTAAAAGATAAGATAGGATACATTAAAAGAGTAAGAAAATAAGAAAATGGAAAATATAAAGAAATAAATAAGGATAAGTGAGAGCATGTAAGTACAGAGTATGTTGGTGGTGGTGGTGGTGAGTAAGTGTTCTTATAAGGATTCTTTGGTGGATTTAGTGCTAACATAAAAAACCAAATTCGAAATATACATAGATACGTGTAGAGAGTCTGATGTAGTGACAGATAAAAGAAAAAAAACAATAAATTAGAGATTAATTGGGAGATACACGTATGAGATTTAAGGGCTAGGGGTGGATTGTGAAGGGAGGTTTGACAAACGTGTGTTGTAAATGTTTTGCTGATTGTTCGATCTTAATGAGATTGGTGCTGTTTCAGAGGAAGAGGGTGAAAGAGATATTCAGAGATTTATGATCCAGTGACTAGTTGGCCGTTTAACAGCTAATGGTGTGTAATCTATATGCTAAAATCTAGGTGTTTCAGTTCTAATTTTGGGATTGCTGGTTCAAATTATGGTGGTTTGAAGTTTGTGAATCTGGTAGCTATTTTATGCCTACAGAAAATTGATCTTTCTATTTTGCTGTTAAGCAGCATCCCATCGTAGCTTAAAATATGGAGTAGTTCTAAATTACAAAGTCCGCAGTGGGACATTCCGTTGCTGTAGGCCCTTGCTACCGATAATTTTGACCAGCTAATCTTATATTCTTGGTTTTTTGTTTTTAAGCTGCCAGATTTTATTGGCGAACGTTGTAGAGTTCTCCAGTCTACGGTTCTTCATGGAGTGTCTGTGGACGTACCATCTTTTCTTGAACTTCCCAGCCGTGGAACCTATGTAGTGCCAAGTAGAGTTGCCTGAATTTACAGTACACAGGTACACCATACTCGAATCCAGGCATCTATTTTGTAGTGGGCACTTATCCGGTAGGTGGCAATTACAATTTGAGGTTTTTCTGTAGGCAGATTTTCAGTTGCGGTTTTGTAAGTTGTTGTGGGTGTGTTGCGATTTAGGCCTATTAGTGTTTTGTTGTGATGCGCTCTGATGTGTTTGTGGTTATGATGTTGTTATGTGTTTGCGTTTTGTATTTGGTGCTATGGTATATGTTGGTAGGTTAATTTTTTAGAGATATTTTGTGGTTGATTTTACGTATGTGTGGTTCGATGCTGGCTGCAGTAGAGAAGGATAGTTTTATAGTTTTTCTATTAAAGATTCTATGGTATTTGTGTAGTGTCGGAAGTGCTTGTCTATTAGCTTAAAGAATGTAGAAGGTAGTTTCGTTTCTATAAAGGAGTTTACTATTGGATTGAACCATAAATGTATATATATATATAACTATTTATATATATAAATATACATATATATATATATATATATATATATATATATATATATATATATATATATATATATATATTTGTAGGCTAGTTCGAACTAGCTTACAAATTTAGAAGGGCCCTAAATAAACTTAAACTAAATATTAAGATAGTGGAAAGACCAGGTACCTCCATAAAACACTTATTAGTAATACATACCCTTTTCAAAGACCTCTCTGTATAGATAGGAAATGCATAATCTGTAAACTAAACCCCCATAATAACTGTAAAACTAGAAACATAATATATAGCATAAGAAGTACTGAGGGACAATGTAAAGATAAAAATATAATGTACATAGGTGAGACAGCTCGTGGCATAGGAGGACGATTAAATGAACACTGGCGAGAACTTTAAGATAGAAAAGACTCATCAGTACTCCACCAACATGCTAAAATATAACATAAGGGCAAATTAGAGAACATACAAATAAAAATAGAATCTACGCACAGAAAAGACGGAATGTTTAGACAAATCAGAGGCAATAAAAATAAATGAACTCCAACCAAAATTAAATAGAAAACATGAATGGAATAGCAACATCACTACTCACAATTAAGGACAAAACGAAAACACACACACATGGAACAAACAACTAACTAGTAACATATAAATAAACAAATAAATAAATAAATAAAAACACACACAGACACCCGGATGTAACACATGCGCAAACTAAGCACCCACACACACAAAAACAAGATGGCGTAGGACAGAACAAAAGAGAGGCACAAAACAAAGAAAAGAATCCCCAGTCACTGAAGACGTCACAGAATGTGTGACGAAAGAACTTTGACAATATATGAACAACCGTCTGTTTGTGGAACCAACCAGCCAACCGGAAATTTATAATAAATTGAAGTGAAAGCAGGTGGTGCGTGTGTTTCTTATTGGCAACATGACCCTCCCAAAGTATAACAATATCGGTTTCATCACACGTTTTCAGAAATATATATATACACGTCTTCGAAATATATATATATATATATGTATGTAAATGTATATATGTGTGTGTGTGTGTGTGTGTGTGTGTGTGTGTATGTATGTGTGTGTGTGTGTGTGTGTGGTGTGTAAATATATATATATATATATATATATATATATATATATGTGTGTGTAATAGTAAATATTACCCAACTACAAGTATGAAAGTAGCTCAATGTAAAACAACACTTATATTACAGAGACGAAATACAATATAAATGACAATGAAAGTGTGTTTAAAACATTCAATCACTTACGATGGTTTCATCCTAGCTGTAGGCCGATAATATCGGAGTATATAATAAAGGTCAAACACAACTATAGTATCAGAACTTTGTCACAAGAACATTAGGAGGATACATAATAAGGGAGGTGATATAAGCATAAGTATCAACATTTATATAAGGTAACAGAGGCGGAAGAAGCATATGAAGAATAGGAGCATATAAATGCAATAAAGTTTAGGAGCAGACAAAAGCATTAAACATCAAAAATTAAAAAAACATGCGGTTACAGAAAAATTCTATAACATGCTGCTACAGAAAGTTTAAGTAGAGTGAAAAATATATATCATAAGCAATAAATAAAATCAATAAAGTTAATAAGAGAAGTCATGCAATTCTTATATATATTTAAAAGTACATCTCCAAAAAATATTTCTAATAATGCATTTAAAAAAAAAATTTTTAATAATGCATTTTAAAAAAGTTCGACTACGTAATTCAATCATAATGATAATTATTATTTTTCAAATTTTGAGTAAATAGAATCATCAAAGTAAATATCAAATATAGATTGAAGTGTTCTCAAGGCACATCATCTAAAAGTTAGAGGAGACGCAGTCATATATCCTTAAGCGTAAAAAATCTCCAACTTAGCATAGAATTTAAAAAGATATCCATAAAAAGCGGTTAAGACGAAAATAAAAATAAAGGGGAGGTAATTCATGCAAGACATTCTATATATTAGAGAGTTATTATATATTAATAAAGAAAAATAGAAAGATTTAGGGTTAATGATTGTAGAAATAAAGATTATTTTTAAATAATAAGTTTACAAAATACAGATAAAAAAGTATCTATATATATACTAAGATACTATTTATTATTAAAAAAATAATTATATATACATAAAATGTTAAGCAATACACTAGTTAATTTTGCAAGTATTAAAAAGATACTAGTAAAAAATATGTGGGAAGCAATGGTTATTATATATAATATTAGCATAAATAAATCTAAGTGTGGTTTGTTTGAAAAGAATGTAATTATAAGTCACCTAAATGTGAAGGGGTGGTTATAATAAATTGTAATCGCAATAGAAGGGATCAGAGAGGGGAAGTGTGAAGTATGGTAGACACTATATAGTTGTTAAACATATTATAAACTTTTAGGTATAATTATACAATGATATTAATGTTACTGAAAAAATACGGTATGAATCTACATAGATATAAATTAGTTACTATGTCTAAAATAGTTAAAAGAATGTTGGTTAACATGAGGAAAAGTGGAAACATTTTCAGATTTCCTATTTAATAAATTTAGTTTAGAATAAATAATAGTATGGGACTCAAGAAGGCAAAGGTTACAACATTTATTGGGAGGTTTATAAGAAGTTTCGGCATTCCCTTTCCAGGTCAGGGTGTAATGTGTATTATTATTCTTCAAAAATGATATAAAACTAGGTAAATATGTTGCATTCTTAAGCTTAGAGTTCTTGAAAGTATGAAGATGGTAATTATACCTCGGCTTAAAACTATTCGAAGTAGAAGCGATATAGGTTTTGGAGTCGGTGGAAGAGGTGACAGTAAATGAATAAACAATTTCTTAACAAGGCAATATCTATTAAGAGGGCATACATTATCAGGTTTACAATTACAGTTACAGGTATTGATTAAGCAGTTTTGTGGGTAAATTGTGAAGACTTATTAGAATTAGATATATGAGTGCTAGAATTGCTATTAATGTTCCTATAATTCCTAGATATTAATGTTTTATGAGAGTGGTTACAAGTATTATTAGGTACAATATTGTTAAGCATACTACTGGTTATGAATTTTTATTTAAGTTGTAAGAATTAAAATATCTATTAATTTTGTGTTATTACTACTCGCTTAGCAATGTTAGGTGTGTTAGAGTACGAGATTTTAATGGTATTTTTATTTATTAAATTATGGTATTTGTGATTAAGTGGAAAATTATTTTCAATAATAGAGAAGAATACTCTAGGTATGTTAGAAACATTTAAGTTGAAAGGTGGATTGAAATATGGATTAAGCCTACTTCTTTTTTTTTGTTACTAATATGTATCCCTAAAGTGATTAGGATTAAACTATTTTGATTATTACCTTCAGTATTATGTTTATTATTACAGATGTTAGGTTTTGTGTTAGTACTATACTTTTTATTCACAATAGTTTTCTTAGCTTTAAGATGTTTGTTATTATAGAGAAAATGGCCATTAATGCTGGATAAACAGTAGAAGGTAGCATGTCATTATTTAACCCACTGTTTCCATTAATACTATTATTATCTTTATTAGTTTCTATATTTCTAGTTTTTTCATAGCCATATTATGTGAAATAATATTAGGTTGTTTATTATATTAGTGAGCAAAAGAGATTTTAGGCATAACATTTTGGTTAAAGGTAGCTTCATTTTATGATAAATTACTAATTCTATTAGATACACGTTTAGTAAGTGAATTTAAGACAGATCTAGGGTGGTTAGAATTGATATCAACGTAAAAATGTTTTTCATTGGGTTTATGGTAAGGTGTAAAAGTTTTAGAAACCTAGCATAAGGTAACGTCAAGGAAATTAAGTTTCGGTGTTCTTATCCAAAATAATACCTAGGTTAAAACTTTTGAATAATTTATCTAGTTCTTTCCTAGTTCTTTTAATATTACATTTTTTAATAATCTAACATGAATAAGGCATCATTGCGATATAATCCACCCTTCAGGTGTGGTAAAATTTTGTGAATTTCATTTAAAGGGTATAATCATTTACATTGTATTATATATATATATATATATATATATATATATATATATATATATATATATAACCTAAGCAGAAGAAGAATTAATGAGGACAGCGCAACAGACTTGTTCGTACACCGATGACTATCAGAAGCCAATAAAATGTCATACTTACCTCTCAGGCCATTAAATAAGGCTATATTAACTCTTCGGAAATCAGCCCAATACTACACACACACACACACACACACACACACAAACGTACACACACAATGTCTGTGTATGTGCGCGTTTCTCTGTGTATGCGACTTAATGGTTAGTGATACTGAAAAAATGTGTAACCATTATTGTATATTGGTTATGACAAATTTTTCCCTTTTGTCTTTCTTTCAACTTTTTATTATTTCAATAATAAAATAT
The DNA here is from genome assembly GCA_964016885.1 of Eledone cirrhosa. NCBI lineage: Eukaryota > Metazoa > Mollusca > Cephalopoda > Octopoda > Eledonidae > Eledone > Eledone cirrhosa. The sequence continues at coordinate 295,563,695 of OZ024743.1, forward strand.
TCCTTCTGTCTTGCTTTCACAATTTAATTTACATTGTCTCCACACACCCAACCTTCCCATTCGTCCGTTCTCATAAATTTTATGTAGAATGTATAAATTTGTATTCGGTAAGAAGAATAAAACATATCTTTTCCTTCTCGTACGTATACATTTTTGACATTTTTTCTTCATTATTGATATTTTAAAACAATGTCTTAAGTTAACCTCTGTTTAAAGTTCATAGGTGGAATTAATGAAGCAGACAAATAACTATATAAATAGTTTGAATAATGGATTATGATGAGTTATGGCCAACAAAAGAAAGATGTTTCAAAATTCCTTTGTGGCTCAGCTAAATATATATATATATATATATATATATATATATATATATATATATATATATATATATATAATATATATATATATATATATATATATATATATATACATAATAACAGTAAAAAAGTAATTGAGAAAAATTACTTGCAAATATGATAATGTTGATCATAATAATAATGGCTTCTCGTTTAGGTACATATATAGCAGTTTTTGTTTGCGAAACGTAGTCGATGATATCGACCCTCATTCTTCAGTAGTTCTTTGTTTTTGCGATTTGGGAAAGATGAGATCAAAGTTTCAACTTTGTTGGTTTGAATTCAAAATGTAAAGAGCCAGAAATAATTCTCAAACATGTTGTCTAACTTTAGCGAATCTTCTAACCTACCACCTTGAAATAATGTTTTATAATTTAGGTATACATCCCTCAATTTGGTTAAATTAAATCGATACCGATATTTGATTGGTAGCCTATTTAATCAACCTCGTAGTGAAGAAAATATATGTTGACAACACTGGGATTTTAACTCTGTAACTAAATATTTGATTTGTCCTAGGCTCTAACGGTTCTGTGAATCGAACTCCCCTTTTGCCCTGATAATAGTCCTCTTCTTTGCCCCTCTCGGGAGGGTCGTAAGAGCAGTGACCTCAAATGTCTTCCAGCAATGGTTGCCACAAAACAACCACCTCCAATTAAACTGGCTGAATTCTCAATCAAGGTCCAGCCGATTTCAAACATGCTATGTAACCCTATTGCTCGTGGTCTCTCCCTGGGCCTCCTGCCTGTTAATTTTACCTGTAAAATCTGTCGTGATTCTTTCTTTAGATATTCTAACCTCGTGTCTGCAATATCGGAGCTGTGATCTCCCCATGTGGAGAAGTAGTGATTCTAGCTGGAGCGGATCGCTCATCTCCGAAATTAGCATTCTATTGAGTAACAATACTCTAAGGATCCTTCGGCTTGCTTTGGCCATCATCACCATAAGTAAGGGTCGCCGCAAATACAAAAGTGAATATAGGGAATTTGGCTTTTATACCTCCCCACACTCTTCTGATTACCGAAGGTTGAAGCTGGTGAATTACTGCACCAGTTTCTACAATACTTGAACTTAATTCAGCCTTCCACCACTCGTGAACATGGCTCCGAGACACTTGACCTTCTCTACTTGCTTTAGTGGACATCCTCTCACAGCACTAATTTTCATTCCTTGCTTCACTCGACAGCAAACCTATCAACTGCATGTCTGACATCACCTGATAATAATAAAGACAATAATATTCAGGCATAAACTTTTGAACGGAAACACATATATGTGAGAGGTACATAATCAGCTAAAATGACTCGTATATATAATTCAGTGTCTTTTATCGTTGCCTTGCAAGTAAAGATAAAAAGGTAATTTTTTACCTCACTTTTAACAAACTCAACCCAACCCTACAATGTTAGGGCCAACAATGGCTGGAATTTCTGACAAAGTGTAATTGCTCTTTTCACAAAAATTGGAAATGTAAGCCCGTCTCTCATCATGTAACATTCTACCGTAGAGATACACTCGTGTACCTTTTTCTAACTTCAGACGAAAGATAATTTAAACAGAAAACACTAGAATTTTCAGCTCAGTATTATAGCTGTATAATTTGGAAGCATCAATGAATGCGGGTGGTCGATTTCTTAAAGTACTGGGAACAGAATAAAAAAGTTGTGGGTTCGATTCCGGGATTAGTTGTGTTCTTGAGCAAGCATCTCATTTCGCGTTTTTCAAGTTCACTCAACTGACAAATATGTACCATTTGATGTTTGATGTTTGTAGCTGAAGTTACTACGGTCAGAAAACCTACCTATAGTGGATGCACTCTCAACCACGTCACATGAAACCAGGATAACCAACAGACGGATGAGCTTCAACGTTAGAGAAACACATTTCTAAAAGTACTATAAAATTTCTCTACACACTTCCTTTTATCTATTGTCATTTACACACAAGCACAGATATTCTTATATTTCTGGCACAAATACCTCCAGTGAAGGTAGACTTGATAAAATATGTATCGTAATCAAAGTATAAAGTATTGTCTACAACAAAATATAAATGCACAATTTATGAATCGGATGTTCGTTGTCTTATCCAATCAGACGCTGTACGAATATTGAAAGGCAAAACATCAAATTCCACTTAATGTTAAACTGTTTTATCGGCTACATTTGTCGCAGCTACAAAAGACATGTTTTATGTCAATAAGAATGATTTCTATCGTTGGCATAAAGCCAGACATTTTCAGAAAGGGTATAGTTAATTTAATCGATTCTGGTACTTGAATGAAAATTAGTTTATGGACACCATAAACTCTGAAGCACACCATATCTCAGTGGAATTTCAGCTGAGAGAGTAACAATCTGTAATTAAATAAGCGGAACACATTTCCTTCTGTACTGAACCTATTCAGATATCAAATGCCCCAATAAAGTCTGAACAAGCCTACAAATTTTAGGGTGGGTGTAATGGATAACATCGAAATAATTGATTCGTAATTATTTTTTTAACCTCGGAGGGATGAAATGTAAAGTCGCAATTGTAGAATTTTGAAATTAGACTGCGAAAGGCATTTTGACTTGATTTATTTATTATGGAAAACTGTTTGGCTTCAATATGACTGGGCGACATAGTTTTTTATTTTTTGTTTTTGTTTTTTGTTTTCAATTAATCAAATCTAAAACATTTTTATTTTTTATATTTGTCACGTCGTTTTTGGTTCTGCGACATACACGGACTTATTCATAATCGCCGTAAAATATTACAATAACTAGAGATTCTAACAATGTTATATATTTGAAGGAGGCACGTGGCCCAGTGGTAAGTTTGTTGGACTTTCGATCATAATGTCGTGGTTTCTGTTCCGAGATTAGGTTGTCTGTTGTGTTCTGGAGAATAGCATTTCCCGTTGCTCCACTATACTCGGATGAAAATAAATACCAGCAATAGCTGATTGTTTAAACCGACACTGAAACCAGAATAAGCACCAGTCTGATGAACATCTGGACTTGAGATAGACTATATGTATTTGAATACAGAACATATAACCAAATTACTAAATATATCAACGCATTTTACCTTATTCATATGGTTACTTTAATAATTGTTTCTGCATTTCGCACAAGCCCAACACTTTTGCGAGCATTGGAAAATTCGATTAAATCGTCCCGATGCGTTACTGATGCTTCATTTTACTGAACCCATAAGGATGAAAGGCAAAGCTAACAACAGCGGGATTCCTGCTCAGTACGTAAAGGGATGTAAATATATGCCGTAAGCATGTTGTTTGACGCTATATCTATTCTTCCAATCAACTACCAGATGGTTACTAATGATGATTTCTGATTTTGACACAAGGCCAGCAATTTTGTGGGAGGGGAAAATCGATTAAATTGTCCTCAATGTGATACTGGTACTTTATTCTACCGATCCCGTAAGGCTGAAAGGCAAAGTTAACCTTGGTGGAATTTGAAATCGGAATGTAAAGTGACGTAACTATACGCCACAAAGTATGTTGTCTGACGTTCTACTGATAATGGCAATCCGACTTAATACTACTTCAAGAGATATCTTCGTACTCAGAGCCCAATATATCGCCTACGCTAAAATAAAAATCCATAAATTATGAATCAGTTGTACATTGTAAACTCAACCCATCATTTTTCAAATAATTGTTTCTACTTTAGGCACAAGGCCAGCAATTACCCAGTGCATTACTGGTACTTTATTTTATCGACCCCGTAAGGATGAAAGGCAAAGTCAACCTCGGCGGGATTTGAACTCAGATCGTAAAGGGACGTAACTATGCTGGAAAGCATGGCGTCCGACCATCTACCGATACTGCCAATCCAGTAACAATGAAGTGATTGCTGACATTTCAGAGAGAAAATGACTGCCATTAATTAAGATGTGTGGGGGGGGGGGGGGGCATTGATAATCTATTATATAGATTAATTATGAATTATATCGTGAATAAGTGCTGAATGGATGATAGGTAAGGTTGAATCTGGCATACATTTTTAACTCACAGTGTAGAACAACCTACATAAATACAATATATTTTATCCGTCGTCCTCCAATCTTTGATGCGAATGAAAGTAAGAAGTTTCGGGGAGATATTTGGAGTGTAGGAAAGGAGTACAATAAAATTGTGGAGTCGCTGACTAACATCAAAATTGACATTGGGCATAAACAACAGGGAGAATTGGAGATAACAACTGATATGGTAACTCTCCAGTGTATAAAGATACCATATTGAAAAGCTCCCAGCTGAGACGATGTGAAAGAATTCTGGTTGGAAAAGTTGAGGGCCTTTCATGTGAGAATTGCTGAGCAACTGAATAAGATATTGAATGGAGAAGAGAGGTTGCCAGAATGGCTAACCTTTCGGAAAACGATCTTGTGGTTGAAGGACCCCAACAATGGAAATGCAGTTGACAGGTTTAGACCTATCTCTTGCCTCCATCCTATGTGAAAACCTATGACAGATATCATTGCTGGGACAATGTATGAAAGTCCTCTAGAACAGTCTGGTCAGTTCGACATCGTAAATGCCAAGGACCTCTCTGGGTGAGTTGTCGCACTTGCCCACCAATAATCCTCTCTAGAACTCGAGAGAGGAAGTTCCACTGACCACATTGCCCGCCTGGCAGAGAGGAGTGAGCGCCTGGCAAGGTTCCAGATGACATACGCCCAGTCTCGCTCTCTTCCTGACCCAGGAGTGCAGTTTAATGAGAGAGACGAGCTGTGGAAATGCCTATCACAAAGATGGCAACCAAAATTGTTAAGATTATTTAAAGTAGCGGTAGCCTCAGAGTATATTTGTGCATCACCGACCCAGCTGGCAGCAAACGGACCGCCTCATCAATATAACCTGTGCCTTCCACAAGAAGTTGATGAGCAGGTCTTCCAACTTGATGAGGTTCAAACGGGGACAAGGTACAATGGTCAAGTGTTACTAGATGTCGGATGAGATGTACGAGTTTGCCACATCCGCTCGACCTTTCAGAGATAGCTTTATCCCGGCGTATTTCTGGGTGAAACTGACCAGCCTGCTTGTTACTTCGTCGCAGTTCTTATCCACCTGGAGGTGTAATCCTAACTAGAACGCGAGCAACTTCACCGGTCCCTCCGACCAGCGTCTGACGACGCTGTTGAACGTCAACCTTTCATATTCCATTAAGAACGTACCGACCACCTTGTTCTCGGAGGTGTTCGACACCATCACGGTGATGTCATCCGCATACGCCATCTAGCTCTTATACGTCCCGATTCCAGCAAGAAGTCTTGCAACAGCTCTAGCTTTCACACTAAATGCTCGTGTATCAAAACGTAGAGAAGGGAGGAGAGACTGTACCCTTGACAGACCAACTATGTCATCTGAAACGGTTCCGAAAGGTGGCCATTTATTTTGACTACTGAGCAGATGCCGTGGTGCATTGCAGGGATCAAGCCAATTAATACGTGGCCAAAACCAGCTCTGCCTTGAGGACAGCCTCCAGGTATCGATGATCGACCCTATCGAAAGCTTTCGATTCATCTAAGTTCATCATAGCCACACCGAAGGAATGTTTACTCCCTACACTCTCTCTGATGTACCGCATGAAATGGAGGTTGTCGTGCATGGATCTGGTCGCGATTTCCCAAGTCCGCACCTCCCTTACCAGCCCCTCGAAGATAAGTGTCAACCTCTTCGCTAACACCTTGGCCAAAATCTTAAACTCTGTGTTTAGCAGAGTTATGAGCGTAAAATTGTCTAAAATGTTCCTCTTATTCTCGTCTTTCTTCATCAGGGTTACTACGTACTGGCTTGCAGAACTAGGAATAGTCACATTCTACTGCAAGTTGCAGTAGACCTCGAGGAAATAGAAGGACAAGTCTAGCATACCTTCTTAAATCTCGTAGTGAAGACCATCGGAACCGAGTGATTTCAGCTTCGGCTGGCGTGAGTCCCGGGAAACTAATGAAGTAAGAACTGAAGTCTGCTACAGTCTCCGACTCAGCCTTCGCCGAAACAGTCAAGCAAAGTGCTGGCGAAAGGCCACAAACATCTACATGGTATCGTTCCGCAAGCGTTCATCTCGGTTCGACGAATACTGTATCGTGGCTTTGTAACCACCCTGGATTCTGCCACTCGGACCCATCGAACAGCTTTGGTTTTGGGGGTTTCTTAGAGCACGTGCCTTAGCTTTGACAATACAACCGTCAAGTTTCGCATTGAAGAAATGGTATACTGCCATTCTCCCTGCTAACACGTCAGTTGCCATGCCACTTCTAATCACCTCATCCGCACCCCCTCCTTTCTATTTTATTTCTTTACTAAAACCTTTGACACCAGTGTAAACTTTTACTTGAGAGCACCCCACGACCTGTTGTTGAGAAAACCCCTGTCAAATTACACTTATGAAAGTAGGGTCCCGTGCTCCACATGATTTAGGCGCCGGGAATACGCTATAAGCTTCCAATACCCAGGTCGAAGCCTATATGTTTTATCTAGGTCGGCGTTTCAGATCACAAGTTTATGATTTGAATAGGTGACCGTTCGGATATGTGGACAACATATACTATTCATATTTATTAACTTAACCAAAACCTATCTATGTACATCATATATGACCCTATATGGTTGTTCCACGTCCACACGGGCGCATTTGAAAAACCTAGTCGGTATCTGTCAGACAGTTGATGTTGCATTTTAGTGCTGCCTTCACGAAATTGGGACGGGGGCCAGTTCCACTTCACGGGTTTGTTGCCATTATTGCCGTTGTTGCTCTCGTTTGATTTGATTTCGCTGTTGGTGTTGCTCCTGTTGTTGGCGATACTACCAAAAGTGGTGGTAATGTTGATACCAGTGATGGTGAGGGGGAGGGGGGGGGGCTCAAACAACTCAACGTCTGAACCGCTGTTACGTGACAGATGGCTTACGGTGATAGGGCATATTCTGTCCCTATTTTTTAGCGAAACATTATTTGTAAAACTAATTAACGTTCAAATATTTGGCACCAAAGTCCAAATATGGGATTGGCTTTTCGCAGGACAAGGAAGGGTCCTTATGACCCCTTTACAACAAAATCTTAGAACAAAATACGAATTTGAACAACTTAATTCACCAAACCCATCAGAATCGCACGTCTTCACACTTTAGTCACCAATAATAATAATAATAATAATAATAATTTCATTTATTGGTCACAAGGGCCGACATATAGGGGACAATACAAAAGACTGGGACAGTGGGGTTTTACAGAAAAATCGAGTAAACAATATGAATAACAATAACAAAGTAACAATAACAAAGTAACAATAAAGTAACAATAAAGTTACAAGAAAAAAATTCCCCAATAGGTTGGATGACGACCTAGGGTTCGCTCAGGTACCCCACCAGTCCTGAACGATCCGACGCTTCGAGAGCACCCTGGAAGGCACCCCTCTCCTCTTCAAATTTACCTACCTAAAGCCGCATGACCAGAGCAGGCCCACTCACACGGGCCATTCTCGCCACATTCACCCACCTTTCAGCAAATGTACTGGGGGGCAGCACTTCTCTCTCCACCCTTACCTTCCTTTCCAAGTGAAACTTGAAAAAGTTGATGAGGGATTGGCCGATGAGAAAAGTGTCTGTCTTCAGTCTTTCAAACTCGTCCACCATACAACCTCTGTCGCTACTGCCACCAGACAGAGGAAAATTGCCTGCTCTTCCTGGCCAAAAGAAGGCGGCGGGTCGATCTTCACTATGGACTCGGCCGATAGCCGGATCCGTTCTAAACGCGACTACAGCTGTTCAACATAACTCCACAAGTCAGTAATGCACGGACATTGGACGAGTGCGTGCAGAACGGTTTCGTCGCTCTGCGCGCATCTCGGGCAGGTCCGTCTGACAGCACTTCCGTGCCTGTAGAGTTTTTCTCGAACCGGCAGTGCCCCCCGGTAGTACTGCCAAGCGAGGGATTTTGGGAAATTATCAATCGTCCCCGGCTCGAAAGTCCTCCGGTACAGAGTGGTTAGTTCGACCTCGTTGACTCCCAGAGCCTCTCCGAGTGCGTCGTCGCACTTGCCCACCAATAATCCTCTATAGAACACGAGAGTGGAAGTTCCACTAACCGCATTGCCCGCCTGGTAGAGGAAAGTGAGTGCCTGGCAACATTCCAGATGCCAGTCACCCAGTCTCGGTCTCTTCTTGACCCAGGACTGCAACTCAGTCAAAGAAACGAGCTGCGGAAAGGCCCGTCTGACAAACGGCGACCACACCTGTTCACTGTTTAGGCAGAATATCTGGAGATGCCTTAGCCTCGGCACGTGCCTGCGCATCATTAGCCACGGCATGCCCGGCCCTCCACGTAGAGGGTGCTGGCAGCAGATGGACCGCCTCAGCAGCGGAACCTGACCCCTCCACAAGAATTTGAAGAGGAGCCACTCCAAGATGGCGAGGCGCGAACGGGGACAAGGGACGACAGTCAGACGGTAGTAGATGACGGACGCAATGTACGCGTTCGGCACCTCCGCCCGAGATTTCAGTGATAGCTTCATCCCAGCCCATTTCTGGGTGAGACTGACTAACCTGCCCGTCACCTCGTCCCAATTCTTATCCACCTGGAGGTCTGGCCCGAACCAAACCCCTAGCAACTTTACCGGTCCGTCCGTCCAGCGCCTAACGACGCTGTTGGACGGCATGGACTTGCCTCTCCAGGTGCAGAGTTGCAAGCCCACTGACTTTTCCGGGTTAAGTTTTGCTCCCGTCAACCTTTCATATTCCTCCAATAAGTTGCCGACCACCTCGATTTCTGAGGTGTCCGACACCATCACGGTGATGTCGTCCGCATAAGCCGACACAGCCTTTCCGCATCCCGGTTCGAGCGGGATGCCCTGCAACAGCTCCAGCTTTCGCAGTAAAGGCTCGAGAGTCAATACGTACAGAAGGGAGGAGAGAGGGCGCCCTTGACGGACCGATCAGGAGACCTGAAACGGTTCCGAGAGGTGGCCATTAATTTTGACCATCGAACAGGTGTCGTTGTGCATTACAACGATCCAGCTTCTGAAGACGGGGCCGAAGCCAGCCGCCTTGAGAACAGCCTCCACGTACCGATAGTCGACCCTATCGATTGATTTAAATTGATCAGAGCCAGGTTTATACCCTACCCTCTCTATGATGTATCGCATTAGGTGGAGGTTGTCGTGTATGGACCTGGTTGGGATTGCGCAAGTTTGCGCCTCCCCAACCAAATCCCCGACGACAAGAGCCAACCTCTTCGCTAACATCCTGGCCAAAATCTTAAACTCTGTGTTGAGCAGAGTTATGTGCCTGAATTGTCTAATGTGTCCCTCTTGTTCTCGTCTTTCCTTATCAGCGTCACTACGCTCCGGCTCACAGAACTGGGAATACTCCCGTTTTGCTGCCAGTTGCAGTAGAGGGCTTCGAGGAGATTGGAGAACAAGTCTGGCATATTTACGTAAAGCTCGTAGGGCAGACCATCCAAACCGGGTGACTTGCGCCTCATGCAGCCGAAAGGGCATCCTGAGTCTCGGCTGAAGTAATTGGCCTTTCGCAGCGCCATGCGTCAGCCGGCGAGAGTTGCGGCAAGCCATCGAGGTAGGGACTAATGTCCGCCACCATCTCTGACCCGCCACTTCCCCCGAACAACCGAGCAAAATGTTGGCGAAATGCCTCACACATCCTCTTGGAATCGCTCAGCTCGTGCCCGTCTCGGTCCGTCAAAGACCGAATCGTGGTTTTATTACCACGCTGCGCCTCTGCCACGCGGGCCCATCGAACAGCTTTGGTTCCCTCGTTTCTCAGAGCACGCGCCTTAGCTCTGACAATGCAATCTTCGTGTTTCGCATTGAAGAAATGGTCTAATGCTATTCTCGCCGCTAGCACGTCAGTTGCAATGCCACAACCAATAGCCTCGTCTAACTTATCTACCAACTCCGGCTCCTTTCTATTTTTCTCTAACGCTACTTCTTTGCTAAACTCTATCAACATTACTCTAATCTCTCTTTTGAGAGCCCCCACCATCTATTGTTGACGACTCCCCCTGTCAACTTTTTCTTAACTAAATTGTTGACCTGGTTCCTGTAAGCCTTATGTCCCGGAAATGACATGTTTAGCTTCCAGTAACCAGGTCCTAACCTACGCATCTTATCTAGGTCGACCATACAGATCACAAACTTGTGATCTGAATAAGCGACCGTTTGAAAACGTGGACAGCTTACACTATTTCTGTCTATTTTCCTAATGAATATCCTGTCTATATACGATCTAGATGACCATATGCAGTTAGCCCAGGTCCACACTGGCGCATTAGATAAATCTAGTCGGTACCTGTGAGACAGTTGGAACTGGCTGATCAGGTTCTTGAGGCTTTTGCACCCCCCGCTCCTATCGGATACTCCCACACAGTCTCAGCGTGCGTCTAAGATGCCGTTCCAGTCCCCCGCTAACAGTAAAGAGCGACACGTACCCAGAAAGGCTTCCAGGCGTCTAAAGAAGTCCGACCGTCCTGCCATTCTAAAGGCACCACCTTCATTATTGTTCACGTCCAGGACCACCAACTTCCCGTCCGGGTCCCGGAAGATCGACCTTACCTCGAGATCCAGGCCTTTCCTAAACAGCACTGCCACCCCGCCTCCCATTCCCGGCCGGCTAACAGATGCAAAGATCTGATAGTCGTCGGAAATGGGGGCTAGTGCGCGCGTGTCTGATCTCCTGGTCTCGCTGACTGCAATTACATCCATTTCTATAGACCTGAGGTCGTTGAGCAGGTGACCCTGCTTCCAGGACGATCCCACGCCTCGAACATTTAAACATCCTACTCTTAATACGGCCATGTTGGCAGGTTAAACAGAGAGAGATGAAGGTTTATTTACCTTCCGGGCTCTCGTGAAGGTCGGGTTGTTCGACCTCCATAGTTAGTGGGATTGCTTTTGGGAACCCCTTTAAAAGTCTTGAAGTGGGTTTTACGTTCGGAGTTCCCACGTCCCGAGCAAAGCTGTCTCGTATTTCCTTGAAAATGTCAAGCGACATTCGCACCAGAACCAAATCTTCCGGCACGCGAAATGTGCTCGATTTAAAAATTTCCCCCTCTTTTTGTATTTTTTCACTTCAGTCCTTATTGGCCCTCCTGACGAGCACGAAGTTTTGTATGTTTTCTTGGTGTGATTTTATTTGTCTGCGTGGCTGTGGTGGTGATGGTTTTGGTGGTGTTGTTTCGGTTGTATCTGTGTTTGTTGTGAGTGCGGTGATTGTCGTTTAAGATGTGTGTGTGTATATTTCTTCTTCGTCTGTTTCGGTTGTTTGCGTTTGGGGGATTCTGGTGATGGTGATGGTGGTGTTGATGTTGGTGTTATTGGAGTGATGTTTGCGTGGGTGGTGTCTGCATTTTTTATTGGGGGTGCTTTTGTGCTTTAAGTTTTTTTTTTCTTTTTGTGTTTCCTTTTTTGGATTTTGGGGGATTTTGGATTTCCCTCATTTTCACTACTGGTAGAAGAGGGGTCTGTGTCTGTAAGTGTGTCTGTAAGTATGTTTATGGTTTTATTGGTGTGTGTAGTTCCTCGTTTCCCCCCTGGGTGGTCAATGTTGGTGGTGGTCTTTCTATTGGTGTTGTTTTTGGTGCTTTTGCTGGTGCTGGTGTTGATTGTGGTCCTTGCCCCGGCGTCGGCAGCAGTGGAGCCTTTCGACCCCTTGCCTCTTTCAGCAGTTGGGGGCAGAAGGCTCGCAAATGGGTTTTTTCCCCACAAACAAAACACTGCGGCCTTTTATCTTCGGACATAATGTGAATGACCGTCCCATTCTGAAGGCGGATGTGGTCCGGGACTGTCTTCACATACTCGGGCCTGCTCTGGAGAAGGATCTCCAGGTCAACCCCGGACCAGTCCTCTCTGGCCGTTCTGGTCACTTCTATAGGGACGGTATCCGTCCCCTACACAATCACACATCCCAGAAGCCACCACATGTCAAGTCCTGGTAGAATTATCGGAATGCGATGACGGGCCGTTCTTTTTCCCATGTGGGTGGGTACATTATGACCTTGCTGGTTTTGCAAGGAGTCATAGCGTGTTTCATAGCGAGGGCTTCTGACTTGAACAACACCGAAATGGTGCCCCTCTCTATTTACTGGGTGTCTTCCCTGATGCACCTCAGCGCGACTTCGACATCTTGTGGGATTAAAGCTGCCCTTTTGGTTTGTGCTGAGATGCATCTATAATGCACCGTTTTGCGCTCCACTGCCTCAATAGCTTCTACCGGGACAGTTAAGTTGGCCCAAGTTTGCTCTTGCCTGATGAGCTTCCATGCCTGGGCCAACTTTTCATCTTTGTTTGAGAGGTCCATGTTGAAGCATGGCCTCTTTTTTGCTGCTGCCGCAGCGAGAGTGTTCTTCTTGATTTCGTTGGGGGTTTTGCTGTCGTTGTTCTTGTTGGTATTGTTGTTAGCACTGTTATCATTGTTGTCTTTGTTGCCACCGTTGTTCTCGGTGCAGTTGGTATTGTTGCTGTTGGTATTGTCGCTATTTGTTTTCATGTTAGTGGTATTGATATTGTTGTCGTATTTGTTATTTTTTTTATTTTATCTGTATTTTCGTTGTCGCTGTTACTGTCATTTTTTTCAAAATTAGTGTTCTTATTGGTATCATTGGTGTCTTTGTTTACCTTGTTTGTGGTGGTGTTTGTGTTATCAATTTGTGTTAATTTCGCTGTAGCGCTCCTCTCCACTTCTACGACGTTGTCGCACGACAGCAGACATATCGCTGTGTGGCGTGGCTCAGCCATGTTTTTCTTCTTCGTAAATTTTTTAACATGTAAAATAAAGTTCAAATATTTGGGCCAAAAGGCCCAAATATTATACTTTCCCCTTCACTGGGCAAAGTCTAAGAGTTATATCCCTTACACAACAAGAAATATATTACAACAAATAATTTTAGCAGGCAAATAAAGCGACTTACTGTGAGCGAGCAAAATACGTCCGCTTAGACCAATAATAATAATAATAATAATAATAATGTTTTCTTTATTAACCACAAGGGTTTACATGAAGTAGACATTAAGGACGGTACAGGACAATACAGGACGGTACAAATGGGCATTTCTGCGTGTAAATAAAACAGAGGATGTAATAAAATAACAAAGAAAAATTCCCCAATAGGGGGGAGACTTCTGAAAGACATTTGTGGAGAAAACCCATTAAAAGACCACAGTGACCCTGACCACCAGGGCAAGTGCCCTCTCCCAGTTTTCCACCTTTAATTTACAGACACATACTCAGAGAAGGCCCATTTATTCGGGCCATACTTGCTTCTCTCACCCATCTTTCAACAAAATGCTGGGAAGAGAGCACAACCCTCTCTACCTTGATTTTCCTTTTCAAATGAAATTTGAAAAAGTTAATCAGGGCATCACCGAAGAGGTAAGTGCTCGTCTTAGCCCTTTCAAGCGTGTCCACCATACTATCTCTTTTGCCATGGCCACCAGACAGATAAAAACTGCCTTCCCTTCCCGGCTAAAGGAAGAGGGCGGGGCAATCCTCACGATGGACTCAGCTTATAGCTGGATCCGTCCTACACGTGACAGCAGGTGTTCGACATAAACCCACAAGTCAGCAATGCTCGGACACTGGACGAGTGTGTGCAGGATGGTTTCGTCGCCCTGTGTGCATCTCGGACATGCCCGGCTGACGGAACCTCCATGCCTGTAGAGTTTATCCCGAACTGGCAAAGCTCCCCGGTAGCACTGCAGGGCCAGGGATTTCTGGAAGTTGTCCATAGGCCCCGTCCCGAAAGACCTTCCGAAGAGATTGGCTAGTTGATTTTCGTCGACGCCTAGAGTTTCTCCAAGTACGTCGTCGCTCTTCCCCTCCACTAATCCTCTATAGAACGCCAAGGTGGAGTTTCCACTGATCACATTGCCCGATTGGTCGAGGGCTGTGAGCGCCTGAAGACATTCCAGTCTCCAAGCACTCTCTCTCAGTCTTCGCTTGACCCAGGACTGCAGCACCGTCAAGGAGACGAGCTGGGGAAAGACGCGTCTAGCAAACGGCGACCACACCTGATCACCGTCGAGGAAGAGGTGGAGATGTCGTAGCCTGAGCGCGTGTCTGCGCATTATCAGCCACGGCATGCCCAGCCCTCCACGTAGCGGGTGTTGACAGCAGATGGACCGCCTGACCATCGGAGCGCGTCCCTTCGACAAAAAGCGAAAGAGCAAACGCTCCAGCACAGTCAGGAGGGGCTTAGGACAAGGTACGACGGTCAGGCGGTAGTAGATGACGGACGCGATGTACGCGTTAGCCACCTCCGCTCGACCTTTCAGGGATAGCTTCCTCTCGGCCCATTTCTGGGTGAGAGAAGCCACCCTGCTCGTCACCTCGTCCCAGTTTTTGTCCGTCTGGAGGTCTGGACCGAACCAGACCCCTAGCAATTTAACTGGTCCGTCCGTCCAGCGCCCGACGACGCTGTTGGACGGCATGGACCTGCCTCTCCAGGTGCCGAGCTGCAGGCCCACTGACTTTTCCTGGTTGATCATTGCTCCTGTCACCGCTTCGTATTCTCTTAGTGTAGTGCCGATCGCCTCGATGTGTTTGGCGTTCGACACCACTACGGTCACATCGTCCGCATATGCTGACACGGATCTTCCGCATCCTAGATCCCGTAGGACCCCCCTCAACGTATCCAGTTTGTGCAGTAATGGCTCGAGAGTCAATACGTACAATAGGGACGAGAGGGGACATCCTTGGCGGACCGAGCGCATGATGTTGAACGGTTCCGAAAAGTGACCGTTCACTCTCACTACAGAGCAGATGTGGCTGTGCATGGCAGCGATTCAGCCTCTGAAGACGGGCCCAAAGCCAGCCGCCCTCAGGACTGCCGCTAGGTAACGATGGTCGACCCTATCGAAGGCTTTTGACTGATCTAAATTGATCAAAGACCCACCCGTGCCAGGTTCCCTAGCTACCCTCTCTACGATGTATCGCATGAGGTGGAGGTTGTCGTGGATGGATCTGTCGGGAATGGCGCATGTCTGCGCCTCTCCCACCAGACCACCAACGACAGGCGCCAACCTCTTTGCTAACACCTTGGCGAAAATCTTGAACTCTGTGTTTAGCAGAGTTATGGGCTTAAAATTATCTATGTTATCCCCCTTGTTCGGATCCTTTCTCAGCAGCGCTACCGCTCCTCGGCTCACAGAGCTGGGAATTCTCCCGTTCTGTTATCAGTTGCAGTAGACGTCCGCCAAGAGGCCTCCGAACAAGTCTGGCATTTGTACGTAAAGTTCATAGGGCAGACCCTCCAAACCAGGTGATTTACCCCTTGTGCAGCCAATCATTGCCTCCCGTACTTCAGCGGCTGTTATTGGCTTGTCGCAACACTCCGCCTCAATGGCGGAGAGCCGCGGCAGTTCGTCGAGATAGACACTAAAGTCCATCCCTCGATCCGGCCCACCACTGCCCCCAAACAGTTGAGCGAAGTGTCGCTGAAAAGCTTCACACATTTGCCCGGGATCGAGTAGCATGCGCCCGTCGTGGTCCACCAAAGACCGGATCGTGGCTTTGTTGCCACGACGCGCCTCCGCCACTCGGGCCCATTGAACGGCTTTCGTCCCCTCGTGTCTGAGAGCACGCACCCTAGCTCTGACAACGCAGCCTTCGTGCTTTGCGTTGAAGAATTGGTCAAGGGCCAATTTCGCTGCAAGTACGTCGCAAAGCGCCTCGTCTAATTTTCTAACTAATTCTCCCTCTGCTCTATTCTTCTCTATTGCTAAAGCCTTACTAAACCTAATGGACTCTATTCTAATTGCTCTTTTCAGAGCAAACCACCTCTTGTTGTTCATGAAGGCCTCCGTCAACGCCCGCTTAACTAGTTCGCTAATCCGGTCTCTGTAGCTCTTGCGCGCTGGTAAGGACGCGTTTAGCTTCCAGTAGCCGGGTCCTCGCCTATGCTAGACCTATCTATTTCCCTACAAAATACTCTATCTAGATATGATCTGGATGACCCTATGCGATTTGTCCAAGTCCACATTGGCACATTCGGGAAATCCAATCGGTACCTGTCAGACAGTTCAAAACGCCGAACAGGTTGGTGAGGCTTTTGCACCCTCCCCCCTATCCGCTGATCCCACACAGTCCCAGCGTGCATGTAAGATCCCGTTCCAGTCGCCCACTAACACTAAAGAGCGGGACGTTCCAAGAAAGGTCTCCAGACGCCGGAAGAAATCAGGCCGCCCTGCTCCTGTCGGGGCATAGACGGCCACTAGCGTGAAAGCTTTCCCGTCTCTGCTGGTCACGTCTAGCACCACCAACTTACCTTCTGGGTCCAGTAACATGGCCCGTATGGCGAGATCCAAACCTCTCCGAAAAAGCCCAGCAAATCCCCCCCCCCCCCGATCCCAGACGGCTGGGAGATGCGTACACATCGTAGCCGCCGAAGATCGGTGCGAAGGCCCGTGCTTCGGAGATTCTGGCCTCGCTGATGACCACTACATCTATGTTTAGTGACCTGAGGTCGTTGAGCAGGTGGCCCTGCTTCCATGACGACCCCAAGCCACGCGCATTTATGTTGCCTATTCTGAGTGAGGTCATGTTGAAATGGAGTGGAAAAGATGGGAAAGACCACTTACCTTACTTCTCGTTGAGGAAGGATGGTTTCTCCATCCTTTTCACTGCTTGTGGCCTCCTCCGGAAGGATGTCCTTATAAATCCTCCTGGAGAGTTTTTGTCGGAAGTCTCCGATGTCTTTGGGGAATTTTTGTTTTAGTGTCGTGTACGTTTTCTGTGTGATGCGAGTGATTTGTATGTGTGGAGGTGGTGTGAACTTTTGAGTTGTTGTGTAGTCTTTTTCTGTGATGCTTGTGTTGTGTTGGGTGTAGTGTAATAATTTAATGCTGTGTAGTGTGTATCGTTTTGGTTGTTTTGTTTTGTTTGCGTTTGTTGTGGGTTTGTTTCTGTTTCGCTTTTTGGTGACTTTTGTGGTGTTGGTGATGGTGGTGTTTGGGTTAATGATGGTGATGGTATTGGTGTTTGTGGTGATGGGGTTGGTGATGCTGGTGTGGATGGTGGCATATTTGTCCTAACTTTTTTGTTTGATAGTTTATTTGTTTCCCTCTGTATTTTGTTTTTGGAGGGGGAAGGAAGAGAATTATTTCATTTTTGGTTTCTTTTTTTCTTTTTTCCTGATACCGTTTCCCACTCCTCGTCGTCACAATCTGTCTCCAGTTGTGATAGCCTGAGGAGTGGAAAATCCTCCACAGGCGTTGGTTTTGTTTGTGGAGTAGTGGATGATGTAGGCGCTGGTGCTAGTTCTGGCGCGTTGGGTGGTGGTATTGGTTTTGCTACTGTTGCTGGGGTTGTTGCTGTTACAGTTGCCTCTGTTGTTGCAGCTACAGTTGTTGCCGCCATCTCTGCTGCTGGTGGTGTTGATGGTTGAGGCACTAGGGTGGGTAAGAGAGGTGGCCTCAACCTTTTAGCCTGAGGGCAGAAAGCCCTTAGGTGGGTTACTTCACCACAAACGTCACACCTAGGCCTTCTGCCCTCGACGATTACGGTGAGGTGGCTGCCGTCAGTGAGGTCTATTACCTCTGGGATCTCCTCAATGCTTTATTGGTCCGCTTGGATCAGGAGCTCCACCCCTCATCCGGGCCAGTTCACCTGCTTTTCTTTCGCTATTTCGATTATCTTGGTGTTGGCTTCGATGCCGGCGAGGACAGCAGCTATTAGCCAGGGAATTTCGATGGCCGGTGGAACGTGGATCACCCTGATCTTTACGAGTCTCTGGCCACAATAGCTTGGGACGAGTGTGAAGTCGTCACTTCTTAATGGGGCCATGGAGTGTTCTCTAGCCTCCTGTGGTGTTTCAAAGAACACGTCCACGTCTGATGTGGGGGGTTTTTGGCCCACACATGTCCCAAAGCTTTTTGGATTTGGGACTCGGTGCCCGTTCCACTCGGCGCGATTTTATATTAATTGTTCGATAAGACACGGTGCATAGGCGCCGATGGTCCATTTTCTTAGGTGGGGGGTGAAGCTGACCCTGTACCCATCTCTCTTTACCATTTTTGGGGCTTCTTCTAATTCCTCCCGAGTTACCTGAAATGCTTCGCACTGTTTTGCTACTCTGGCAAGACTCAGGGTGGTTTTCTTAATGTCATTGTTGCTGTTGTTGTTATCGTTATTTTTGTTATTATTAATTTTAGTTTCAGTTGTGGTGGTGGCGTCAGTGGGGTTCGGTGTGGAAGTGTTCATTTTGGTTGAATTCATTTCGATATCACGAGTTAATTTATTTTTTTCTTTTGTTTGTGGTGTCGGGGTGTGGTGGGGTTGGTGGTTGTCGCGGTGGTGGTGGTGGTGGCGGCTTTAACACCTGCTGTGATTGGTAATGGCGGGAAATGAATGTCTGCCTGAGACAAATTTAAAATATTGCTACTGCTTATATTTTTAGTGTTGGCAAACGTAGTAATATTTACAATAGTGGTGTCGGTGTGAGGTGTTAGTTTGTGAGGAAGGAGTGACCCTGAGTCGTCCATGATTTTTCAAAGAAAAATTTTTGTTTGATAATTATAAAAGTATAAATTTTGGGCTCAAGGCCCCAATCTTTTTAGGTGTCCTTTTCAGATAACAATGTATGTGCACTTATATATAGTTAACAATAAAAAAATTCCCATGAATGGCAATTTTAAACAACTGAAAATAAAAAAACTTTGCGGAGCTCACGATTTACTACCGTAGGTCGCCAATAATAATAATAATAATAATAATAATAATGATTTCTTTATTGGCCACAAGGGCTGACATCAAGAAAAACATTACAGACGGCACAGGACGGTACAGGACGGTACGATGTGGGTTTTGTGCGTGTAAATATTTTTATTATTTACATAAGAAAAGAGAAAAAAAGGACATAGAAACATATATATATATAAACAATAAAAATGAAAATTGAAACAATGAAAAATTCCCCAATAGGGGGGAAACCTCCGAGGTTTACACGTGGCGAAAATCACACAAAAGACCACGGCCACCCTGACCACCAGGGCAAGCGCCCTCTCTCAATTTTTCCATCTCTCAAACTACAGACGTATATAGAGTGGTCCCGTTCACTCGGACCATTCTCGCTACATGCACACACCTTTCAACAAACTTGCTAGAAAGCAGCACTTGCCTCTCCACCCTGATTTTCCTCTTCAAATGAAACTTGAAAAGGTTAATTAGGGATTCGCCGAAGAGGAAAGTGTCTGTCTTTAACCCTTTAAACCTTGTCCACCACACAATCTCTTTCGCCATGGCCACCAGGCAGATGAAAACCGCCTGCCCTTCCTACTCGAAGGAAGACGGCGAGACCATCTGCACAATGGACTCAGTGACAACCGGATCAGTCCAACACACGACAGCAACTGTTCGACATAGCTCCACAAGTCAGCAATGCTCGGGCACTGAACGAGTGCGTGCACGACGGTTTCGTCGCTCTGCGCGCATCTCGGAATGGCTCGGCTGACGGCACTTCCGTGCCTGTAGAGCTTATCTCGAACCGGCAGCGCTCCCCGGTAGCACTGCCAGGCCTGGGATTTTGGGAAGTTATACATAGGCCTCGGGCTGAAAGTTCTCCGGCAGAGAGCAAACAGCTGATCTTCTTCGACGCCCAGGATCTCTCCGAGAATGTCGTCGCTATTCCCCTCCACTAGTCCTCTATAGAACGCCGAGGTGGATGTTCCACCGATACTGGTGCCCAGCTGGCAGAGGGCAGTGTGTGCCTGGAGACATTCAAGTTTCCAAGCGCTATCCCTCGGTCTTTTTCTGACCCAAACTGCAAATCCGTCAAGGAGACGAGCTGTGGGAAAACGTGCCTGGCGAACGGCGACCACACCTGCTCACCATCTAGGAAGCACCAGAGATGTCGCAGCCTCAGCGCATGTTTGTGCATCATCAGCCATGGCATGCCCAGTCCTCCACGGAACGGATGTTGACAGCAGATGGATCGTCTGACCATGGGAGCGCGTCCCTTCCACAAAAAGCGGAAGAGGAGGCGCTCCATTTTAGAGAGAGTTGGGCTGGAGCAAGGGACGACGGTGAGGCAGTAGCAGATGACAGATGCGATGTACGCATTCGCCATCTCAGCCAGGCCTTTCAGGGACAGCTTCTTCTCAGCCCATTTCTCGGTGAACGAGGCCACCCTGCTCGTCACGTGGTTCAAGTTTTTCTCCATCTGGAGGTCCGGTTCGAACCAGACCCCGAGCAATTTAACCGGTCCGTCCGTCCAACGCCCCACGACGCTGTCGGACGACATGGACTTGCCTCTCCAGGTGCCGAGCTGCAAGCCCACCGACTTTTCCTTGTTTATCTTTGCTCCTGTCACCGCTTCCTATTCCTTGAGAGCAGTGCCGAGCATCTGGACGTGTCTGGTGCTTTACACCACCATGGTGATGTCGTCAGCGTAAGCCGACTCGGATTTCCCGCATCCTAGTTTGCGCCTCATCGCCCCCAGTTTGTCCAGTAACGGCTCGAGAGCCAATACGTACAAGAGGGACGAGAGGGAACAACCCTGGCGGACTGAGCGCATGATGCTGAACGGCTGCGACAGGTGACCTATCACCCTCACAACTGAGTAGATGTCGCTGTACATTGCTGCGATCCAACCCCTGAAAACGGGCCCGAAACCGGCTGCCTCGAGGACCACCGCCAGGTACCGATGGTCGACCCTATCGAATGCTTTGAATTGATCAAAGTTGATCAGCGCCCCACCCTTGCCAGGTTCCTTAATCACCCTCTCTATGATGTATCGCATGAGGTGGAGGTTGTCGTGTATGGATCTGTCCGCAATTACGCATGTCTGTGCCCCATCCACCAGACCCTTGACGACAAGCGCAAAACTCGTTGCTAACACCTTGGCCAGAATCTTGAACTCTGCGTTTAGTAGGGTTATGGGCCTGAGATTATCGATAACAACCCCCTTGTTCGGGTCTTTTCTCAGCAGCGCCACTGCTCCCCGGCTCACAAAACTGTAGGAATGCTCCCGTTCTGCTGCCAGTTGCAGTAGACGTCTGCCAAAGGTCAGCGAACAAGTCTGACATAAATGCATAAAGCTCGTAGGGCAGACCATCCAAACCTGGGGATTTACCCCTTATGCAGTTAGCCATCGCTTCCCGTATTTCACCGGCTGTTATTGGC
Organism: Eledone cirrhosa; assembly: GCA_964016885.1. Classification (NCBI taxonomy): domain Eukaryota; kingdom Metazoa; phylum Mollusca; class Cephalopoda; order Octopoda; family Eledonidae; genus Eledone; species Eledone cirrhosa. The sequence goes on from OZ024743.1 coordinate 295,585,187, forward strand.
TTTTCGCAACACTCTGCTGCGGTTGTCGGGAGCCGAGGCAGTCCGTCGAGGTATGCACTGAGGTCCATGCCCCGATCCGGGCCGCCGCCGCTCCCGAACAGTTCAGCAAAGTGCTGCTGAAAAGCTTCACACATCCTCTCGGGTTCGAGCACCACGCACCCGTTTTGGGTCAGACAAAGACCGAATTGTGGCTTTGTTGCCACGTCGCGCTCTGCCACCCGGGCCCATTGGACGGCTTTTGTCCCCTTGTGTTTCAGAGCATGCGTTCTAGCTCTGACAACGCAGCCTTCTTGTTTTGCGTTGAAGAATTGGTCGAGTGCCAATCTCGCCGCAAGCACGTCGGTTGCGATGCCTGTCCTAAACGCCTCTTCTAGCTTTCTGACTAGCTCTCCCTCTACTCTATTTTCCTCTATCACTACTCCTTTACTAAACCTAATCGACTCTACTTTAATTGCCCTTTTCAGGGCGAACCACCACCTGTTGTCGACGATCGCTCCCATCAACGCCCGCTTAACTAATACACTAATCCGGTCTCTGTAGGCTTTGCGCGCCGGGAAAGACGCGTTCAGCTTCCAGTAACCAGGCCCTTGTCTATGAAGTCTAGCTATGTCGATCTCACAGATCACAAATTTGTGGTCTGTGTAGTCGACTATTTTAAATTGTGGACAACTTACACTAGTTCTCTGCAGAATACCCTATCGAGATACGATCTGGATGACCCGATGCGGTTTGTCCATGTCCACATTGGCACATTCGGGTGATCTAGTCGATACCTGTCAGACAATTCAAAACGTCTCAGCAGGTTGGTGAGGCTCTTGCACCCTTCTCCCCTATCCACTAGCCCCACACGATCCCAGCGTGCATCCAATATACCGTTCCAGTTGCCCACTAACACTAAAGAGCGGGACGTTCCAAGAAAGGTCTCTAGACTTCTGAAGAAATCTGGCTGTCCTGCCCCTGTTGGGGTGTAGACGGCTACTAGCCTGAAAGAATTGCCTTCGCTGCCGGTCACGTCCAGCACCACCGACTTACCTTCTGATTCTAGGAAGATGGCCCGTATCGCGAGATCCAAGCCTCTCCGTAAAAGGACGGCGACCCCTTCCCCCGATCCTGGACGGCTGGGAGATGCGTATACATCGTAGCAGCCGAAGATCGGTGCGAAGGCTTGTGCTTCGGAGATTCTGGTTTCACTGATGGCCACCACATCTATGTTTAGTGACCTGAGGTCGTTGAGCAGGTGACTCTGCTTCCAAGATGACCCCAGGCCACGTGTATTTATACTGCCTATTCTGAGTACGGCCATGTTGGATGAGAAACGGGGCAAGTGAGAAAGGGTCACTTACCTTATTCGTGTGGTGAAGGGACATTACAACCGTCCTTTTCGATGGTCATGAGTGTTTCCAAGAGGATGTCAGTGTATATCCTCTTGGTAACCGACCCTCTGAAGTCTCCAACTGCGTTGGGGAATTTTTGTTTTAAAGGTTTGTACTGTTCTATTGAGATTTCAATGATGCTTATGTTTGTCGGGAGAGTTCTTGGTGTTGGTAGGGTGTAGTAGTTTTTTTCTATGATGTCTGTGTGCTGCTTTATATATTGTATGAGTTCTTTTTTTGACATGTTTATGGCTGTGTACTTTTGGGGTGGAGGGGTGATTTTGTTGCTGTTTTCTTCTTGTTGCTGTTTGGTGTGTGTGTGTATTGTTGTGTTTGCGTTGTTGGTGTCTTTGGTGATGCTGGTGGTGGTGTGGTTGTTGTTGTCAGTGGTGCTTGTGGTGGTGATGGTGGTGGTGTTGCTGCAAGTTTCCTTGCTGCCTTTACCCCTCTTTGTATGCTTTCGCTTTTGGAGGGTGAATCTAAGGGTTTTTCTCTTTTGTCCTTTTTGTGTTAGACCATTTGCCACTTACTCCCGCTTCAATCCATGTCGGATTCTGTGGCGTCTGGGAGGGGTATGTGCTCCACGTCTGTTGGTGGTGGTAGTAGAGCCCTCTTCGGCAATTTTGTTGCTGGTGTAGCTACTTCAAATGTAGCTATTAGTATTGCCGCCACTGATGATGCTGCTTTAGTTGTCAGAGGCCTTGGTAGGGTGCTACGGACGTTGCCCTCCTACTCACCGTGGAAGGGGCTTCTTTGTTTGTTACCTGCCCTGCTCTTGGTAGCAGCGGACCAGGTATTGGAAGGAGAGGGGCTTCTTCGCTGTCTTCTGCGGGCAAAAGGCCCTGAGGTGACCCTTCGACCCACAGAGATAACATTTTGGCCGTCTTCTTTCTACACTTATAGGGAGTTGGAGTCCTTCCTCGATGTCTATGATATCGGGGATAGCGTCGATACATTCCTGGTCAGTTTGTATAAGCATTTGCATGCCTATACCTGACCAGTTCTCTCTCCCCATTTTTTCTACTTGCAGCATGGTCGTCCTGTTCTCAATTCCAGCAAGGACAGACGCGGCCAGCCAAGGTATGGGAACGTCGGGTGGGACCTGGGTCACTTTAACCCTTACAATTTTCTGCCCGCAGTAGGAGGGCACCAAGACTATCTCCTCACTCTTTAGGGTTTCCAAAGAGTGAGACTTTGGGTCCTGGGGGGTGGCGAAAAGTACGTCTACTGTGGCGTACTTTCTGCCTCGGGTGATGTGGGTTTTGCGTGCCCAGACGCACCCCAAGGCCTTTTGGATTTGAGCATCCGTGGCTCTCTCCACTCAATGTGAGATTTTGCTTACGGTGCGGTAAGTCACCGTCCGTAGCTGCTGGTCCTTGATAAAATCGGGTGGCGGTTTCAGGGAAACTCTATTTGCGCTTCTTGTCACCATGGCCCTTGCGACTGCCATCTCCTCCTCTGTGACTAACACTGTCTCGATATTTCGGGCGACACCTGCAAAAGAATAATAATAATAATAATAATAATAATAATAATAATAATAAGGGAAGAAGAAGCACGAGGTGGTAGAAGGTCATGAAATCGCTCCCGTAAGTTTTGAATTTTTAACATATTTAAATCATTTGTGGAATAACCACTCTTAATACAAATGCTACGTAAAGCATCCGGCTTGAGCCCAAAAAAAATTCGGACCCAAAATATATTGTTATAAGGCTCAAATATTCAAATATTCAACTTTGTATTGTACATTGTATATTCAAAAAAGAAAATGGCTATAAATGGAAGAAGACCCCCCCCCCTCTGTCTACACTATATAGAACAGCCAAACAACACCAATCTCACCAACACCAGAGACTAGATACACCACCTACCCCATCACCTCTCTGTGTACACTAATCACAACAGCCAGATAACGGCAATTTCACCACCACCACAACCAATCTTAACATAATAAGGATAATAATAAATACTATTATTATTGTCCCAAGTCTTAACAAACTGTTTAATCCCAACATTAAGGGAATTTAGGTCAACACACATATACGCGACTAACCCCATAGATTCGCCGAACGGACATCAGTCCTTCATTGCTACCACCGCTACAACAACACCATCACTGCTGCCATCATTACTACCACTATCCCACCATCACCGCCGCCACCACTCCTTCATTGCTACCACCGCTACAACACCATCACTACAGTAATACGATCACATCACCACCACCACTGCCTCGGTATCGACATCACCACCACCTCGGTCTCAGTATCGCTACCGCCGCTACTGTCTCTTATTGCTTCTGCTAGTTGCTTCCACCAAATTATAGAATTCCTACTAAAAAAGAGGAAGGCATCAAAATATATAGATAGACTCAAAAGAAAAGACAAACATCAAAACCAAAACAGCACAGCAACAACAGCAAAAAAACGAGAAAAACAAACAGAGAAAAACAAAAACAAAAAACAAAAAAAAACGTAAAGAAAATAAGAATGAAGAGAGAAACAAGCGGACGGACAGAGAAGAGAAGGGAAAAACTAAGTCAGACATTCGAACACTACATTACAATGAAACATATGCTTATTCATTTTTGGGTTTTTTTATGCCTGTGTGTTTGTTTGCTTATTTGTGTTCGTCTACAGCGTGGTGATAATGCCACACAAGTGCCAATGGAACGGCGCAACCACCGGAGACGGTGAATCCACAGATGGCTATGTAACCATACATTCGCCAATCCTCGATAAGAGTGTTTAAATATCGAACCTAACCAGTTCGAATAACGGTGAAATGGAGACTAGAACGTCATGTGACAGACTCTCACCCAGCAGGTGCTCCCTAGCTCAGCAGCAGGAACCTGACTGTCAACCAAATACTGCTGGTGTTGGAGGAAGAAAGAGAAGGAAAGGGGCCAGAACCAACTGGACGAAAGAATTGAATAGAACTGTTATGCAATGTTACCTGAAAAGTAACCGCAAGGTAAGGGGCTATAGGAGACGGATGCATAACATCTGGAACGAGATTGGTCTATTTAAATTAGATGAACAAAAATTGGCCGGGCAGGCTCGGGTAATAAGAACTAATGGGTGGATAAGCGAGCTGGAACTGGAGGAACAGAGCAGAGAGAATAGCTTGGAGATGGAGGGTGTAGTATGCCAGACAAACGAGCCAGTGGGAAATGAAGGTGAAGAGGTCAAGAGAACGGAGGAACCACCCGAAGCAGACAATGATCTGAATACTGAGATAAATAATACCTGGAACAGAGATACGGCCACTGAGGAGATGAATGTTGACGGGCTAGGACAAGATTCGGTTGACATCCTAAATTTAGTGGTAGATGAATTGAACAATGATAGTAGGAGACCTATGAACCTAAGATTTGTAGACAGGAAAAAGTTAAAAGAAACAACAGCTAAGGTAAACAAAGTCATCCCATACCTTGAGGCGAGGAGCCTTCACCAGTGCAACAATATCCTCAAAGCAACAGCAAATACGGTGAGGAAACTACTTGGTATAAAAGCGAGAGGAAACAACAAACAAGAAAGATCAGAGCTCTGGTGGAAGAAACGACTGAGTGGTCAAATCAGGGAAATGAGAAATGACATTGGAAAGCTTGAGTCCCTACTGAATGGGACACTAAAAAACATAGACACTAAAAATAGACTGGAAAAAGGAGGAAAAAACTAAATATTATTATATAAAAAAACTAGGAGGAAAAAGCTAAATATTATCATAGAGGAACTGAAGCAACGCATTGTAGCAAAGAGTCCAAAAATCAGGCGATACGAAAACAGAGTCAGTCAGTATAGACAGAACCGCATGTTTGACAACAACCAGAAGATGCTGTTTGGACAGCTTGAAGGGAAAGAAAGAGCCAACGACTTGATCCCGGAGGCGGAACAAACTAAGACATTCTGGAGAGGAATATGGGAGCAGGATGTTAAACATAATGACCAGGCAGTGTGGATTGAGACAGTACAGAAGGAGATTATTGAACAGGCACACCAACAAACTGATTTGAGTATCACAGTTGAAACTCTTAAGGGGCAGGCCAAAAAACTAACCAACTGGAAATCACCAGGCCCAGATGGTGTACAGGGGTATTGGATTAAAAATATAACATCCCTCCACCCGAAACTGACAACCATGTTCAATGACTGCTTGATGTCAGGTGAGGTACCAGAGTGGTTGAAAAAAGGTACCACAGTTCCGATAATGAAAGACCGAATCAAGGGTAATTATGTTACCAACTATAGACCTATCACATGTCTGTCCGTAATGTGGAAACTGTTGACAAGCATTATGTCTCAGGAAATCTACCATCACCTCCACACAAACAACTTGTTACCGGACGAACAGAAAGGATGCCGAAAGAAGTCACGTGGTACAAAGGACCAGTTACTTATTGATAAGATGGTAATGAGGAATTGCAAGAGGGGGCACACTGGTCTTGCCATGGGATGGATAGACTACAAAAAGGCATTTGACATGGTGCCTCATTCTTGGATCACCAAAAGCCTGGAGCTCTTGAAGGTGGCAGATAACATCAGACAGTTGTTGAGCAAAAGTATAAAGTCCTGGGAAACAGAGTTAACATCAACTGGAGAATCCTTGGGAACTGTGAAGATCAAGAGAGGTATCTTCCAGGGAGATAGCCTGTCCCTTCTGTTGTCCTTGCCCTGATGCCCTTGACCAGTGTACTGCGAAACGGGAGAGCAGGATACAGGTTGGGAAAGGGAGGGCTTACCATCAATCACCTCCTCTTCATGGACGATCTTAAACTCTTAGGGAAGAGTGAGAAGGAGTTGGATGTGCTTGTTGACACTGTCCGTATTTTCAGCAATGATATATGTATGCAATTTGGTATTAGTAAGTGTGAAGTCCTTGTGATGAAGAGGGGTAATTTGAGCAGAAGTAACGGAATCCAGGTACCAACGGGTGAGATGATAAAGGAAATTGACTCTGAAGAAGGATACAAGTATTTGGGTGTTCTGGAGGCTGATGACATCAAGAACAAAAACATGAAGGAATTGATAAGAACTGAATACATTCGGAGAGTAAGGAGCGTATTAAAGTCACATCTGAACAGTAGGAATGCCATATGTGCAGTAAATTCCCGAGCTGTGTCTATTATTAGGTACAGTGCGGGAATTCTGAGATGCAATGTTGCTGAACAAAAAGAAATGGATAGGAAGACGAGGAAGCTATTGACTATCTACAACATGTTCCACAAGAGGAGTGATGTCGGTAGACTCTACTTAAGGAGATTTGAAGGTGAAAGAGGTCTTATCAGCATAGAGGACTGTGTTCAGGTGGAGAAAAACAACCTACACAAATACGTGACTGATAGTAAGGAGCCAATGCTCAGAACTGTACTGAAGGAGGGGACAATAGACCAGGGGATGTCCAAGGAGGAAATAACATCAAGGAGAAAGAGCAGCCTTCAGGAAAAATCCCTTCATAGTACCTTCTTTGAGAAAACTGAATTCAGAGATCCACAGGCATGGAACTGGTTGAAAAGAGGAGACCTTAAAAAGTCTACAGAAGGAATGTTAATGGCTGCGCAGGAGCAGGCCCTCAAAACGAAGTGGTTGAAACACCATATTTACAAGGAGGAGGCTAGCCCACTGTGCAGGATCTGTGGTGAGAGAGAGGAGACTGTGGCTCACATTGTATCCGAGTGTAAACACCTAGCCCAGACTCACGATAAGGGCTGGAGACATGATGTGATGGGCAGGGTGATCCACTAGCACCTATGCAAAGTAAACAATTTACCACATTCTGAGAAGTGGTATGAGCATAAGCCAGAGTCGGTGATAGAAAACGATCAGGTGAAGGTGCTGTGGGATTTTAGGATACAGACGGACAAGAAACTGGAACACAATAGACCTGACCTGGTGGTTTTGGACAAAGAAAAAAGATCGTGCCTGAAGGGCTGGAGACATGATGTGATGGGCAGGGTGATCCACTGGCACCTATGCAAAGTAAACAATTTACCACATTCTGAGAAGTGGTATGAGCATAAGCCAGAGGCGGTGATAGAAAACGATCAGGTGAAGGTGCTGTGGGATTTTAGGATACAGGCGGACAAGAAACTGGAACACAATAGACCTGACCTGGTGGTTTTGGACAAAGAAAAAAGATCGTGCCTGATTGTGGATGTGGCCTGCCCATTCGACACGAGAGTGCAAGAGAAGGAGAGGGAGAAAATTAACCGATACCAGGACTTAAAGTGGGAGGTAAAAAGGATTTGGAACTGCCATGAAGTCAAAGTGATCCCGACTGTCATAGGCGCACTAGGGACTATCTCAAAAAGTTTCCAGGGATGTTTAAAGAAAATTGGCCCCTTCACGCTTTTTGGAACGCTTCAAAAGGCATGCTTGCTGGGAACAGCAAGAACCCTCCGATACGTCCTGAATATCTGAGGCTGCAGGTAGTGGCTTGATATTCATTTCAACAAACTTTCCAGTTAACTAACATCAATGACTGAGACTCAAAGAATAATAATAATAATAATAATAATAATAATAATAGTAACAATAATAATAATAAGAAGAAGAAGTAGTAGTTGTGAAACATTATCACGGTTAAATACACATTTCACATTAAATTGTCAAACATGTAAATGTAGAACGAATTGATAACTTACACAATGTATTTCTTTATAAAAATCGAAATAACATTATTACAATTATCATTATTATATATACGTGCACACACATGTATATATATATATACATATATATATATATATATATATATATATATATATATATATATATATATATATATATCCATATATATATATATATATATAACACATCATATATGTATGTGTGTCTATCGAAAAGTGAAAAATAGACATATCTACTGGCTGAGCTGCGATTGTGTAAATATGATATATGTATATGCATGTGTGTGTGTGCGTATGAATCAAAAAATTAATAGAGACATTAAACAGAATTCTTTTACTCGAAAGCAATTCGTATCCAATTAATGTATGTATACACATACACACACACACACACACACTTACACATACACACACACATGCACACACACACACGCATATATATATATATACATATATATATGCATATATATATATATATGTGTGTGTGTGTGTGCGTGTGTGTGTATGTGTGTCCGCGTGTGTGTTTGTATATATTGTCGCATATATATTGCAAATGAACCATCATAAAACTGTAGATATCTCTTACATACCATATAATGAAATTATAGTTTTACTTTTTCCATTTACGTTACAATCTCTCTCTCTCCCTCTCTCTCTCTCTCTCTCCCTCTCGCTCTCTCTCTCCCTCTCTCTTTTGTCGCCCCGTCATTCTTTTTTCCACCCTCTCACGACTTTTGTTCACTCCCTCTATCTCACCTATACTTTTTCTATCTGCTCTACCTCACTTTTTCTCTATTTCACCATTCCTATTTCTAATCATGAATGTTCAAATATAAAGCAAAATTTAAATCGAACCGGTGCTGATAGTTATGCAGAGCAGTCTGAGTGTAATTGATTCTATTAGACATAATAAACACTGACATTTACAATGGTCGACTTATTCTTAAATTTGATATCATTAAGAGTAATAGCTAAGATGTAGCGATGCATCCGAACAGTTTGAATCAAATGTAATAGACATTGTGGCTTTTCAGAATCTACCGCGAGATTTTCCAGTCTATAAAAATATAACTGTATATATATATATACATGTGTGTGTGTGTATGTAACAAAAAATGCATATAGTTACATACATATACATACATATATATATATATATATATATATATATATATATATATATATATGCATATGTATATTTGTACATGTATGTAAGTGTATAAATGATCCTTTGTGTATATGTGTACATGAGAGATAGACAGATTGATACTGATATGGTTAGCTAAATTGATAGATAGATCGATCCATATATTTATATGTATATATATAAATGTGTATATATATATTTATACACACATACACATACACACACATACACACACATACACACACAGACACACGCATATATATATAGAGAGAGAGATAGATAAATATGTATATATATATATATATTTATATAATATATATATATATATAGATAGATAGATAGATAGATATATTTATATATATATATATATTTATATATATATATATATTTATATATATATATATATATATATATAGAGAGAGAGAGAGAGAGAGAGAGAGCGAGAGAGAGAGAGAGAGAGAGATGGATAGTTAGATAGAAAGATAGATAGATATATCTCCATGTATACATTATTATTCATCTATCAATATATAAATTCATTACGCCATCGTCAATCCGTTCGTGTGTCTATTAACGTGTCTGAGCATGCGTATGTGTTTTGCTTTATCTTAAATTGGCGCTGGCTTTGGGGTTAGGTTATTCGGCTCACAATGTTAATGTCGTGAGTTCGATTAAGGCAGCGCGTTGTGTCCTTCTGCAATACAGCTTATTTCACGTTGCTCCAGTCCACTCAGCTGGCAAAAATGAGTTCTATCTGTAATTCGCTGGGTTGGGTTTATCACTGTCTGTGCTAATCTGAATCTCCATGAGATCTACGTTAAGTGTATGGAATGCTCAGTCACTTGCACGTTAATTTCACGACCAGGCTGTTCCAGTGATCGGATCTACTGAAACACTCGTTGTCGTAAACAACGGAGTGCCTCCATTCAATTGATAATGGGAATACATATACATATTATCACTATCATTATTATTATATTCAAGGGAGGGCGGTGGATTGGCAGTATCGGTAGAGTGTCGGACGCCATGCTTTACAGCATAGTTACGTCCCTTTACATTCTGAGTTCAAATCCCGCCGAGGTTGACTTTGCCTTTCATCCTTACGGGGTCGATAAAATAAAGTACCAGTAATTGCACTGTGTAATTGCTGGCCTTGTGCCTAAAGTAGAAACAATTATTATTATATTCAAGGGCGGTGGATTGGCAGTATCGGTAGAGGGTCGGACGCCATGCTTTCCAGCATAGTTACGTCCCTTTACGATCTGAGTTCAAATCCCGCCGAGGTTGACTTTGCCATTCAACCTTACGGGGTCGATAAAATAAAGTACCAGTAATTGCACTGTGTAATTGCTGGCCTTGTGCCTAAAGTAGAAACAATTATTATTATATTAATAAAGGCGGTGGTTTGGTAGTATCGGTTGAGTCGGACACCATGTTTTGCAACATAGAGTTACAGTCCTTTACGGGCTGAGTTCAAATCCCTCCGAGGTTAACTTTTCCTTTCATCCTTATGTCTCGATAAAATAAAGCACCAGTAACGTACTGGGGTCGATTTAATCGCCTTTCCCCTCCTCCCAAATTACTGGCCTTGTGCCTATACTAGAAATCATTATTATATTCATATCTTTCTCTCTCCCTCTATATATATATATATATTTATTTATTTATTTATTATATTATATATATATAATATATATATTATTTATATATATTATATATATATTATATATATATTATATATATTATATATATATATATATATATAGGTATGTATTTATACTTGGGGAGTGTCATATTCGTATAATAATATTGCCAGAATTAATAATAGAACACACTCACTGTTTGTAAATAAATAAACGGATTAAATAAAGATGGCTTAGACATACAATACAATAGGAGGAAACATAATAGCACCACTGACGATGTTGCAGATGTGCAACGAAAGAACTCCCAAGTATAACAATATTTGTTTCGACACACGATTTCGTATCAAAAACGTCGCAAAACTAATTCATCGCCGGTATGTATTTATGTATTCATGTATGTATGTTTGTATGTATACACAGGAATCAGTGTACCTAAGAAGTTAGCTTCATAAACATGTGATATCGTTTTCTAGTCTGTCGTCAATATGTTTCACTACTTCCTTCGATGCCTACGTTCTGATAAGGAACAGTCTGATTATTGACGCCAGTAAAATAATAATTAGATAGATATATGGTATAAATGAGTGTTTTTTTTCTTTATTAGGTTACTAGTTAATTTAGTTACCTCCGTTTCGACCCTAAGAAAATTTGATAGAAATTTACTACTTGCTCAATGAACCGAAATATATATATATTATCGTTCCATTTCTTCACGCTCTGTGGAAGGATTAGTGTATAAAATGAAAAGGATTTAGTTGGCTATAAATGAGCACCAGCAATAACTGGAGGTTTAACCCTGCGATTGTCTGGCATGTTCTTCAGAGAGGAGTCGTGTACTCTCAGTGGCTCCACTCCAAATAAACAGCAGCGCGATAAGCCTTCGGGCTCATGACAGACTTTAAACATTTTTGTTTGACACACACACATACGTATATAAATGTATATATATATATATGTGTGTGTTTGAGTGTGTATGTGTGTATACACTTTATTATGGCTAAATATTGAGGTTTGTTACTCTGGAGTTTTGCTTATTTATTCCTGATGACTCTGTGATAAACAGGTGAGGTTCCAGAGTAGCAAAACTCATTATTTAGCCTTAATATACCGTTTATTTAAACTCTACTTCGGTATTGAATATTCTTTTATGTCATACTCAGCCACACACACACACACGCGCGCGCATATATATATATAAAAGAAAATTTTCGCTCAACATGACTGAGTACAGTAAATGTAATCTGAGTTTTTCGAATATTTATAATTGTTTCTACTTTTGGCACAAGGTCAGCAATTAACCAGTGCATTACTGGTTCTTTATTTCATCAACCCCATAGGGATGAAAGGCAAAGTTAACCTCGGCGGTATTTGAACTCAGACAGTAAAGGGCCGTAACTCTAACATTCGATTTGTTTGCAATTATGCAAACAAGCCTCAATTTTATGGCCGTTATTAATATTCGTAAAACTCAGATTACATGTGTTGTATTCAGTCATGTAGAGGGAAATTTCCTTTTTATTAGAATTTGGCAAAGCCGTCCATTTATCGCTCGTAAACTGACTGGCCAGTCTGCTGATATGCAAATCTGGCTGATCAGTAGATCTGCTAATATGCAAATCAGGTCGATCAGTCACTGTAATTTTGAAAATAGCATATATTTTCACTAGCTCTGACAGTTTGGTAGGTGAACAGTGAGCTGTACTGCCAACACAAGAGCAAGAATGAAGGGTTCATTCTACTGACATGTATAATTTCAAACGAATGGAATGTTATTAATATTCGAAAAACTCAGATTACATTTATTCGCCCCCTCTGTCATGTCAGTTAACACTTTCTCTCTACTGACCTCTTCCTCACACTTCCACTCACTCACTCACTGTTTCTCCCCTTCTCACTTCACCCCGTTCGCGACGAAAACAATTTCCTTATTTCTTACATTTGGATTCATCTCGAAAGGTCTTTTTTCTACGCGCTCATATATTCACCCAGCTTATGCTGACAGAATAACTATGTAGCTTGTGCCCTTCCTATCTACGGTTAGCTTTCCTCTTTGTTGTTACTTGTCTCACTCGCTTTACGCGTTTTAATTGTCCTAATAACTTAATTTAGTTATTATTGCACCAACGTGAGGTATATGATTTTTAATGCAATGAAATATCTATGATCGTTGGCAAATCACTGATGAGGGACTCATTTTATAACATGTTATCCATGTGCAACCTGCAGTATTCTTCTCCCCATTCTTTCATATATATATATATATATATATATATATATATATATATATATAGAGAGAGAGAGAGAGAGAGAGAGAGAGAGAGAGAGAGAGAGAGAGAGAGATTGATATATGTATGGATATGATCTTTGCGAAGTAATTTTTGTATGTGTGCGTGATCTCTTGTAATTGACCTTCGTGAGAATGAGTAATTGAAGCCATTGCAGAAATTGTTATATTCTTTAAGAAAGTCAAGTATGAGCCTTCTTACTCTGGAAATTCTCTTATCAACTCATAAGACCGGCAGCGAGTATACTGGAGAAACTACAGAGTAGCAGGATTCAAGCTTAACTTAATGAATTTATATGGAAACATACACACATAATCACACTTACACACACACATACACATAATCACACATACAAACACACATACACATACACACACACAACACACAAATATATATATACACAAGTACAATAACAATAAACACATTTAAACACGCTAGTGAACAAAGATAGAATACGAAAACAAAAGCACATACACTCAAACGCGAACACACACACACACCAAACATTATACACACGCGCAACGTATGCGCAGAGACGGACACAAGAAGAAATAAATTAATTAATTAATTAAATAAATAGAAATGGTGTAGACATTACAATACAATACAATAGGAGGGAATATAACAGTATCAATGAGGATTTGCAATCACTGAGGATTTGCAGATGTGCAACGAAAGAACTTTGATAGACTATATATATATATATTTATATCTGTATTTTTAACCGTTGGTCAATCAATGATAAACATTGATTGGTAAATAAATTAACTATGGAGATATAAAAGAATAAACAGCGAAAACCAACCAAACAGTGAGTGTGTTCTGTTATTATTTCTGGCAATATTATTACAATAATATGACCCTACCCAAGTATAACAATATATATATATATATATAAATGAAGTAATTCCGTCGGAAAGGTCCAGGAAAAAAGAGTGCTCAATGTAGGTTACAGAGCTTATTAGTTATGTAATAAACAACATAAGATAATTATTTCATTTACCAGTGGTTTCTTGAAAGCAAACAAAATTTGCTTTCAGTCATCTGAATGAAAAAAATCCTGGACAAACAAGTCGTTAAAAGAATGAGATAGAAGGCAATCGGTTACGATGGACTATTCAGTGCTGATACAAATGATTGTTTTGACATAAAATCCCGTAAATACCCACCTAGAATTAAAGACATGGCCAACTTCGAATTATACCTTGTTAATTTAATTAGTGATATCAAATTTCGTAAGTACAGCAAAAACTTTCATACTAAACTTTCTAACGATATTTCTAATTTTAAAAATTCTACAAACACCATTGTTCTTTCCGATAAAACAAAAATCTATTTGAAGTTAATAGTATTTTGTATAACCAACTTTTAACTAATAGTATCACCAACAAATATCAATTAGCTAACAATAACACCTACAATGCTATTAATAAAGAAGCTAAAGAACTAGCTTGTTCTTTAAAAATAGACAACCGGATTCAAAGCCTAGCAAAACGTAAATATATATTACCCTTAAAGACCATAAGTTAGACTTTACTAATCGACCTAGCTGTAGACTGATTAACCCGGCTAAATCCGAAGTTGGCCTTGCATGTAAAAATATCTTAAGAAAAATAATTCTCCAAATTAGAACTAAGACTAACTTATCACACTGGTTAAATACATCCTCTGTTATTTCTTGGTTTAATAATATACAAGGTAAAAATAAGTGTAGATTTACCCAATTTGATATTGTTGATTTTTACCCCTCTATTACTGTTTCGTTATTAACTAAAGCCTTAGATTTTGCAAGACCCTTCATTAACATTTCTAAATTAGAAGACATTATCTTTCATGCTAGGAAAATTCTACTCTTTACTAATGAAAGTATTTGGGTTAAAAAGTCAAGCCTTGAAAACTCTTTTGATGTTGCAATGGGTTCATATGACAGTGCGGATGTGTGTGACTTAGTAGGATTATTCCTTCTACACACCCTTAAAGAGAAATTTCCTTCCCATAATATCGGTTTATAGCGGGACGGCGGATTGGCAGTTTCTCATACCACCAACGGCCATAACCTTGATAAATTCCGTAAAGATTTAATCAATACTTTTGCGAACCTAAACCTTAAAATTACTATAGATACGAACCTTACCAATGATAACTTTCTTGACATTGATCTACTTATCATAAACCTAACGAAAATTTTTAAAAGTCCATGATTTTTTCATTCTGATGACTGAAAGCAAATTTTGTTTGCTTTCAAGAAACCACTGGTAAATGAAATAATTATCTTATGTTGTTTATTACATAACTATATATATATATATATATAGAGAGAGAGAGAGAGTATATATATATATATATATATATATATATATATATACAGAGAGATAGAGAGAGAGACAAATAAAAAGAGAGATAGTTAGATAGAGAGTAGAGAGAGACACACAGAGAGAGAGGGAGAGAGAGAGAGAGTGAGAGAGAGAGAGAGAGAGAGAGAGAGAGAGAGAGAGAGAGAGAGAGAGAGAGAGAGCCTTACAGCCTTACTTTCTCTAAGAGTTGCGTACCATCCTGTTTATTTTGCATCTTTTTTCAATCTAGGTAACTTCCAGTTGCCCTATTACTAGTATGTACTTATTGTTAAAATATTAATATCACTTCAGCTGAAAATGATTTCTGAAGTTCAAGATTTTGGTCATGTTTCTTTGTTACTCTGGATTTTCCCCTTTGTCCTCACTGACGACCCAGGAGAAGTTTGGCCTATTAAAGAATATTTATGAATACAAAGATTTATATATATATATATATGTTATTATTATTATTATTATTATTATTATTTTTATTATTGCATTTATCTTGCTTTATGTTCATACGAGTTATCACCAAGTCACAATTAGTGACCTCAAAAGACAACAAGGTCCGCCATGCTCAAGAAAGAACATACATACACACACATGCATCTTTAGGTGTTTAGACTTGTGATGTACTTATATTGACAGAATATTCCTTAGTATATGGGCAGTTGCCATTAGTACTATCTTTTGTATTTCTCCTATGCGCGGGTTTCCTGGGATTTGCGATAAGTAATCATTATATTATTATTATTATTACAGTTGCATTTATCTTGCTTTATGTTCATACGAGTTATCACCAAGTCACAACCAGTGACCGCAAGAGACAACAAGATACGCCATGTTCAAGAAAGAACATACATACTCACACATGCATCTTTAGTGTTTAGACTTGTGATGTACTTATATTGACAGAATCTTCCTTAGTATATGGGCAGTTCCCATTAGTACTATCTTTTGTATTTCTCCTATGCGCGGGTTTCCTGGGATTTGCGATAAGTAATCATTATATTATTATTATTATTACAGTTGCATTTATCTTGCTTTATGTTCATACGAGTTATCACCAAGTCACAACCAGTGACCTCAAGAGACAACAAGATACGCCATGTTCAAGAAAGAACATACATACTCACACATGCATCTTTAGTGTTTAGACTTGTGATGTACTTATATTGACAGAATCTTCCTTAGTATATGGGCAGTTCCCATTAGTACTATCTTTTGTATTTCTCCTATACGCGGGTTTCCTGGTATTTGCGATAGGTAATCATTAGACCCCTTAGGTATCATTCCCAGAGCGCCTACAACCACTGGTATTGTTTTAGTTCTCAATTTCCACATTTTTCCAATTTCTATCTCCAGGTCCTTATACTTGCTCAATTTTTCAAATGTTTTTCTAGATACATTCTTGTCTATTGGAACCAACATATCAATTAGCAGGCATACCCTCTTTTTAAAGTCCTACAATATTATATCAGGTCTATTTGCATCTATTTTTCGGTCTGTTTGGATGCTAAAGTTCCACAAGATTGAGATGTGATCTTTTTCAAGTATGGGAGGTGGTTGCTGCTCCCACCAATTATTATTATTTTTATTATTATTATTATTATCATTATTATTATTATTATTGGCGACCTACGTAGGAAATCGTATTATCGTGAGCTCCGCAAAGGTTTGTTATTTCCGTTTGTTTAAAAATTGCCATTTATGGAAAATTTTATTGTAAACTGTTTATAAGCACACATACATTGTTTTCCGAAAAGGACACCCAAAAAGATTGGGGCCTTGTGCCCAAAATTTTAACTTTTATTATTATCCAAAAATTTCTTTGAAAGAAAATGGCTAATTCCCCTCTGCACGAAGCAGCTGAAAGCCTTCCTCACAAAATAACACCTCACACCGACACCACCATTGTAAATGTTACTACGTTTGCCAACACAAAAAAAAATATAAGCAGTAGCAATATTTTAAATTTGTCTCAGGCAGACATTCATTTCCCGCCATTACCAATGACTGCAGGTGTTAAACCCTCCACCACCACCACCACCGCGACAACCACCACCACCACCACCACCACCGCGACAACAGAAACAAAAGAAGAAAAAAATAAATTAACTCGTGACGTCGAAATGAAATCAAGCAAAATCGACTCTTCCCCACCAAAGACGACTGACGTCACCACCACAACTGAAAATAAAATTAATATCAACGATAGCAACAACAACAACAATGACATTATAAAACCGACCCTCAGTTTCGCCATCGTAGCAAAACAATTCGAAGCGTTCACGGTAACTCAAGAAGATTTAGAAAATGCCAAACAAATGGTAAAGAAAGATGGGTACAGGGTCAGCCCCCCCCCCCCCCCCACACACACACCTAATAAAATGGAGCATCGGCGCCTGTGCACCGTGTCGTATAGAACAATAAATGTAAAATCGCGCCGAGTGGAACGGGCATCCGAGTCCCAAATCCAAAAAGCTTTGGGACATGTGTGGGCAAGAAAAACCCACATCAGACGTGGGCAAAAGTATGGAACCGTGGATGTGTTCTTTGAAACACCAGAGGAGGCTAGAGAACACTCCATGGCCCCATTAAAAAGTGACGACCTCACACTCGTCCCAAGCTATTGTGGCCAGAGACTCGTAAAGATCAGGGTGACCCACGTTCCACCGGCCATCGAAATTCCCTGGCTAATAGCGGCTGTCCTCACCGGCATCGAAGCCAACACGAAAATAATAGCAGTAGCAAAAGAAAAGCAGGAAAACTGGTCCGGATCTGGGATGGATCTCCTGATCCAAGCGGACCAAAAAAGCATTGAGGAGATCCCAGAGGTAATAGACCTCACTGACGGCAGCCACCTCACGGTAATTGTCGAGGGCAGAAGACCTAGGTGTGTCGTTTGTGGTGAAGGAACCCACCTAAGGGCTTTCTGCCCTCAGGCTAAAAGGTTGAGGCCACCTCTCCTACCCACCCCAGTGACAAAACCATCAACACCACCAGTAGCAGAGATGGCAGCAACAACTGTAGCAGCAACAACAGAAGCAACTATAACAGCAACAACCCCAGCAACAGTAGCAAAACCAACACCACTACCACCACCAGCAAAACCAACACCACCACCACCCAACGCTTCAGAACTAGCACCAGCGCCTACACCATCCACCACACCACAACCAAAACTAACGGCTGTGGAGGATTTTCCACTTCCCGGCCTATCACAACTGGAGACAGATTGTGACGACGAGGAGTGGGAAACGATATCCGGAAAAAAAAAAGAAACCAAAAAAGAAAAAATTCTCTTCCTTCCCCCTCCAAAAACAAAATACAGAGGGAAACAAATAAACTAAGAAACAAAAAAGTTAGGACAGATATGCCACCATCCACACCAGCATCACCAACCCCATCAACCCAAACACCAACACCATCACCATCATTATCCCCAGCACCACCATCACCTACACCACAAAAGTCACCAAAATTCGAAACAGAAACAAATCCACAACAAACGCAAACAAAACAAAACAACCAAAACGATACACACTACACAGCATTAAATTTGAACAACAAGCAATTATTACGCTACATCCAACACAACACCAGCATCACAGAAAAAGACTACACAACAACCCCAAAATTCACACCACCTCCACACATACAAATCACTCGCATCACACAGAAAACGTACATGACACTAAAACAAAAATTCCCCAAAGACATCGGAGACTTCTGACAAGCACTCTCCAGGAGGAATTTATAAGGACATCCTTCCTGAGTATGCCACAAGCAGTGAAAAGGATGGAAAAGCCGTCCTTCCCCTACGAGAAGTAAGGTAAGTGGTCTTTCCCATCTTTTCCACTCCTTTTCAACATGACCTCACTCAGAATAGGCAGCATAAATGCGCGTGGCTTGGGGTCGTCATGGAAGCAGGGCCACCTGCTCAACGACCTCAGGTCACTAAACATAGATGTAGTGGCCATCAGCGAGACCAGAATCTCCGAAGCACAGGCTTTCGCACCGATCTTCGGCGGCTACGATGTGTACGCATCTCCCAGCCGTCCGGGATCGAGGGGAGGAGTTGCTGTGCTTTTTCGGAGAGGTTTGGATCTTGCCATACGGGCCATCTTCCTGGACCCAGAAGGTAAGTTGGTGGTGCTGGACGTGACCAGCGGAGACGGGCAAGCTTTCAGGTTAGTGGCCGTCTATGCCCCGACAGGAGCAGGGCGGCCTGATTTCTTCCGGCGTCTGGAGACCTTTCTTGGAACGTCCCGCTCTTTAGTGTTAGTGGGCGACTGGAACGGGATCTTAGATGCACGCTGGGATTGTGTGGGATTAGTGGATAGGGAAGGAGGGTGCAAGAGTCTCACCAACCTGCTCAGACGTTTTGAACTGTCTGACAGGTACCGAATGGATTTCCCGAATGTACCAATGTGGACTTGGACAAATCGCATAGGGTCATCCAGATCATATCTAGATAGAGTATTTTGTAGGGAAATAGATAGGTCTAGCATAGGCTGTCCACAATTCAAGATAGTCAGCTACACGGACCACAAATTCGTGATCTGTGTGCTTGACTTAGATAGGCTTCATAGACGAGGACCCGGCTACTGGAAGTTAAACGCGTCTTTACCAGCGCGCAAGGCCTACAGATACCGGATTAGCGAACTAGTTAAGCGGGCGTTGACGAGGGCCATCGTCAACAACAAGTGGTGGTTTGCTCTGAAAAGAGCAATTAGAATAGAGTCCATTAGGTTTAGTAAGACTTTAGCAATAGAGAAAAATAGAGCAGAGGGAGAATTAGTTAGAAAATTAGATGAGGCGCTTAGCAAAGGCATCGCGACCGACGTGCTTGCGGCGAAATTGGCCCTTGACCAATTCTTCAATGCAAAGCACGAAGGCTGCGTTGTCAGAGCTAGGGTGCGTGCTCTCAGACACGAGGGGACGAAAGCCGTTCAATGGGCGCGAGTGGCGGAGGCGCGTCGTGGCAACAAAGCCACGATCCGGTCTTTGGTGGACCACGACGGGCGCATGCTACTCGATCCCAGGCAAATGTGTGAAGCTTTTCAGCGACACTTCGCTCAACTGTTCGGGGGCAGTGGCGGGCCGGATCGAGGGATGGACTTTAGTGTCTACCTCGACGGACTGCCGCGGCTTTCGGCCACTGAGGCGGAGTGTTGCGAAAAGCCGATAACAACCGCTGAAGTACGGGATGCAATGACTAGTTGCACAAGGGGTAAATCGCCTGGTTTGGATTGTCTGCCCTATGAACTTTACGTACAAATGCCAAACTTGTTCGGAGGCCTCTTGGCGGACGTCTACTGCAACTGGCAACAGAACGGGAGAATTCCCAGCTCTGTGAGCCGAGGAGCGGTGGCGCTGCTGAGAAAGGATCCGAACAAGGGGGATAACATAGATAATTTTAGGCCCATAACTCTGCTAAACACAGAGTTCAAGATTTTGGCCAAGGTGCTAGCAAAGAGGTTGGCGCTTGTCGTTGGTGGTCTGGTGGGAGAGGCACAGACATGCGCCATTCCCGACAGATCCATCCACGACAACCTCCACCTCATGCGATACATCGTAGAGAGGGTAGCTAGGGAACCTGGCACGGGTGGGTCTTTGATCAATTTAGATCAGTCGAAAGCCTTCGATAGGGTCGACCATCGTTACCTAGCGGCAGTCCTGAGGGCGGCTGGCTTTGGACCCGTCTTCAGAGGCTGGATCGCTGCCATGCACAGCGACATCTGCTCTGTAGTGAGAGTGAACGGTCACCTTTCGGAACCGTTCAACATCATGCGCTCGGTCCGCCAAGGATGTCCCCTCTCGTCCCTATTGTACGTATTGACTCTCGAGCCATTACTGCACAAACTGGAGACGTTGAGGGGGTCCCGCGCGAACTAGGATGCGGAAGATCCGTGTCAGCATATGCCGACGATGTCACCGTAGTGGTGTCAAACGCCAAACACATCGAGGCGATCGGCACTACACTAAGAGAATACGAAGCGGTGACAGGAGCAATGATCAACCAGGAAAAGTCAGTGGGCCTGCAGCTCGGCACCTGGAGAGGCAGGTCCATGCCGTCCAACAGCGTCGTCGGGCGCTGGACGGACGGACCGGTTAAATTGCTAGGGGTCTGGTTCGGTCCAGACCTCCAGACGGACAAAAACTGGGACGAGGTGACGAGCAGGGTGGTTTCTCTCACCCAGAAATGGGCCGAGAGGAAGCTATCCCTGAAAGGTCGAGCGGAGGTGGCGAATGCGTACATCGCATCCGTCATCTACTACCGCCTGACCGTCGTACCTTGTCCTAAGCCCCGCCTGACTGCGCTGGAGCGTTTGCTCTTTCGCTTCTTGTGGAAGGGACGCGCTCCGATGGTCAGGTGGTCCATCTGCTGTCAACACCCGCTACGTGGAGGGCTGGGCATGCCGTGGCTGATGATGCGCAGGCACGCGCTCAGGCTACGACATCTCCACCTCTTCCTCGACGGTGATCAGGTGTGGTCGCCGTTTGCAAGACACGTTTTTCCCCAGCTCGTCTCCTTGACGGAGCTGCAGTCCTGGGTCAAGCGAAGACTGAGAGGGAGCGCTTAGAGACTGGAATGTCTTCAGGCGCTCACAGCCCTCGACCAATCGGGCAATGTGATCGGAGGAAACTCCACCTTGGCGTTCTATAGAGGATTAGTGGAGGGGAAGAGCGACGACGTACTTGGAGAAACTCTAGGCGTCGACGAAAATCAACTAGCCAATCTCTTCGGAAGGACTTTCGGGCCGGGGCCTATGGACAACTTCCAGAAATCCCTGGCCTGGCAGTGCTACCGAGGAGCTTTGCCAGTTCGGGATAAACTCTACAGGCATGGAGGTGCCGTCAGCCGGGCATGTCCGAGATGCGCGCAGGGCGACGAAACCGTCCTGCACGCACTCGTCCAGTGTCCGAGCATTGCTGACTTGTGGGTTTATGTCGAACACCTGCTGTCACGTGTAGGACGGATCCAGCTATCAGCTGAGTCCATCGTGAGGATTGCCCCTTTAGCCTGGAAGGGCAGGCAGTTTTTATCTGTCTGGTGGCCATGGCGAAAGAGATAGTATGGTGGACACGTTTGAAAGGGCTGAAGACGAGCACTTACCTCTTCGGTGATGCCCTGATTAACTTTTTCAAATTTCATTTGAAAAGGAAAATCAGGGTAGAGAGGGAAGTGCTCTCTTCCCAGCATTTTGTTGAAAGGTGGGTGCGAGAAGCAAGTATGGCCCGAATGAATGGGCCTTCTCTGAGTATGTGTCTGTAAATTAAAGGTGGAAAACTGGGAGAGGGCACTTGCCCTGGTGGTCAGGGCCACTGTGGTCTTTTAATGGGCTTTCTCCACAAATGTCCCTTGGAAGTCTCCCCCCTATTGGGGAATTTTTCTTTGTTATTTTATTTCAACCTCTGTTTTTTTTACATGCAGAAATGCCCATTTGTACCGTCCTGTATTGTCCTGTACTGTCCTTAATGTCTACTTTATGTGAACCCTTGTGGTTAATAAAGAAAACATTATTATTATTATTATTATTATTATTATTTTTATTACAGTTGCATTTATCTTGCTTTATGTTCATACGAGTTATCACCAAGTCACAACCAGTGACCTCAAGAGACAACAAGGTCCGCCATGTTCAAGAAAGAACATACATACTCACACATGCATCTTTAGTGTTTAAACTTGTGATGTACTTATATTGACAGAATCTTCCTTAGTATATGGGCAGTTCCCATTAGTACTATCTTTTGTATTTCTCCTATACGCGGGTTTCCTGGTATTTGCGATAGGTAATCATTAGACGCCTTAGGTATCATTCCCAGAGCGCCTACAACCACTGGTATTGTTTTAGTTCTCAATTTCCACATTTTTCCAATTTCTATCTCCAGGTCCTTATACTTGCTCAATTTTTCAAATGTTTTTATAGATACATTCTTGTCTATTGGAACAGACATTTCAATTATGAGACATACCCTCTTTTTGAAGTCCTTCAATATTATATCAGGTCTATTTGCATCTATTTTTCGGTCTGTTTGGATGCGAAAGTTCCACAAGATTGAGATGTGATCTTTTTCAAGTATGGGAGGTGGTTGGTGCTCCCACCAATTCTTTTGATGGGGCAGGTCAAAATGCTTACACATTATCCAATGTATGTATTGTGCAGCTCTGTCATGCCTGTTTAGGTATTCGGTTGGAGCTATAGGACTGCACATTGAAATTATATGGTCAATGGTCTCTGGTTATTTTTTGCATGCACGGCATAATGGGGTGCATCCATTTTTTATTATGTTGGCTTGGTAATTTTTTGTTGGCAGACACTGATCTTGTGCTGATATAATCAGTCCTTCAGTCTCCGATTTCAGTCCAGAGGATGCCAACCACTGATGGGTTAAAGTGTTGTCAACATCAGGATTGTTAGCTCGCTCTGGGTTTTTTCCATACAGAGGCTTTCCTTGCCATTTCTTAGCCAGTTTCTGTAGCAGTTCTTTCTTTGCAGTTACTCTTACCTGCTTTGCTTTTTCTGTGTTTTCCATTTCAGCAGTAAATGGGACTTCTGAAATGTGTAGTCCATTACTGTATCTTTGTGCATCTTTTGTAATGGAATATGATCTTTTGATGCTTTCGTGTTTCAAAACGAGTTTGATCATCCAATCATGTGATTCCCTTAGATATGTAGATAATCCAATTGTTGCAGTTTTCAACGCAATGTCTAACTGGATTAACCAACGTACTCCTTCTTTCCTAGGGAGATATATTCTATCTATATCTGCCTTAGGGTGATGCATTCTGTGCATGGTTAAGAGTTTTCGAATTTTTGTATCGAGCCTACGGATCTCTGTGCTTGACCAGTTGATGACATTGTAACTGTAGGTTACTACTGGTATGGCAAGCGTGTTTATGGCATCGATCCGATTCCTTGCATTCAATTCCGTTCTTAAGATTGCTCTTACTCTGCGTCTGCGGTAACATGCCTTCCTTATCCTTTCCCTCATTGTCGAGTGCTTGATTCCGTCTCCTTCACAAACACCTAGATATTTGTAAGTTTTTTCTTGATCAAGTTCCTTATCACGTTCCCCCGATCAAGATTAATGTCTGAACTCTTCAGCAGCTTTCATCTGGTGAACGTTGCTTTGGCGCATTTGTGTAGTCCAAACTCCATTTTAATGTCATCACTGAACTGCTCCACAGTGGATAATAGCCCTTGCAATTGTTCATCATTTTTTGCAAATAGTTTCAGGTCATCCATGTAGAACAAGTGATTAATGGTTTTGTCATAGACTTTATATCCATGTTTTGTTTCATTGAGCATTTTACTTAATGGTATAAGTGCGATGCAGAATAAAAGCGGTGATAAAGAGTCACCCTGAAAAATTCCACAATTAATATTAACTTCTCCAGCTTCCAGTGATTTTGTTTCACTATTCAAAAGGAGTGTCGTATTCCATGTCTTCATACTGAATGACAAAAACCTCCTGACAACGGGGGATATTTTGAAAATCTCTAAACATTTTTCAATCCAACTGTGTGGCAAACTATCGAATGCTTTTTTATAATCTATCCAAGCAATCGATAGATTTTTGTGTCTATTATGACGATCTTCCAGTATCATTTTGTTAACCAGAAGCTGATCCTTACAGCCATATGAGCCTCGTTTACACCCTTTCTGCTCAATGGGAAATAGGTCATTTGTTATCAGGTGGTCATATGTGTATTCAGTTAGGACTGATGTTAAAATTCTATACATTGTGGTCAAGCAAGTTATCGGTCTATAATTTTTGGGATTGTTTGTCTCATCATTCTTCGGAAGCAGAAATGTAATGCCGTTAACTAGCCATGATGGTATCTTTTCTGGCTCCTTAACTATTTCATTGTAAAGTTGGGCTAACAGCTCATGAGACTCTGTGGAGGCATTTATCCAAAAGATTTGTATTTTGTCTTTTCCTGGGGATTTCCATTTGCTGGTTTTTCTTAGAGCCAAGCGCAACTGTTCAACTATTATATTTTCCCATATTTGTTCCTCAAAGTGAGCTGTATCTTTCATTTGTCTGTCTATCCATGGGGCATGTATGTTATGAACTTTTTCTTCGGCCCAGATCTTTTCCCAGAATTCTTGCACTTCCTCCTTGGGTGGTTAACTGGAAAGTTTGTTGAAATGAATATCAAGCCACTACCTGCAGCCTCAGATATGCAGGACGTATCGGAGGGTTCTTGCTGTTCCCAGCAAGCATGCCTTTTGAAGCGTTCCAAAAAGCGTGGCGGGGCCAATTTTCTTTAACCATCCCTGTAAACTTTTTGAGATAGTACCTAGTGCGCCTATGACAATCGGGACCACTTTGACTTCATGGTAGTTCCAAATCCTTTTTACCTCCCACTTTAAGTCCTGGTATCGATTAATTTTCTCCCTCTCCTTCTCTTGCACTCTCGTGTCGAATGGGCAAGCCACATCCACAATCAGGCACGATCTTTTTTCCTTGTCCAAAACCACCAGGTCAGGTCTATTGTGTTCCAGTTTCTTGTCCGTCTGTATCCTAAAATCCAACAGCACCTTCACCTGATCGTTTTTTATCACCGACTCTGGCTTATGCTCATACCACTTCTCAGAATGTGGTAAATTGTTTACTTTGCATAGGTGCCAGTGGATCACCCTGCCCATCACATCATGTCTCCAGCCCTTAGAGTGAGTCTGGGCTAGGTGTTTACACTCGGATACAATGTGAGCCACAGTCTCCCCTCTATCACCACAGATCCTGCACAGTGGGCTAGCCTCCTCTTTGTAAATATGGTGTTTCAGCCACTTCGTTTTGAGGGCCTGCTCTTGCGCAGCCATTAGCATTCCTTCTGTAGCCTTTTTAAGGTCTCCTCTTTTCAACCAGTTCCATGTCTGTGGATCTCTGAATTCAGTTTTCTCAAAGAGGGTAATATGAAGGGATTTTTCATGAAGGCTGCTCTTTCTCCTTGTTGTTATTTCATCCTTGGACATCTCCTGGTCTATTGTCCTCTCCTTTAGTACAATTCTGAGCATTGGCTCCTTACTATCAGACACGTATTTGTGTAGGTTGTTTTTCTCCATCTGAACACAGTCCTCTATGCTGATAAGACCTCTTCCACCTTCAGATCTCCTTAAGTAGAGTCTATCGACATCACTCCTCTTGTGGAACATGTTGTAGATAGTCAATAGCTTCCTAGTCTTCCTATCCATTTCTTTTTGTTCAGCAACATTCTATCTCACAATTCTCACACTGTACCTAATAATAGACACAGCTCGTGAATGTACTGTACTTATGGCATTCCTACTGTTCAGATGTGACTTTAATACGCTCCTTACTCTCCGAAAGTATTCAGATATTATCAATTCCTTCATTTTTTTGTTCTTGATGTCATCAGCCTCCAGAACACCCAGATACTTGTATCCTTCTTCAGTGTCAATTTCCATTATCATCTCACCTGTTGGTACCTGTATTCCGTTGCTTCTGCTCAATTTACCCCTCTTCATCACAAGGACTCCACACTTGCATACATATATCATTGCTGAAAATACGGACAGTGTCAACAAGCACATCCTACTCCTTCTCACTCTTCCCGAAGAGCTTAAGATCGTCCATGAAGAGGAGGTGACTGATGGTAAGCTCTCCCTTTCCCGACTTGTATCCTGCTCTCACTTTTCACAGTATAATGGCCAGGAGCATCAGGGCAAGGACAAACAACAGAGGGGACAGACTATCTCCCTGGAAGATACCTCTCTTGATCGTCACACCTCCCAAGGATACTCCAGTTGATGTTAACTCTGTTTTCCAGGACTTCATACTTTTGCCCAACAACTGTCTGATGTTATCTGCCACCTTGACGATCTCCAGGCTTTTGGTGATCCAAGAATGAGGCACCATGTCAAATGCTTTTTTGTAGTCTATCGATTCCATGGCAAGACCAGTGTGTCTCCTCTTGCAATTCCTCATTACCATCTTATCAATAAGTAACTGGTCCTTTGTACCACGGGACTTCTTTCGGCATCCTTCCTGTTCGTCCGGTAACAAGTTGTTTGTGTGGAGGTGATGGTATTTCCTCAGACATAATGCTTGTCAACAGTTTCCACATTACGGATAGACATGTGATAGGTCTATTGTTGGTAACATCATTACCCTTGATTCGGTCTTTCATTATCAGAACTGTGGTACCTTTTGTCAACCACTCTCGTACCTCACCTGACATCAAGCAGTCATTGAACATGGTTGTCAGTTTCGGATGGAGGGATGTTATATTTTTAATCCAATAACCCTGCACACCATCTGGGACTGGTGATTTCCTGTTGGTTAGTTTTTTTACCTGCTCCTTAAGAGTTTCAACTGTGATACTCAAATCAGTTTGTTGGTGTGCCTGTTCAATAATCTCCTTCTGTACTGTTTCAATCGACACTGCCTGGTCATTATGTTTAACATCCTGCTCCCATATTCCTCTCCAGAATGTTTTAGTTTGTTCCTCCTCAGGGATCAAGTCGTTGCCTCTTACTTTCCCTTCAAGATGTCCAAACAACATCTTCTGGTTGTTGTCGAACATGCAGTTCTGTCTATACTGGCTGGCTCTGTTCTCGTATCGCCTGATTGTTGCAATCTTTGCTACAATGCGTTGCTTCAGTTCCTCTATGATAATATTTAGCTTTTTCCTCATAGTTTTGTACTTTATTTCCAGTCTATTTTTAGTGTCTATATTTTTTAGTGTCCCATTCAGTAGGGACTCAAGCTTTCCAATGTCATTTCTCATTTCCCTGATTTGACCACTCAGTCGTTTCTTCCACCAAGGCTCTGCTCTTTCTTGTCTGTTGTTTCCTCTCGCTTTTATACCAAGTAGTTTCCTCACCGTATTTGCTGTTGCTTTGAGGATATTGTTGCACTGGTGAAGGCTCCTCGCCTCAAGGTATGGGATGACTTTGTTTACCTTAGCTGTTGTTTCTTTTAACTTTTTTCTGTATACAAATCTTAGGTTCATAGGTTTCCCACTATCATTGTTCAATCCATCTACCACTAAGTTTAGGATATCAACCAAATCTTGTCCTAGCCCATCAGCATTCATCTCCTCAGTGGCCGTATCTCTGTTCCAGGTATTATTTATCTCTGCTTCGAGTGGTTCCTCCGTTCTCTCGACATCTTCACCTTCATTTCCCACTGGCTCGTTTGCCTGGCGTACTCCACTCTCCATCACCAAGCTAATCTCTCTGCTCAGTTCCTCCAGTTCCAGCTCGCTTATCCACCCATTAGTTGTTATTACCCGAGCCTGCCCGGCCAATTTTTGTTCATCTAATTTAAATAGACCAATCTCGTTCCAGATGTTATGCATCCGTTTCCTATAGCCTTTCTCCTTGGGGTTACTCTTCAGGTAACATTGCATAACAGTTCTATTCAATTCTTTCGTCCAGTTGGTTCTGGTCTCTTTCCTTCTTCTTCCTCCGACACCAGCAGTATTTGGTTGACAGCCAGGTCACTGCTGCTGAGCCACGGAGCACCTGTTGGGTGAGAGTATGTCACATGACATTCTAGTCTCCATTTCACCGTTATTCGAACTGTTTAGGTTCGACATTTAAACACTCTTATCGAGGATTGGAGAATGTATGGTTACATAACCACCGGTGAAGTCGTCGTCTCCGGTGGTTCCGTCACTCCACGTGATTTTTGTGTGGCATTATCACGCTGTAGACGAACATAAATAAACAAACAAACAAACAGGCAAAAAAAAACCCAAAAATGAATAAGCATATGTTTCATTGTAATGTAGTGTTTGAATGTCTGACTTAGTTTATCCCTTCCCTTCTCTGTCCGTCTGTTTGTTTTTCTCTTCATTCTTATTTTCTTTACGTTTTTCGTTGTTGCTGTGCTGCTTTGATTTTGATTTTTGTTTTTTTGATTTTGACCGGGTAATCAATTCAGTCTATTTATATATTTTGACGCCTTCCTCTTTTAGTGGGGGTTCTACGATGTAGCAGGGGGTAGCGGGAGAGAATAGCAGCGGTAGTGATAATGAGGCAGTGGTGGTGGCGGTGGTGGCGGTGCTGTACTAGCAGCAACTAGCAGGAGGTAGTGGGAGAGAATAGCGGCGGTAGCGATAAATCATTATTAGGCAGTGGTGGTGGTGATGTGGTCGTATTACTAAAGTGATGGTGTTGAAGTTGGAGTAGAAATAGCGGTTGAGTCGACTTAACCAGAGTTTTCATCGTGGTAGTGGTGGTGGTGTTGGTGGTGAAATTATCTTTAGTTATTTAGTCATTTTGTCATTTTCCTCCTTTTCGACTCTAACATTCCTGATCCAAAATTAAATATTAATATTGATTATTAATATTGTCTACTGATACCGCCATCTTCCCCTTTCGTAAGTTAACAGAAGGTAATGGGAGGATAGTGGTGGTAGCAATGAAGGAGTGGTGGCGGCGGTGATGGGATAGTGGTAGTAATGATGGATGGGCGGCGGTGGCGGCGACTGTAGTGATGGCGTTGTCGTTACTGAGTTTTGTTGAATGAACTGTATTTTTGTTTGATCGGTGAATCTATGGGGTTAGTCGCGTATATGTGTTGACATATTTTCCTTAATATTAGAATTAAACATTTTGTTAAAACTTGAGACAATAATAATAGTAATTACTATTATTATGCTGAGATTGGTGGTGGTGGTGGTGAAATTGCCGTTATCTGGCTGATGTGTTTAGTGTACACAGAGGAGTGATGGGGTAGGTGGTGTATCTAGTTTCTGGTGTTGGTGAAATTGCTGTTATGTGGCTGTTCTATATAGTGTAGACAGAGGGGTTTTCTTCCATTTATAACCATTTTCTTTTTTGAATATAAAATGTATAATACAAAATTGAATATTTGTGCGATATAACAATATATTATGGATCCGAATTTTTTCGGGAATCAAGCCGGATGTTTTATGTATCATTTGTACTAAGAATTGTTATTTCACAATTGATTTAAATATGTTACCTTCTATCCACCATGTGCGTCTTCTTCCCATTATTATTATTATTATTATTATTATTATTATTATTATTATTATTATTATTATTATTATTTTTAAGGCTAAATAGAGAGTTTGTTATTCTGAGGTTGTACAGTTTCGCCTGTTTATCACAGGGTCAACAGACAAGAACTGACGTTTCAATAACTGACAAAATATGAATAAGGAAGACTTGAAGTAGAGAAGGGACAAGTAAGACAGGATGGACAGGGTAGTGGTGGCAATGGGTTTGGGAATATAAGTTTGTAATGAAGCTATACTAAACCTATATTCGAAAACAATATCAAATTGCCAGTCGCATTGTATCTCTCCATTTTTTCTTCTCAGACAACCGCACGCATACACACAGGACTCTCACCCCCTCTCCCTCTCTCTCTCTCTATATATATATATACATACATGTGTGTGTGTCTGTGTGCGTGTGTGTGTGTGTGTGTGTCTATGTGTGTGTGTGTGTGTGTATGCATGTTTGCGTATTTCATTTCTATATTAAACTTGATGATTATACTCTAAGAATGTTCCCTACTAACTGTGGTTACCCACCATTGAATCCGGGAGTCACACGCACAGAAACATACACACACAGACACACACATACACACAGATACACAGGCATACATACACACACACACACACATATATATATATATATATATATATATATATATATATAATTGTTTCTACTTTTGGCACAAAGCCAGCAATTATCCCAGTGTATTACTGGTACTTTATTTGATCGACCCCGTAAGGATGAAAGGCAAAGTTAACCTCGGCAGGATTTGAACTCAGAATGGCTAGGGTCGTAACTCTATGCGTCCGACCCTCTACCGATACTGCCAATCCACAGCCCTATATATATATATAATGAATTTTAAAAGAAGTAGTTAGAGAATAAAAATAAAATATAAATTTAGAAATTTGGAGATTTATTTGGAAGCATTCCATCTTTCTACAGCAGTTAATGTCGGAGTGCATCAATAATTTGATATCCACCCACTGACCAATGTTAAACTTATTTATACATTTTATCTGCTACAGACGTAGTTAGAAATTCTTTGCTATAGCAGCGAAATAGAAGATATTTTATTTCTTCCGTATATTTAATTAAATTCATAAAGGAGTTGTATATAATTATAGGTTAGACATGTATAATGTATTGATCTGCTGTACTAGCACAAAATTATTTATATTAAGACTACGAGTACTTGAAAATGAAGAAGGGCTGATTTTTTGTCATATTTTTCCGTCTTGACAAGGAGCTATAGAGGATGTAAATTGAAAGAGCTCTTCGATGCAGTATTGATTCCGATTCACTGCGCTTTGATTTCAAATCTCATTGAGATCAACTTTAGTTTTCATCCGCTCGAGGTGGCTAAAATTATATATCAGTCCAGGATGTTGGATAAGCTGAATTGTCAGATATTTGGACTAGATGCTTTTTTTCTATTTTTACACGCTATTTATGTTCTGGGGTCACTCTCACTCTCCCCTCTTTCTTTCTTTCTCTCTTTCTCTCTTTCTCTCTTTCTCTTTATTTCTCTCTCTCTCTCTCTCTCTCTCTCTCTCTCTCTCTCTCTATATATATATATATATATATATATATATATATATGTGTGTGTGTGTGTGCGTGTGCATGCATATGTATATAGCTACATAATATTACATAATTACCTATATAAATCATTATTATTTTTCATGTAACGATGCTAGGACACAAATACATATATGTTTGTGTGTGCCTCTGTGTGTGTTTGTGTGTATTTATGTATGTATATCTTTCACTGCTGTATATGGGCAAACAATATAAACATCGGGTGTAAGGAGAGATCAGCAACACCCTCGCGTCTCTCTCGCAGTCAGCAATCAACTAGTGATTGGTCCATTGTACCTCAATAACCACAGACGCTATTCTTCAGAAATTGCTCTATAGAATATTTAAAATAGGAAATAAGTAGAATTTAGAAAGAATAATGGGTTAATGGTCTTTCTGTGTCAACATTTTCACCGAGCATGCTTGGATTGACTTTTGTCTCTATTTCTCTTTAATATTACCCTTCAAATGATTTGGTGAAGCGGATAAACATTACAACTCCTTTGAATATAATGTTGTGTATATGACAATAGTCTTAATTATAAATTATATGTATGGATCTCGAACCATGTATCTATCTATCTTCTATCTTACCTATTAAGATATCATTTCATCGTATTCATGGACTTAATCTTAATTTGAAATTTCCAACGGAAGTAAAATATGTAATGACCTTAGACATCAGTGGATGAGTTTATCTTTAAAAGAACTGATATGATTTAATCATGAGTTCACACACTACAGTTAAATACAAGTGTAAAAAATTAAAAACACTTAACAAGAATGGGCTTTTAGCAATCCTTCGTATAATTATTAATGTGTTCGACAAGTGATTTAGATTTCAGTAGATTTGTTTCTCAAATTGGTTCTTATAATATTTAATATCATTAACAATAAAAACTTAAACTTTAATTCAGAATGACATGTTTATTCGAGTGAACTATTTATGAGCAACTGTAATATAGGTTTTATCAGACCCGGTGTGACAGGGGCTGATAATATCGAGTGGTTTAAAGCTATTTATCACCCATACAGCTTTTCCTCTTACATTCTTTCGGGGTCGATAAAATAAAGTACCGGTCTAGGGCTGTGGATTGGTGGAATTGATAGAGCAACAAACATGATGGAATGTTAAATTTAGTACACCTTAGCACTATGATGGGTAGGAATATTTTGTGTCAACGTTTTATTTTTCATTTTTTATTTTATTTTATTATTTTAAAAGATTTTATGTTCTACGAACTTCACCATCTCCACAAGAAATGTATTTATCTATCGTTTTCATTGTATGATATGTTACTATTAAAGTTTCGTTCTAAAAGTAGTGAATCAAGTAATCGACTAAGTTGATAAGTTAAATGGAGACATTCACCATATCACGGCGTGTGATGAGGCTGAATCTTTGAAATACAGGTACAATGAAGCCTGAGGACTTCAAACAGTTTCCATATACCAACGGCACGCAGAAAGATCACACCCGGCACCTTATGATTGTGAAGCGAAATTCTTAATCATTCAACATCCTGGCGTCCACAAGTTAGCTAGTAGAGAAAATAGGATTATCATGCAGATGTTACTGTCCATATATTTGGAATGTAATTTTGTAACATTTTCTTTTTATTCTTTTTCTCCAACATACAATTGGTCTAGATTTTCTGAAATAGTTGGCCGACCAGTAAGAGAGTAACAAGAGGAGAAACAACTGACATATCGACAACACCAGCAACACTTATATAAATTACATTAGTACTAACCGAATAAATGACCTCAGCTTACGGAAATGAAATTACTGTTATTAATACTGGTAAATGAATGCGTGTATATACTTGTGAATGTGTTTTCGTATGTGAACGTGAGATTCTATATGAATGTATACAATATATATATAGAAATGTATATATATATATATATATATATATATATATATATATATATATATATATATATATATATATATATATATATACATATATAAATTCATATATATATATATTCATAGACGTGAGTGGGTGAATGTTCATATTCACATATTTGAAATGTATAATAAAGGAAACCCGCTGTTAGCTGAATATTATCATGAAACCGGAAAGTTATCAGTTCTGAATATTTGTCAGTGAACCCACATTCTCGTTGTAATATTCAGCAACAATATATATATATATATATATATATATATATATATATATATATATATATGTATATATATATATATGTATATATATATATATATATATATATATATATATATATATATATATATATATATATATATATATATAAATGTATATATATATAAATGTATATATATATATATATATATGTATATATATATATGTATATATATATATATATATAAATGTATATATACATATATGTATATATATATGTATATATATATATATATATAAATGTATATATACATATATGTATATATATATGTATATATATAAATGTATATATACATATATGTATATATATATGTATATATATAAATGTATATATACATATATGTATATATATATGTATATATATATGTATATATATATATATATATAAATGTATATATACATATATGTATATATATATATGTATATATATATATAAATGTATATATACATATATATATAATAGATAAATGTATATATATATATATATGTATATATATATGTATATATATATATATAAATGTATATATACATATATATATAATAGATAAATGTATATATATATATATGTATATATATATATATATGTATATATATACATATATATATATATATATATATATATACATACATATATATATATATATATATATATATATATATGCGTGCGCGTGTGTATGTATGTGTGTATAACATCGCGTGAGTAGCTAATTTTGTTATCTGAATCACGTTTAATAACATATATATCTGTTCCCATGTGCGCATGTGCGTGTGGGCGCGCTCGTAAATATATACATGTGTGTATGTGTGTTTTTGCGTGTATGTGTGTCTATGCGTATGTGTGTGTCAGTGTGTGCGTATAAGTTTGTTTACACAATAATGTAATAAGTTTGTGAGAAAGAAAGAATGAGACACATATCGGATATCTTAATGTCACGGTGAGAATAATATCAAGAAAGAAGAAAAAATTAAAAACTGAAAAGATGGAAGAAGAAATACAAAATGTCAAATCTTCCACACCTGAATGTCTTAACCACCAATCTATAGGGCGTCTCCAGATTTTGCCAGCAAAATCTATTGACAAGACGTGGGACACAATACTGCAAAATCTGTTGAACAAATTTCGTAGCTTAGTTGTCGATATATTATTATTTGTTCACAATATCTAGTGTTGTTTTATTGACTTCCTTTCTTGAAATATTTATTAATGTTATGGAATATATAAGAATAAAAGTTTCAGTTATGGAATGTATAATCGTAAAAACTATAGGTAGCGATTAATCGTAGCTGTTTCCTGCCATGCTTATATTAGAAGCTAATCAATGTTAGAAATCTTACGTAACTGGCTAGGTTCATTGGCATTTAAAAAGCAAGAGATTGATTTTAAATGAATGATGGTTATTATGCAATTTCTTGACTTTTACTAGGGAATAACCCGTTCGTTTATATCCATGTCATATGAGAAATAAAATCTCAACTCTATTGCTGATATTATTTTTCTAACATAGAAGTAAGTTTAAGAAATTTGAAAGGAGGAATTCGTCGATTAACCCGGATCTAAGTCACCCGTATCTGACTGCTATTTTATTTTATTGATCCTCGGAATGTCGAAAGAGAACGTTGACATTGACAGGATTTGAATTCTGTGTCCTAGGTAAGCTACCGTGGGAGCCTCTGTCCTTAGCTGCTGGTGTTGGATCCCCGCCAGCAGCTTACAAACCTTTTCTAACATTGACGACGAAGGATCGGTCAACTCTCACAAAGGAAGCTATTGCTGTATCACTATGCTCTGCTTTTTGGTAAACGATTACAGCGCCTCTTTTCATTTGCTAATTCAATTTAATGTTTGGTAATATTTATCTGAAAAAAAAAAGAAGAAAGTTAGAACTCAAGAAAGAGGTGTCCTCAAAATATAGTCCAGTTCCTTGTGTATTTTCGTTCAAATTCTCTGGAGATTTACTAAACTATACATTTATGGAAACCTTAGGATGTATTGAACACAACAATCAATGTTGCCATTTTTTTAGGGTTCTGAAAATGGCCGTCTTAGGGCTTCAAAATGGCGACCGTTTGAAATCTAAATTTACCAATATATCCACTTCCAATCCATGTAGCCTTTTACTTTCAGTGGCTAAACTTACATTTTAAGGGACCAGAAGTCTAGAGAAATTGACTACAATCACTTACGTTTAACATGAAGAAAGATTTTTTAAATAAAAATACCAATTTTAATGACAAAACTGCAAAACCACATGCAAATATGATATTTCTTCTCTAGATCCGCTCATAATCAGGATATCGAAGCACGAGTCAAACATAATAAAAATAAATTTGTCTTCACGTACACTTTATTTTAATACATAAAACAAATAAAAATAAATTTGTCTTCACGTACACTTTATTTTAATACATTAAACAAATAAAAATAAATGTGTCTTCATGTACACTTTATTTTAATACATAAAACAATTAATTCGTGGATACTTTGCTTTTGTCCATTTCACGATAAAATCAGTCATGACTTTTAACAGGCAGGAATACAAATTTGTGCACACTTTGTTATTGCCACTTTTAGAACGGAATCAGTCATAACCATGATATCAGTCATCACTCTCACTATTAGTATTACCTGAGTCAAGGTTTTCATAAACTCTTTCCGCATCATTTTCACACTGTGTGGTGCACAGGCAAAGGTCGGTGCACTGCAGATTCTTTGACCTGCAAGAACATCTTTGTGAGGAACAATCTCCTTTGCACTGGCATCTCGCCATCTCAATGATGGCTTTAGGTGCTGAAGGATCATCAGTAGTGGTTGGCTTTAGTTGGCCATCATCTCCCTTGTAGTAGCCATTCTGCATTGAATCCAGCGGAACTTGCTGGAGAGTGCTTGCCTGGCTCCAAACTCGTGCTTGCACATGTACCCTTAAAATGTGCTGCTTGAGGGCACCAACTGTAGGTGGTAACTTGTCACTCTCTGACATGTATTTACAGAACAGGTACCATTGCAACTCTGGAATACTTTTGATTTGGATTCCTTTGTACTGTAGGCAGGACAGACAAAACTTTCCAAGCTGGTCAGAAGTTCTTCAGTCACTTCAGTATCATCAGACAGCTTTTTCAGAGCGTCAATGGTGTTATCGTTAGCTTCAAGGAAGATTTTGAACCATGTGGCCTTTCCTAATCTAGCAAACCTTCCCGTATTATCGGCGCCAGAAAAGGCATGGAATGCAGGTAAAGCTTTCGCCTTTGCTGGACCTAAAATGTCCCAGAATGGCGGGATCTTTAGAACACTTGATGCCATGGAGATGGAGGTGTGCCTATGTAACAAATCATAGTTGGCAATTACCAGAACCAGGACATCTGTGTGAGGTGAGAAAAAGGCTAGTTGCATATCATCAGTGTGTCAGCTTCCTCGTGGTCGTTTTCACTGAAAGGTTCCAAATCATTGTTGCTCACGGTTTGGCCAGATGCTGAAGTGATGACAAGCTTGGAGGAATATTTGCTGTAGTACAGAGTCTTTTCTACCAAGTACTTGGTCGAATCAGCCTTCGTCTTTTCATGTAACAGGAATCTTCTCATGGTTATGTGCTTGATGCTCGTCTCATCTCTGACTTGATACTGGACTGGATCCTTCCCCTGGCGTCTCTTCTGCTTGGTTGCATTCTTCAAGGAATCGGTCTTATATGTGTCAAACATGAGAATTATTTCGTCAAAGTTCTGCATGAGGTTCATTAATCTTTCATAGAAACTTTGGCTTAGATCTCTCACTGTAACCATGGTAGCTGGTTTCCTAGTCAGCTCCTGAATAAGCACCAATCCATCTACCACCGCAACCCTCCTGTTGTGATTGAGATTGTCTTTTTCAGTGGCTTCATCTTGCAGTGAATCGCCTTGTGCTATTTTCTATGATGCTATCTGAGATGAATGAGCTTGGTCTTGTCAGTGCATGGCAACACTGACCCATTTGGGGCAAAGAGTGCTCTTGGCGTCAAGGTGAACTCGTAATTGTTAATTGCTTCTTTCTGGTTCACGTCTCGGTCGGACCTGGCAAGAAGCATAAGTCTGCCATACAAATCTTTGGTTTCCTTCATGTCAATGGTTTTGTCACGAATCTTTACAGCATGTCTCTTGTTGCCAGATGTGAACATCTCGTTATTTTGTCTCTTCACTGGTGCCCAAAGGCTGACGTCCCCATTGATCCGTTCAGCAACATATTCCTCGTACAGCTTTTGTCCAGTGTTATCCATCTCCAAGATCTGCGTTACATACTCATCGGGGATATATACATGAGTTATCAAGTTGTAGAGTGTTTCCCCATCAGCAGCAAATTGATTTCCGTGAGTCAATATAGCACTCTTGATTTTGCTTACTGCTCCAAGATCTCGCTTGATTGCAGCTGGAGATAGGTTATGATGCTCAAGAGCATGGCTTTCACCAACACCGAATTGGTCCTTAAACTCCCTTGCAAGGCAGGACATTTCAGGAGCCTTGCATTTGGATTATTCGAAATTCCAGTGAGACCAGCTTGAACTTTCATGAATTTGTTAAGATCTTCACAGGCATGGTCACCTCCAATGGATACGAACGGGATGGCATTCTTGGTGATGGATATATTGCCCTCTTCAAGTTACCTCCATGTGTCGAGGTGGTTGGTCTTCAATGCGTGCATATCTGCTATGTAACGTGGCCAGAGTCTCTTATACTTTAACCTGTCCATTGAGAAGAACAGCTTGCTCAGTGCTTCTCCAGCTTCAAGATGAAGATTCAGATCAGCATTCCGCGATGCCGCTACAAAGTACAGAATTGTCTCTACCCGATGCAGATCTGAATATGGCATTCTTAGACTTCTCTGCTTCCCAGTCTTGCAGTTTCTTGATCACATCATACTCTGCTAAGACTTGCTGCAGATGAGCATTTGTATGCTTCACAGACTCAACTTTGGTGCCTTTGTTCTGAACCGCCGCTTCTACTTGAATCGTTGCTTTTAGACACAGATCTTTCAGATGAGGATTGTCCTATAGGAACTGCTCCAATGCCAGTTCATAAAGTGCCATGTGGGAGTAAATGTGTGCACGTAGAGAACGCTTGTAGTGTGTGTACTTCAGAATTTGTCTGGTTGTGTCAGAACTATACAGATCGGCTTCCATCCAGGCGTCGTCTATTCCCGAGTTTTCAATTGAAGAGCCATGAGCTCTCAACGCAGCCATGACAACATGAAACTCACCAAGCCTTGGCAGCACTTTGCCCTTCAAATCTGGCCTAGCATCAACCAACTGTACTGCTTTCTCGTAGAGTGCTTGTCGAAGGAAATGACAGTGAGGTACTTGTCAGCAACTGCCAGCTCTTTTAATTTGTTTGCTTGCATCATAACGGTTAGCAATGTTGGCCATTCATACGCGACTTCTGGGAGCAAAGGTAGAGCTCCAACCTCAGTTAAGGGTAGGCTTGTCGACAAAAGTGAGTTATAGCCTGCCCAGCCTGGAATTCGACTCGAGTCTCCATCGTTCATTCGGGAAACAGCGTAGGCAACGATCCATCCCAGATGTATGAGCTGGTAGGTACTATCCACACCTTCTTTGTCAATGGCAAACTGAATCATCCTCTTCTCTGCTGCTTTGGTTTCTCACAAGGAACTATAGCTGTATGATATGGGGTCACAGATTGACTGTGCATCAGTGATATTTATGGGTGATGCAATTGGTTCTCCAGGGGCATCAGCTTTCTGGTATACGGCAGCGATAGTGCCATGGGTGGTACCTTTACCATCTAGAGTGTCCTCAGTGATATCCGCATTGTCTAC
Organism: Eledone cirrhosa; assembly: GCA_964016885.1. Classification (NCBI taxonomy): domain Eukaryota; kingdom Metazoa; phylum Mollusca; class Cephalopoda; order Octopoda; family Eledonidae; genus Eledone; species Eledone cirrhosa. Next base: position 295,625,165 of record OZ024743.1, read on the forward strand.
TGCGAAGAAGACAAAAGTGCCTTTCTTGATGAATGGTGGCACATACAGCCCTTGGAACTGTTTGGTGTTCTCCACTACAACATTGGCAACGGCGGTTTCCATCATTAACGTACGGCTGTATGAAACACAGTAATCTTGGGCGTTGAGGAGATTAACGAGCATCTTATTTCTTGTCTTTTGATGGATGCTCAGCGCCAATCCCACAACTTGGAGATTTTCTCTAACATGCTGCGACCGAAAGCCAGCATGCTCAGTTTTGGGCTTGTATGTGACTTGTCTCTTAGACTTGCATCCAAACATCAGATTTTGACTCATTGTAAGGGCAGCTCTGTCCACAGCATGTGTTCGAACTTCAGTCTCCAGTTCATTTGCAGGCCCTGCCATGATCCAGCGAATAAGTGTATAGAGTTCCACTGGCACATCTTCTATTTTGCTGGAAATTGGGATTGAACTTTGTGGCGGTTATCTTTTGGTAACATTTTCAATGCTGTGGCGAACAAGCTGAGCTGACATATAGAGATTCTTCATGTTGTCCGTGTCATCAGAAGTGATGGCAGAGTGAACCATTTTAACCTCACAGGCTTCAGGTAATACAATACAGCTGACTTTCGCCTATTGCTTTGCAGAACAGACTGTACACCTGGAAATTCTGTTAATATTTTGTCTTTCAGCCATTTTCTGGTATAGACAGGTCTGTGATTTGGCAAAGCCTCTGCTTCACCTAGCATATTCAAATAGGTATTCTCAATGTCTGACATGGAAAGATATGCGCCATCTGGGGTTTGCACGTCGATAATGTTCACTAATTCAATGAAACTAGCTGTTTTCTGTTGACACCCACTCTCTTTGTTTGCTTTGTTTTCGATAGCTTTATCTCTCAGAACATGGAATACATTTCTTGTCCAACACTGTTTATGATATTTGATATCAATAGCGTGGGCATCCCCTTCGGAGATGCAAGATGCCATTCTTGTTTTTAGTTCTGGATTAGGAGAGATTTCCACAGCTTTTTTTAGAGCTTGGCCCGCATTGGCAGTTCTAACTGCAAACAACTGTTGGTCACCAAACGTTTGACAAAAAAAGCACAAATCATTTTCCAGTGGGTTTGTTGCTGACCGTGTAAACGGCCCTAAGATTGTGGCAGAGGTTGATGGCTCACTCCTGTCAAAGCTTGAAAGGCGTCCTCGCTTTCTGCGGATATGTGATCCAGTAGACAAAAACCGTTGGTGACGGTCTCTTGCACGTTGCATTTTGACTTTACTGGTGGCGTTGGAGTAGCACGTGCGATGCCAAAAAGCCTTATTTCTCTGCAAAGTTTCTGTTGTGCAGTCTTCTAGCCTCTTTTGAATTTTGACAAATTCGCCATCATGCAGTAATGCTCGCTCCTTCACTGCAGCTAACAAACTATGGTATGAATATAATTTTGGTTGTAACACAAACTGGCCTGCATCTTGTAGGCACAAAATACATCGTTTCCAGTCAATTATCTCTTGTTGCTGTCTACCAAGTCGTGGTCTGAAAAATTATAAACACTAATGAAGTAATTACATGGCATTTGATTATTATTATTATTTTTATCATTATTATTATTGTTATTATGTTAAATTAGCCACTAAATTTAGAAGCCCAGTTGGTTAGAATTTGAGATACTGCTGACAAAGGTTATCGGTAGTACCCATTTAGAAATTCCAAGATGGCTACCACAGACACCTTGAACAAAATGGCAACAATCAATTTTTTGGATTCAGTATGTCCTAAAGTTTTCGAAAATGTATAGTTTTGCTAATCTCTAAGAAATCTGAACGAAAGTACCAATCGTTACATTATGAACTTGACTAATACTGACGTACTTTTTATTGAAGCAGTCTTTGAATAGATATCATAAATGTATTGTAAATAATATTGTACCAATTTGTATTTAAATATAAGATTTTTTGATGTGCTAAGCATCTTTTACTAAATTCATGAAAATGTCCTCAAAAACCTGATGCACCCTATACATTGAACTGTTTAGTTTAAGCCCCCAATTTAAAGTCCATGTTCAACTTCTGTGAATAATATATGCTGTAACATAAATAGTAAGCATTATCATGAGTTCAAATCCCGCCGAGGTTAACTTCACCTTTCATCCTTACAGGATCGATAAAATAAAGTACCAGTAATGTACTGGGTATTTGCTGGCCTTGTTCTTAAAGTAGAAACATTATCATAGATAGAAAAATAATTGGCTCTTTTCGTTTTGAGTCAACGGTGTGTTTCATCCTTCCAGATCCATTCTACTACCACTACTACTACTACTACTACTACTACTAATAATAATAATAATAATGATAATAATAATAATAATAATAATTCTTTCTTTATTAACCACAAGGGTTTACATAAAGTAGACATTAAGGACAGTACAGGACAATGCAGGACGGTACAAATAGGCATTTCTGCGTGTAAAAAACATATCAGAGGATGTAATAAAAAAATAACAATGAAAAATTCCCCAATATGGGGGGGGGGGGGAGACTTCCGAGGGACATTTCTGGAGAAAGCCCATTAAAAGGCCACAGTGACCCAGACCACCAGGGCAAGTGCCCTCTCCCAGTTTTCCACCTTCAATTTACAGGCATATACTCAGAGTATGTCCACTCACTCGGGCCATTCTTGCCTCTCTCACCCATCTTTCAACAAAAAGCTGGGAAGAGAGCACCTCCCTCTCTACCCTGATTTTCCTTTTCAATGAAATTGGAAAAAGTTAATCAGGGCATAACCGAAGAGGTAAGTGCTCGTCTTCAGCACTTTCAAACGTGTCCACCATACTATCTCTTTCGCCATGGCCACAAGACAGATAAAAACGCCTGCCCTTCCCGGCTAAAGAAATAGGGCGGGGCAATCCTCACGATGGACTCAGCTGATAGCTGGATCCGTCCTACACGTGACAGCAGGTGTTCGACATAAAACCACAAGTCAGCAATGGTCGAACACTAGACGAGTGCGTGCAGGACGGTTTCGTCGCCCTGCGCGCATTTCGGACATGTCCGGCTGACGGCACCTCCATGCCTGTAGAGTTTATCCCGAACTGGCAAAGCTCCTCGGTAGCACTGCCAGGGATTTCTGGAAGTTGTCCCCGGCCCGAAAGTTCTTCCGAAGAGATTGATTTTCGTCGACGCCTAAAGTTTCTCCAAGTACGTCATCGCTCTTCCCCTCCACTAATCCTCTATAGAACGCCAAGGTGGAGTTTCCACCGATCACATTGCCCGATGGTCGAGGGCTGTGAGCGCCTGAAGTCATTCCAGTCTCCAAGCGCTCCTCTCAGTCTTCGCTTGACCCAGGACTGCAGCTCCGTCAAGGAGACGAGCTGAGGAAAGACGCGTCTAGGAAACGGCGACCACATCTGATCACCGTCGAGGAAGAGGTGGAGATGTCGTAGCCTGAGTGCGTGTCTGCGCATCATCAGCCACGGCATGCCCAGCCCTCCACGTAGCGGCTGTTGACAGCAGATGGACCGCCTGACCATCGCAGCGCGTCCCTTCCACAAAAAGCGAAAGAGCAAAGGTTCCAGCGCAGTCAGGCGAGCTTAGGACAAGGGTCGACGGTCAGGCGTAGTAGATGACGGACGCGATGTACGCGTTAGCCACCTCCGCTCGACCTTTCAGGGATAGCTTCCTCTCCGCCCATTTCTGGGTGAGAGAAGCCACCCTGCTGTGCATGGCAGCGATCCAGCCTCTGAAGACGGGCCCAAAGCCAGCCGCCCTCAGGACTGCCACTAGGTAACGATGGTCGACCCTATCGAAAGCTTTCGACTGATGTAAATTGATCAAAGACCCACCCGTGCCAGGTTCCCTAGCTACCCTCTCTACGATGTATCGCATGAGGTGGAGGTTATCGTGGATGGATCTGTCGGGAATGGCGCATGTCTGCGCCTCTCCCACCAGACCACCAACGACAAGCGCCAACTCTTTGTAAGCACCTTGGCCAAAATCTTGAACTCTGTGTTTAGCAGAGTTATGGGCCTGAAATTATCTATGTTATCCCCCCAGCTCACAGAGCTGGGAATTCTCCCATTCTGTTGCCAGTTGCAGTAGACGTTCGCCAAGAGACCTCCGAACAAGTCTGGCATCTGTACGTAAAGTTCATAGGGCAGACCATCTAAACCAGGCGATTTACCCTTTGTGCATCAGTCATTGCCTCCCGTACTTCAGCGGCTGTTATCGGCATTTCGCAACACTCCGCCTCAGTGGCCGAGGGCCGCGGCAGTCCGTCGAGGTAGACACTAAAGTCTATCCCTCGATCCGGCCCGCCGCGGCCCTCGAAGAGCTGTGCGAAGTGTCGCTGAAAAGCTTCACAGATTTGCGCCCGTCGTGGTCCACCAAAGACCGGATCGTGGCTTTGTTTCCACGACGCGCCTCCACCACTCGGGCCCATTGAACGGCTTCCGTCCCCTTGTGTCTGAGAGCACGCACCCTAGCTCTGACAACGTAGCCTTCGTGCTTTGCATTGAAGAATTGGTCAAGGGCCAATTTCGCCGCAAGTACGTCGCGATGTCTTTGCTAAACGCACTGATCTAATTTTCTAACTAATTCTCCCTCTGCTCTATTTTTCTCTATTGCTAAAGCCTTACTAAACCTAATGGACTCTATTCTAATCGCTCTTTTCAAAGCAAACCACCACTTGTTGTTGACGATGGCCCCCGTCAACGCCCGCTTAACTAGTTCGCTAATCCGGTCTGTAGACCTTGCGCGCTGGTAAGGACGCGTTTAGCTTCCAGTAGCCGGGTCCTCGTCTATCTAAGTCAATCACATAGATCACTAATTTGTGTTCCGTGTAGCTGACTATCTTGAATTGTGGACAGCCTATGCTAGACTTATCTATTTCCCTACAAAATACTCTATCTAGATATGATCTGGATAACCCTATGCGATTTGTTCAAGTCCACATTGGCACATTCGGGAAATCCAATCGGTACCTGTCAGACTGTCAAAACGCCTGAGCAGGTTGGTGAGGCTCTTGCACTCTCCTCCCTTATCTGCTAATCCCACACAGTCCCAGCGTGCATCTAATATCCCGTTCCAGTCGCCCAATAACACTAAAGAGCGGGATGTTCCAAGAAAGGTCTCCAGACGCCGGAAGAAATCAGGTCGCCCTGCTCCTGTCGGGGCATAGACGGCCACTAGCCTGAAAGCTTGCCCGTCTCCGCTGGTCACATCCAGCACCACCAACTTACCTTCTGGGTCCAGGAAGATAGCCCGTATGGCGAGATCCAAACCTCTCCGAAAAAGCACAGCGACTCCTTCCCCCGAGCCAGGACGGCTGGGAGATGCGTACACATCCTAGCTGCCGAAGATAGGTGCGATGGCCCGTGCTTCGGTGATTCTGGTCTCGATGATGGCCACTACATCTATGTTTAGTGACCTGAGGTCGTTGAGCAGGTGGCCCTGCTTCTATGACGACCCCAAGCCACGCGTATTTATGCTGCCTATTCTGAGTGAGGTCATGTTGAAATGGAGTGGAAAAGATGGGAAAGACCACTAACCTTACTTCTCGTAGAGGAAAGATGGTTTATCCATCCTTTTCACTGCTTGTGGCCTCCTCCGGAAGGATGTCCTTATAAATCCTCCTGGAGAATGTTTGTCGGAAGTCTCTGACGTCTTTGGGGAATTTTTGTTTCAATGTCGTGTACGTTTTCTGTGTGAATCGTGTGATTTGTATGTGTGGAGGTGGTGTGAACTTTTGGGTTGTTGTGTAGTCTTTTTCTGTGATGCTGGTGTTATGTTGGATGTAGTGTAGTAATTGGTTGTTGTTCAAATTTAATGCTGTGTAGTGTGTATCGTTTTGGTTGTTTTGTTTTGTTTGCGACTGTTGTGGGTTTGTTTCTGTTTCGCTTTTTGGTGACTTTTGTGGTGTTGGTGATGGTGGTGCTGGGGTTAATGATGGTGATGGGGTTGGTGATGCTGGTGTGGATGGTGGCATATCTGTCCTAACTTTTTTGTTTGATAGTTTATTTGTTTCCCTCTGTATTTTGTTTTTGGAGGCGGAAGGGAGAGGAATTTTTGTTTTGGGTTTCTTTTTTTCTTTTTTCCTGATACCGTTTCCCACTCCTCGTCGTCACAATCTGTCTCCAGTTGCAATAGGTCGGGGAGTGGAAGATCCTCCACAGCCGTTGGTTTTGGTTGTGGCGTGGTGGATGCTGTAGGCGCTGGTGCTAGTTCTGGCGCGTTGGGTGGTGGTGGTGTTGGTTTTGCTACTGTTGGTGGGGTTGTTGCTGTTACAGCTGCTTCTGTTGTTGCTTCTACCGTTGTTGCTGCCATTTCTCCTGCTCTTGGTGTTGATGGTTGAGTTACTGGGGTGGGTAAGATAGGTGGCCTCAACCTTTTAGCCTGAGGGCAGAAAAGCCTTATGTGGGTTCCTTCACCACAAACCACAAACCTAGGCCTTCTTTACGGTGAGGTGGCTGCCGTCAGTGAGGTCTATTACCTCTGGGATCTCCTCAATGTTTTTTTGGTCCGCTTGGACCAGGAGCTCCATCCCAGATCCGGAGCAGTTCTCCTGCTTTTCTTTCGCTATTTCGATTATCTTGGTGTTGGCTTCGATGCCGGCGAGGACGGCAGCCATTAGCCAGGGAATTTCGATGGCCGGTGGAACGTGGGTCACCCTGATCTTCACGAGTCTCTGGCCACAATAGCTTGGGCCGAGTGTGAAGTCGTCACTTCTTAATGGGGCCATGGATTGTTCTCTGGCCTCCTGTGGTGTTTCAAAGAACACGTCCACGGTTCCATATTTCTGCCCACGTCTGATGTGGTTTTTTTGGCCCACACATGTCCCAAAGCTTTTTAGATTTGGGACTCGGATGCCCATTCCACTCGGCGCGATTTTATGTTAATCGTCCGATAAGACACGGTGCATAGGCGCCAATGGTCCATTTTATTAAGTGGGCGGTTGAGGCTGATTCTGTACCCATCTTTCTTTAGCATTTTTTGGCTTCTTCTAATTTTTCCTGAGTTACCTGGAATGCTTAGCACTTTTTTGCTACTCTGGCAAAAGACAGGGTTTTCTTATTCTGATTGTTGCTGTTGTTATCGTTATTTTTGTTATTGTTAATTTTAGTTTCGGTTGTGGTGGTGGTGGTGGCGTCAGTGGTGTTCGGTGTGGAAGAGTTCATTTTGGCTGAATTCGTTTCGATGTTACGAGATAATTTATTTATTTCTTTTGTTTCTGTTGTCGCTGTGGTGGTGGGGGTGGCGGCTTCAACACCTGCAGTCATTGGTAATGGCGGGAAATGAATGTCTGCCTGAGACAAATTTAAAATATTGCTACTGCTTATATTTGTAGTGTTAGCAAACGTAGTAATATTTACAATGGTGGTGTCGGTGTGAGGTGTTAGTGTGTGAGGAAGGCTTTCAGCTACTGGGTTCAGCTGTGAGTCGGCCATGATTTTTCAAAGAAATTTTAGTTTTGTCTGATAATTATAAAAGTTTAAATTTTGGGCTCAAGGCCCCAATCTTTTTGAGTGTCCTTTTCAGAAAACAATGTATGTGCACGTATATAGAGGAAACAATAAATATTTTCCATAAATGGCAATTTTAAACAACTGAAAACAACAAACCTTTGCGGAGCTCACGATAATACGATTTACTATGTAGGTCGCCAATAATAATAATAATAATAATTGTTTCTACTTTAGGCACAAGGCCAGCAATTACCCAGTACATTACTGGTACTTTATTTTATCGACCCCGTAAGGATGAAAGGCAAAGTCAACCTCGGCGGGATTTGAACTCAGATCGTAAAGGGACGTAACTATGCTGGAAAGCATGGCGTCATACACTCTACCGATACTAATAATAATAATAATAATGATTTCATTTATTGGCCACAAGGGTCGACATATAGGGGACAATACAAAAGTCTGGGACAGTGGGGTTTTATAGAAAAGTCAAGTAAACAAAATGAATAATAATAACAAAGTAACAATAACAAAGTAACAATAAAGTGACAAGAAAATTACAAGAAAAAATTCCCCAATAGGGGGGATGACCACCTAAGGTTCGCTCAGGTACCCTACCAGTCCTTAACGACCCGACGAGAGCACCCTGGAAGGTCACCCCCTCTCCTCCTAAAATTTACCTACCTACAGCCGCATGACCAGAGTAGGCCTACTCACATGGGCCATTCTCGCCACATTCACCCACCTTTCAGCAAATGTATTGGGGAGCAACACTTCTCTCACCACCCTCACCTTCCTTACCAAGTGAAACTTGAAAAAATTGATGAGGGATTGGCCGAAGAGAAAAATGTCTGTCTTCAGTCCTTTCAACCTCGTCCACCATACAACCGCTTTTGCTACTGCCACCAGACAGAGGAAAATTGCCTGCCCTTCCTGGCCAAAAGAAGGCGGCGGGTCGATCTTCACTATGGACTCGGCCGATAGTCGGATCCGTTCTACACGCGACAACAGCTGTTCAACATAACTCCACAAGTCAATAATGCACGGACACTGGACGAGTGAGTGCAGAACGGTTTCGTCGCTCTGCACGTATCTCGGGCGGTTCCGTCTGACAGCACTTCCGGGCCTGTAGAGTCTATCTCGAACCGGCAGTGCCCCCCGGTAGCACTGCCAAGCGAGGGATTTTTGGAAATTATCCATCGTCCCCGGCTCGAAAGTCCTCTGGTACAGAGTGGTTAGTTCGAATTCATTGACTCCCAGAGCCTCTCCGAGTGCGTCGTCGCACTTGCCCACCAATAATCCTCTATAGAACTCGAGAGTGGAAGTTCCACTAACCGCCTGGTGGAGGGCAGTGAGTGACTGGCAACATTCCAGATGCCAGTCACCCAGTCTCAGTCTCTTCTTGACCCAGGATGCAGCTTAGTCAAAGAAACGAACTGCGGAAAGGCCCGTCTGCCAAACGACGACCACACCTGTTCACTGTTTAGGCAGAATATCTGGAGATGCCGCAGCCTCAGCGCCTGCTTGCGCATCATTAGCCACGGCATGCCCAGCCCTCCACGTAGAGGGTGCTGGCAGCAGATGGACCGCCTCACCAGCGGAACCTGACCCCTCCACAAGAATCTGAAGAGGAGCTGCTCCAAGATGGCGAGGCGCGAACGGGGGCAAGGGACAATCGTCAGACGGTAGTAGATGACGGACGCGGTGTATGCGTTCGCTACCTCTGCTCATTTCTGGGTGAGATTGGCCCCCTAGCAACTTTACCGGTGCGTCAGTCCAGCGCCTAACGACGCTGTTGGACGTCATGGTCTTGCCTCTCCAGGTCCCGTGTTGCAAGCCCACCGACTTTTCCGTGTTATGTTTTGCTCCCGTCAACCTTTCATATTCCTCCAATAAGTTGCCGATCACCTCGATTTCTGAGGTGTCCGACACCATCAGGTTGATGTCGTCCGCATAAGCCGACGCAGCCTTTCCGCGTCCCGGTTCGTGCGGGATGCCCTGCAACATCTCCAGCTTCAGCAGTAAAGGCTCGAGAGTCAATAGGTACAGAAGGGAGGAGAGAGGGCACCCTTGACGGACCGATCGGGCGACCTGAAACGGTTCCGAGATGTGGCCATTAATTTTGACCATCGAGCAGGTGCCGCTGTGCATTGCATCGATCCAGCTTCTGAAGACGGGGCCGAAGCCAGCCGCCTTGAGGCAGCCTACGGGTACCGATGATCGACCCTATCGAATGCTTTCGATTGATCTAAATTGATCAGAGCCCCACCGTAGCCAGGTTTACACCGTACCCTCTATATAATGTATCGCACTAGGTGGAGGTTGTCGTGTATGGACCTGGTTTTGATTGCGCAAGTTTGCGCCTCTCCAACCAAGTCCCCGACGACAAGCGCCAACCTCTTCGCTAACACCCTGGCCAAAATCTTAAACTCTGTGTTGAGCAGAGTTATGGGCCTGAAATTGTCTAATGTGTCCCTCTTGTTCTCGTCTTTCCTTATCAGCGTCACTATGTCCCGGCTCACAGAACTGGGAATACTCCCGTTTTGCTGCCAGTTGCAGTAGAGGGCTTCGAGGAGATTGGAGAACAAGTCTGGCATATTTACGTAAAGCTCGTAGGGCATCTCTGACCCGCCACTTCCCCCGAACAACCGAGCAAAATGTTGGCGAAAGGCCTCACACATCCTTTTGGAATCGCTCAGCTCGTGCCCGTCTCGGTCCGTCAAAGACCGAATCGTGGTTTTACTACCACGCTGCGCCTCTGCCACGCGGGCCCATCGAACAGCTTTGGTTACCTCGTTTCTCAGAGCACGCGCCTTAGCTCTGACAATGCAACCTTCGTGTTTCGCATTGAAGAAATGGTCTAATGCCATTCTCGCCGCTCGCACGTCAGTTGCAATGCCACTACGAATAGCCTCGTCTAACTTATCTACCAACTCCCGCTCCTTTCTATTTTTCTCTAAGGCTACTTCTTTGCTAAACTCTATTGACATTACTCTAATCTCTCTTTTGAGAGCCCCCACCATCTATTGTTGACGACTCCCCCTGTCAACTTTTTCTTAACTAAATTGTTGACCTGGTCCCTGTAAGCCTTATGTCCCGGAAATGACATGTTTAGCTTCCAGTAACCAGGTCCTAACCTACGCGTCTTATCTAAGTCGACCATCCTCGGAAATCCTGGTCTCGCTGACGCCAATTACATCCATTTCTATAGACCTGAGGTCGTTGAGCAGGTGAACCTGCTTCCAGGACGATCCCGGGCCTCAAACATTTAAACACATACTCTTAATGCGGGCTCGTGTGAAGGTCGGGTTGTTCGACCTCCATAGTTGGTGGGGTTTCTTTTGGGAACCCCTTTAAAAGTCTTGAAGTGGGTTTTACGTTCGGGGTTCCCACGTCCCGAAGAAAGCTGTCTCGTATTTCTTTGAATATATCGAGCGACACTCGCACCAGAACCACATCTTCCGGCACGCGAAATGTGCTCGATTTAAAAATGTCCCCCTCTTTTTGTATATTTTCACTTCGTGCTACGAGGGCCATCAGGTTCCTTGTTGGCTCTCCTGACGTGCACGATGTTTTGTATGTTTTCTTGGTGTGATTTTATTTGTTTGCGTGGTTGTGGTGGTGATGGTTTAGGTGGTGTTGTTTCGGTTGTATCTGTGTTTGTTGTGAGTGCGGTGTCTGTGGTTTCAGATGTTTGTGTGTATATTTCTTCTTGCGTCTGTTTAGGTTGTTTGCGTTTGGGGGATTCTGGTGATGGTGATGGTGGTGTTGACGTTGGTGTTATTGGAGAGATGTTTGCGTGGGTTGTGTCTGCGTTTTATATTGTGGCTGATTTTGTGCTTTGTTGAGTTTTTTTTTTCTTTATGTGTTTCCTTTTTTGTATTTTGGGGGATTTTGATTTTCCCTCATCTTCACTACTGGTAGATAAGGGGTCTGTGTCTGTAAGTGTGGCTCTAAGTATGTTTATGGTTTTATTGGTGTGTGTATTTTTTGGGGGGAGGGGAAATTTGACAGCTTTCCTCGTTTCCCCCCTGGGTGGTCAATGTTGGGTGGTGGTCTTTCTATTGGTGTTGTTGTTGGTGGTTTTTCCGGTGCTGATGTTGGTTGTGGTCCTCGCCCCGGTGTCGGCAGCATTGGAGCCTTTTGACCCCTTGCCTCTTTCAGCAGTTGAGGGCAGAAGGCTCGCAAATGGATTTTTCCCCACAAACAAAACACTGCGGCCTTTTGCCTTCGGTCATAATGTGAATGACCGTCCCATTCTGAAGGCGGATGTAGTCCGGGATTGTCTTCACATTCTCGGGCCTGATCTGGAGAAGGATCTCCAGGTCAACCCCGGACCAGTCCTCTCTGGCCGTTCTGGTCACTTCTATAGGGACGGTATCCGTCCCCTCCACAATCACACATCCAAGAAGCCACCACATGTCAAGTCCTGGTGGGATTCTGGGAAAGCGGAGACGGGCCGTTCTTTTTACCATGTGGGTGGGGTACATTACGACCTTGCTGGTTTTGCAAGGAGTCATACCGTGTTTCATAGCGAGGGCTTCTGACTTGAACAACACCGAAATGATGCCGTACTGTCTGCCCCTCTCTATGTATTCGGCGTCTTCTCTGATGCACCTCAGCGCGATTTCGACATCTTCTTGTGGGATTAAAGCTGCCCTTTTGGTTTGTGCTGACATGCATCTATAATACACCGTTCTGCGCTCCACTGCCTCAATAGCTTCTACCGGGATAGTTAAGTTGGCCCAGGTTTGCTCTTGCTTGATGAGCTTCCATGCCTGGGCCAACTTTTCATCTTTGATTGAGAGATCCATGTTGAAGCATGGCCTCTTTTTTGCTGCTGTCGCAGCGAAAGTGTTCCTCTTGTTTTCGTTGGGGGTGTTGTGGTCGTTGTCGTTGTTCTTGTTGGTGTTGTTGTTAGCACTGTCTCTGTTATCATTGTTGTCTTTGTTGCCACCGTTGTTCTCGGTGCAGTTGGTATTGTTGCTGTTGGTGTTGTCACTATTTGTTTTCAAGTTAGTGGTGTTGATATTGTTGTTGTATTTGTTATTTTTATTTTCGTTATGTGTATTTTCGTTGTCGCTGTTACTGTCATTTTTTTCAAAATTAGTGTTTTCATTGGTATCATTGGTGTCTTTGTTTACATTGCTTGTGGTGGTGTTCGTGTTATCAATTTGTGTTAATTTCGCAGTAGCGCTCCTCTTAACTTCCACGTCGTTGTCGCACAACAGCAGACATATCGCAATTGGCGTGGCTCAGCCATTTTTTTTTCTCCGTAAATGTTTTATCGTGTAAAAAAATGTTTATATTTGGACCAAAAGGCCCAAATATTATACTTTCCCCTTCACAGGGCAAAGTCTAAAGGTTTATATCCCTTACACAACAAGAAATATTTAACAACAAATAATTTTAACAGGCAAATAAAGCGACTTACTGGGAGCGAGCCAAAAAGACGTCCGAACAGACCAATAATAATAATAATAATAATAATAATAATAATAATAATAATAATAAAGTCCCATTTACTGCTGAAATGGAAAACACAGAAGAAGCAAAGCAGGTAAAAGTAACTGCAAAGAAAGAACCGCTACAGAAACTGGCTAAGAAATGGCAAGAAAAGCCTCTGTATGGAAAATACCCAGAAAGAGCTAACAATCCTGATGTTGACAAAACTTTAACCCATCAGTGGTTGGCATCCTCTGGACTGAAATCGGAAACTGAAGGACTGATTATTTCAGCAAAAGATCAGTGCCTGCCAACAAAAAATTACCAAGCCACCATAATAAAAAAAATGGATGCAACCCATTATGCCGTGCATGTAAAAAACAACCAGAGACCATTGATCATATAATTTCAATGTGCAATCCTATAGTTCTAACCGAATACCTAAACAGTCATGACAGAGCTGCACAATACATACATTGGATAATGTGTAAGCATTTTGACCTGCCCCATCAAAAGAGTTGGGGGGAGCATCAGCCACCTCACATACTTGAAAAAGATCACATCTCAATCTTGTGGAACTTTAGCATCCAAACAGACCGAGAAATAGATGTAAATAGACCTGATATAATACTGAAGGACTTTAAAAAGAGGGTATGCCTGCTAATTGATATGTCCGTTCCAATAGACAATAATATATCAATAAAAACATTTGAAAAATTGAGCAAGTATAAGGACCTGAAGATAGAAATTGGAAAAATGTGGAAATTGAGAACTAAAACAATACCAGTGGTTGTAGGCGCTCTAGGAATGATACCTAAGGGGTCTAATGATTACTTATCGCAAATCCCAGGAAACCCGCGTATAGGAGAAATACAAAAGATAGTACTAATGGGAACTGCCCATATACTAAGGAAGATTCTGTCAATATAAGTACATCACAAGTCTAAACACCTAAAGAGGCATGTGCGTGTATGTATGTTCTTTCTTGAACATGGCGGACCTTGTTGTCTCTTGAGGTCACTGGTTGTGGCTTGCTGATAACTCGTATGAACATAAAGCAAGATAAATGCAACTATAATAATAATAATACTGCTGCTGCTTCTACTAATGCTGCTACTACTAATAATAATAATATTAATACTGCTGCTGCTACAACTACTACTGCTACTAATATTGCTGCTGCTGCTACTACTACTACTACTAATACTACTACTACTACTACTACTACTACTACTACTATACTACTACTACTGCTGCTGCTCCTGCTACTACTGCTGCTGCTGCTGCTACTACTACTACTACTACTACTACTACTACTACTATTACTACTACTACTACTACTACTACTACTACTACTACTACTACTACTACTACTATTACTACTACTACTACTACTACTACTACTACTACTACTACTACTACTACTGTTACTACTACTGCTGTTACTGATGATGATGTTACTATTACTACTACTACTACTGCTACTAATATTGCTGCTGCTGCTACTACTACTACTACTACTACTACCACTACTACTACTACTACTACTACTACTATACTACTACTACTACTACTACTACTGCTGCTGCTGCTGCTACTACTACTACTATTACTACTACTACTACTACTACTACTACTACTATTACTACTACTGCTGTTGCTGATGATGATACTATTACTACTACTCCTGCTACTACTACTACTACTACTACTACTACTACTACTATTACTACTACTGCTGTTGCTGATGATGATGTTACTATTACTACTACTACTACTACTTCTACTACTACTACTGCTGATGCTACTACTACTACTGCTGATGCTACTACTACTACTACTACTGCTACTACTATTACTACTACTACTACTACTACTACTACTACTACTACTACTACTACTACTACTACTACTACTACTACTGTTACTACTACTACTGATACTACTATACTACTACTTCTACTACCAATTATGCTGCTACTACTACTACTACATAAATACTGTTGCTACTACTACTACTGTTACTACTACTACTACTACTACTACCACTACTTATACTACTATACTACTACTTCTACTACTACTATACTACTACCACTACTTCTATACTACTACTACTACTACTATTACTGCTACTGCTGCTGCTGCTACTACTACTAGTACTACTACTACTAATAATAATAATAATAATAATAATACTACTACTACTAATACTGCTGCTGCTTCTACTACTGCTGCTACTACTACTACTGCTGCTGCTACTACTACTACTGCTACTGCTACTACTACTACTTTACTACTACTACTATACTACTACTATACTACTACTACTACTACTACTACTACTACTACTACTACTGATGATGATGATGATGATAATATTACTACTACTACTACTGCTACTTAATGAGCATAAATATTGATAGATTTCGAATAGCTAAGCTCTAAAGGACTTACTTGTGGCACATAACGGTAATGGAAAAACCAAATCGAAAAAAAAAAGACGAAATACCAGCATGGCTAGACACATTCATTGTCATATTACTAAGCCATCACTACCAGACATAATGAGAATTATAACTATACATTGCTGTAATATTGATGACAAGTGTTTTATGTGAATGATCTTAACTGAATGAATACGCTATATTCGTATCAAGATTTTCAGTATTAGCGGCCATCAATATACTTACAATTCAGCAACTTAGCAAAACTGATCTACATGCGACTGGCCATTCAAATTTTTTCCTTAGAAAAAATGCTGTGCAGTACTTATATGATCTTCCTCCTGTGTAACAAAATGAAAATGCGAAAATGCTATGAAACTTTATCATGCACATATTCCATCACAATAGTGTGTCTAACATTTTCCATGTAAATATTACAATAATGTGATGATTAATGGCATCGATACTGAATTATTATGATTTGAATCTTAAGCGAGTTGAAGAGCAACATAATTACAATTCTATTGAATAAGAGATAGTAAAGCCGTTAAGTAATGTGTCCAGTGTCACATTTGTAATTGACACAAATGAGGTGATTCAGAATTAATTCTTTAGATTAGATATATTTACCAGGTCTATCATTTTGTTAAACTTAAATATTAGTATATGTTTTTACATAATATTATATATGCCAAAAGTAGAAACAATTATATATGCATCAAAGTGGAGTAGATCCCCTTCTTCTTCTTCTTCTTCTTCTTCTTCTTCTTCTTCTTCTTCTTCTTCTTCTTCTTCTTCTTCTTCTTCTTCTTCCTGAAAGGTCCCTGGGGCAAAGAACCCAAACACCCCATCCAGTGAGTCTCCAATTGGTCTGAGTAGATCAATAAGTTTCAACATTTACAGATCATCGCAGGACTTGAAGCTGAGGTTAAAAGGGAGGTAATTGGGTTACCAGACAAAATGTATAGACACAATGCATACATTTTTGGACACAATAATTCCTACCATGCAATCAGCAAATAGTGCACTATATACACCACGTGATTAGAAGCCAATCGTGGTACTTGAAAATTGAATTGAATTAGTAACTTTGCAGAAAGTAGTCTAAAAATTGTTTCTACATTTTACACAAGGCCACCAATTGGAAAGGAAGTGAATAGTCGAATAAATCGACCCGAGTGCATTGCTTGTGGTTTATTTTATCGAACATAGAAGGATGAAAGGCAAAGCCAACCTCGGCGGGATTTGAACTCAGAGCATAGAAAGTCTAATATTAAGACATTCTAGGCGTTTATTAGCTCTGTTTTAATTAAACTACTTCCTGTAGTAAAGAAAATACGTCGAAGTTACAAATTCAATTCAATTTAGTCTTCTGAATATTTCTAAAAATATCTCATATTAGGTTTCCCAATTGTTTCAATGGCATGGACATCAGTAGTATCATGAAACGCTGCGTCAAATGACCGCGAATCCACCATGCTAATCATTAGGTCTCGCACCTTCTAGGCTTCGTTACTAAAACCTTGCGAAACAGAATAGTGTATATTGTAAAGTTTTATTCGTCTAAATCAAGGCGACGCTCCAACTTGGCTGCAGACCGGAACCTGTAAAATAATATAAATAATATAATATTGTATGGGTTCATATACAACTTTATATGAACCTGTATAATATATGTATAATAAACACACCACTTCTCTAGTTGGGGTAGGGGAATACATGCAGCAATACACAAAACATATAATACCTATGGTATGCCAGCAGTTGAGTTGTCAGAAGCCATATGCTGGCCTCAGTACTTAAGCCATGCAGGTGTCAGTTCGTGATGCAAAATAATTATGAAACGGCGTATGTTTCACCCACCAGACCTCATCGCTGGTAAACTATTTCTTAAAGCGAGGTGAATATATAACTCTAGTTGCAATTCTTGAGCCGATATCTATACTAGCAATACCTACATGTAACAATACTAAGCACCACACGCAATAAAATGTATGACATGCTAATTCATGCGAAAGAGAAGGTTAAGTGAGTATAGTACTATAGCCAAGGCACACAGACATGTGCTCAACTTTGCTATGAGAGAACACAATAAAAATACGACTACTAAAAACAAATTAATAATATTAATGAATTGAGAAACGATTTAATCAAATCCGCTTTAAATATTATGCCCGCTCCTAGACGAAAAGAGCCAATAAATAGCATTTCCTCATAAAATATGGCTTTTATATTTAACTAACTATAGTGCCTCGCAATTTCAGAGGATTTAAAATGAGAGTATTATATAGACATACTATTTTTTGGCTATGTTAAGAGACTTAGCAGAGATAAATATGAGAATATAATTTAAATCAGCTATAGATTTTACTTTCTCTGAACTTAGTTCTGCATTATGATGTAAAGCCATACAGTAAGAAACAAATTATATTTCGAGTGTAGGCAACATATTCGAATACCCACATATTTTTCAATAACTAATGATAAAATGATATGAGTGAGAAACTTCTGACAGATAATATATAATATATTGAAGGAAAGACTGAAAATAACACTGCAACGTCTGGAGTGAAAATAAAATTATATTTGTGTGTATTTTTATCACTCTGTCTGAATACCACCGATTTGACTTCCGTCTGGTTCTTTATATATCTAAAAATCTTTTGCTCTCTCTTCCAACCCTCTGTACTCCTCCACTTTGCGTTAATATATATATGTATATGTGTGTGTGTGTATGTGTGTGTGTATAATACACAAATCTATTTCTCACTCGTACACTATTACTTATTCACTCACATACGAACACAAGCTCTCAAAGCGTCTTTGTCTATATTATGTCAGTAGTTTTATTTGTAACTTTTATTGACATTCATGTATATATACATATCAATCAAGTTTTCGTAACCGACTCAGCCAGACTTTGGGATGCCACTCTAGATGTTTCCCCAATCTGTCATCGCCACTGGTCTTCCGTCATGTACAGAAGAATGATAGTTTTGTGACCTGTCCAATCGTTAAGCCGTCGGATCAGGATTTGTTTCGTCTCTGTCTCTTCGTCGTCCTTCAACTGAGTCTTAAAGAACGATTTTAGACGGGGAATCGTAATAGAATATGACCGTACCAGGCAAGCCTCCTTTCCGTCGTTTTAACAACGCACGCTGTGGCCCGTGCTTACCAGCATATTTGTTATCTTGCTGCCTAACAAAGCTGTTTGTTCTGTTATGAGTACAGGATACTTAGCAAACTTCTGAAGTAATTGTCTTCGAAAGACTGCATTCTTCGTCTCTTATCGGCTGTAAGCTACCAGTTCTCACGCTCATATGGAATGATAGAAGTCACTAAGGTCTTGTATATTTTGAGCTTCGTTGGAAAACTGATGACTTTCGTCCTTGTTCAAAATGGATCCTAGGCAAATGGCGTTGTCCACTTCTTCAAAATTTCTTCCATCCAACATGATGTCTACTGTTATATTCTGGTTATGCGTTGAATATTCTTTTCAATCTGGTAGTAAATTTCTTGAGTTGTATTTTACTGCTTTCCAGCAGGTCGGTAGCGTCGGAAAAACGTTGATTGGAAAGGGGACCACCTGCCAATTGATATGGAGATATGCATGATGCTTTCCTATAAGATTGTGAAAATCACTGGAAAGAGGAAACAAGTGTGTCAAGCTCCAGCTCTTGTCTTCAAGAAATGTCTAATATAGTTATGTTGGATTGCACTGTTTAACTTTTCATACAGTGCTTCATTTACAGAGGATACAATTACTGTCGAAGTCGTCACCCCACAAAATCTGACACAAATCAGAGTCAAATACTGTTAAACGTCGATGAAGTTATAGTAGAGGTCACATTAATGCTGCAGGTGTCTCTTGGACAGCAGTCTGATGTTAAATATCTGATCTACTGTAATCCTGCCTCTTCTATTGCTAAGAGTCCTTCTGACATCCCTTTCATTCTGATTAGCAGAATTCTAGGTAATACTTTATTTGGATAGAAAAATGGTCTGAATATTCTGGAATTCTAGCAGTCTTAATTACCTTTTTTTTAATTGTTATCATCAGCAACTATGTATATTCCTTTGAACAGTGCTTCCTTTGTCATATTTTCTGAGGGGTAACTTTCAGTGTCATGGTGTGCTTTGCCCTTCAATGCTTTAGGAGCTCGAATGAGGTGTTGACTACACCTGTGATATTCCGTCTTTGATCATGCAGATTAGCTTTATGGCGTATCTCCAAATTCTCTAACAATGTTGGCGGAATAATGCGGGTTGCTGGGGACATCACTCTGTTTCTGGTTAAAGACGTTTCTGTAGTCATACTCTTTACCTACATCTTGTATATTTATTTGTTAGATATGAATTCAAAATAATATTATATACCTATATATATATATACATATAATTATGCATATATATATTAATATTATATACATATACATATATATATATATATATACATATATATATACATATATATATGCATTTATACATATATATATATATATATATATATATATATATATATATATATATATATATATATATATATACATATACATAGTAGTGTTTATCCATGGAAGTTACGTTGTAACGCCGCGAGGATCAACCGCTTTATTTAATACAAAATCACTTCACATCAACAGTAAAACCCTAGCGAAATGTTGGTTACTATGTTTGACGGAGTTTCATTTATGAACTGTTTTTTAGGACCGGGTTACTTTTGCATAATAGTTTCATTGCATACTAGATATTTCCATCATATGGTTATGCAATGGTTATATCATTGAAAGACTCCATGTGATATCATCAGATATTCATATAATTACGAGGTTTAATTATGCAAGTATACTGATATGATACTGATAATGTATTACCATCTAATTTCTTATTAATGTATAATCGCATGTGTATCTGCCTTTTGATTGATGGAATGTTTAGGCTCTAAGAAATGGCACCAACAAGGGCAACAATGGGTCTATTACGTACAACAACAGCATCACTAATAATAACGAACAAGAAGAAGAAGAAGAAGAAGAAGAAGAAGAATGACCATGCTATTAATGATACAACGGTGCAGATGTAAATAAAAGTAAAAATAAATAATAATAATATTACTTTTATAGGGAAAATAAACTGGGAACAAGCTAATGTAGTACTATATAAATTGCTTTTTAGACTGCCTATTCTAGCAAGTTAAGTAACCACGTGATGTCTCCTACGCTTGCTAGTTTGAAATTAAAGGTCACGTAAACTTTTACACAATCTTCTAAAAAAGCTATCAATTTTCATATGAAAGTATAAATGTGTGATATCCGAACGAGTATCCTCCACCTCCAACAAACATAACCTCCTCTCTAGGCCTCGGTTGACAGAATGGAGAATGCATTACCCCGGTGGACGGCGAAGGGGATACCCTGGAACAACCACTCAACCTCGTGGGGATGGCACCAGCGGGCAGCCAGCTCCTCTCCGATTCCAGTCAGTGAAGATGTTATCAGGGAGCCAATAATGCTGGAGTTCTCCATTGCTACAGGCTCTGCAACAAACCTATCAGTGAACGACTGGGACTGTGACAGTTGGCCCTTTTCGGACCTAGGAACTGCTAGACGTCGGGTTTGACAACACCGAATGGAAGTAGGCCACCTTACCCATCAAATATAATGACACCATTTTTTTATATGTATATTTCCTGAATCAACGTGATTTGCATTCTGCATAATTTATGTCTATATATTTATTTATGAAGTCCTTATATTTCAACATTTATCAATGCACTATCTATAATACACACCTTAGATCCCACATATTTAAACTTCGTCCCGTTACGATCTGAGTTCAAATCCCGCCGTGGTTAACTTTGCCTTTCATCCTTACGGGGTCAATAAAATAGAGTACCAGTAATGCACTGGGTAATTGTGGTCTTGTGCCAAATGTAGAAAAAATTATTGATTTTACCTTTATTATAATGTTTGAATTAAATACGGTGTTCTATATATTCTATATGTTATGAATTGCATGCTATATAAGGTGTATATTGTACAAGTAATCACCAGATCTTGTCTCTAATCTCCTTTACTTCTCTACTTTGTTTTACGTAGTAAGGCCTATATATCTTACATATAATTCAAATCTCCATATATTATATTCTGCTATTGATAATTAGATTTTACATATATTACCTCTTAGTTTATCTTATTTTTCTGTATGTTACTCCTAGGTTTTATTTATACTTAATTAGATTCTCCACATCTTATCTCTCTGTTAAGTATATTATGATTGAAAATTCCATATACTTTCTCTCGATTCACTCTGTTATATATAACTGAATTCCTGTATATTACCCCTCAGTTTTTACTGTCGTACTTAATTTGAACATTCCATATTTTACTAATAATTTAGCATAATATAGACAATTATAATTTCTACTCATTCCTAATTCCACCCCTCTCAAACATTATTAACCTAATAAATTTTATCTTTTCATCCTTATCTATTCCCTCCCTCCACTCTGCCTTCATCTTACCCCTTCCTTACCTCTGACCTTTTCCCTCCCTTTCCTTCTTTCTGTCTATAATTCTGGAGAGCTTCACGACAACATAGCCCTAATACACCTGGTAATTAACACAAAATTAATGATGGCCGGAAATGTTCTAGGCTCTTTCAGTCTGCTGCTTTAGCATCTCGATTCTATCTCTGTTCACTACATTTTATTTGTTTACTTATATTCCATTCTCTTTGTTTATTATTATATTTTTATTATTCATTTATTTACTTTGGTTTTGTTTTTACTTTCGCCCTTTTTATTCGGAATCTTTATTTTAATACTTTATATGTATTTCTTTATTTCTTATTTCTTTATATTTTTATTATCTTTAATTTCTTATCTTACATCTCTTTTATATTGACTTATTTGTTTCATATCCTTTACGTATTAAGATTATTATTTAATTTTTATCTCTTATTTATATTCAATCTGTATTTAGTATCAAAACAACCCCCAACTCCCTTATTATTATTGTTGATGTTGTTGTACAGGAGAGACCCACTGTTGCCCTTGCTGGTGCAGCGGCAGTAGTGTTAAAGTGATAAAAGAACGACGATAAACGGAAGATGCCCAGACTGACCGGCAACTGATTATACATGTAAACAAGAGACTGAACAATGAGCCGAGTTAGAGGTAATTAATTTGTCAATAGTAACAAGAACGTACACATTCCACAACTAAAAAGGCAAATACAACTTCCATCAGATATTAATAAGAAACGAGACTTAGTATCTCATATGTTCACTCACAACACACTAAGATACTAATATATAGTATGAGTATCTGATGATGTCACATGGAGACTATCAAAGATATAACCATTGCATAACCATGCTAGTGGAATATATATATTGTGCAATAAAACTATTATGTAAATGTAACCCTTCCTTAGCAGCATTTCGTATATATAAATATATATATATATATATATATATATATATAGTATGTATGTATACGTACATACATATATGTATACAGACGTACAGTAGTATGTATATACATACATGCGCACATATATACATGCACGTATCGATACGTGCATGTATATATGTGTGCATATATGTATATATATATACATACTACTGTACCTCTGTAAACATATATGTATGTACGTATACACACATACATACTTACATTTAAGTAAGTGCCGTACTAAGAGTGAGAAATGAAATTTCGTTTCATTCTATTCCATTTATCGTTTTCGGTGTGCCCGGCCGACTGAACTCGCTCAATATCCAAATTAGGCTGCTCAGCCGTTAATATGCATAAGGAAAGTATATACTTTCAGACGTTCAACCATCTGGCAGGAAGGTATACGATGCTGACGATAGCTAATAAGCTTGAAACTAGTACATCGTTCCTGTGTCATTGTTGAACAAAAAGGTGACGTGGTTACCTAAACACTGTACGGCGTAATTCGGGCTGTTTGTTTGTTTACAAACAAACAAACCGAGCATTATAATAAATGTTCGATAAACCGATACGTGCATGTATGTATGTGTGCATGTATGTATATATATACATACTACTGTACGTCTGTATACATATATGTATGTACGTATACACACATACATACTTACATTTAAGTAAGTGCCGTACTAAGAGTGAGAAATGAAATTTCGTTTCATTCTATTCCATTTATATACATATATATAGCTCAACTATATACGACGCAAGCCCAGAGATGCAAAGACACCAAGTCTCAAGTAAAGTTGTGCAGTTCACCTGGCCAGCGTCTTCTACTACTACAGCCTGATGTTGACCAATGCGATGTGAGTTAAATCGCGCGTAAACTGATCCTATTTAGAAAAATATGTTTATAGGCTTTTAGATTAACACAATTTCATTAACAAGTGTTACACCCATTCTTCGTATTTGAATGATATGTAAATAAGCAATTGACAGATGTAGACTATTTACAAAATTTATACAGTCAACTATTGACATCCGTACATTAGTAGCCTTGTAATAATGAAGCACTTACTGAAAGTGGATACAAATATTGGATTACACGGAAAGACCTCGTAAATCGACACTGAGGAAACTGAGATTTGATCACAGCTTAAAATAAACTCAGTGAGACTATGTGTATTATGTTTATTTATACATAAATATATTGCATATGGGTAAATTTACGCCTATATACATATGTGCGGGCGTGAATATGTTTATAAACATATTCATATATATATATGTGTGTATGTGTGTGTGTGTGTGTGTGTGTGTGTGTGTGTGTGTGTGTGTGTGTGTGTGTGTGTGTGTGTGTGTGTGTGTGTGTGTGTGTGTGTGTGTGTGTGTGTGTGTGTGTGTGTGTGACTGTGTTTGCGTGTGTGTTTGTGTGTGTGTAAATGTGTATGTATTCATGTGAGCATGTATCTGTATGTGAGTATATATAAGTGTAATTATTATATACAAGAACTCATATATGCCAATTTGAAAACGGGTTTGAATGATATATATGAGTGTAAGGTTAATCGCAACCACAAATTCTGCGGTAGAGGAAGTCTTCCAATAATTATTTTTTTACCCATTATTGTACTTGCAATTGTTTTCTTCGTGTACACCTCCCACTACCCGACACACAAACATACACATAAACTGACACACATACATGTACGACAATGTTTTCCTCCCTCATCATATACTTTTAACTAATATAGTTTCGTCTTACGGACACCACAATTGGTTGACAGCAGAAAGTCTATTTCCTGTAAAGCTGTGCATCAGCTGTAATAACAGTCTCATGTTAAGGTCAAACATCCTGAAACGACGGATTCTTGATTGCTGCACTTGTAATTTGTTCACAGAAAATTTGGAAACATTCCGCCACGCATAACAATTAGTTGTTCCATTCCCATATAAAACAAATCGTCACACCACCCTCCACAGTTTTGTGACAATGCTCTACTTTCAAGATGCGACTTAAACCAATTTAAAAGCAATCTTTCTGTCCTGTTCTCATTTTCAGGACACGTATGGGAACCCCCCGCCCCCACACACACACATACACACACACACACACACACACACATACACACATATATATATGTGTGAGTGGTGTGTGTATATATATATATATATATATATATATATATATATCATATATATGTGTGCGTGTGTGTGTGTTCGTATGTGTGTAATAAAATGACTTAAAATATCATCTTTGGTTCTTCACTTGAATTAAAATTACTAAGCATTGTGGGTTTTTTTTTCCATAGCCAATTAATACATTGAGCTTTGTCGCATTTGGTATCGAACAAGTGATATACTCACTCCTATTCATCTCCTATATATTTATCAATATATTATATACATATACGTATATACATATAATACATACAAGGTCGGATTTATTCATTAGGGGCCCGGTGTACTTCATGTTTTGGGACGGGGGATCATATACAAAAAATTAGAATATACAGCAATCCCCGAATCTTACATATCAAAGTACGCTTGGCGCGAGTAATAGGAATTGAAAAGTTATACACAGTAATTATTTTTTTTTTAATCTAACCATCCTGAATTTATGTCCACTTTCTACACTGGCATGTGTTGGATGGCTTAACACAGCCCGGGACCAGACATAGCGGAGCGACCTCATTTTGATCATACATTACATATTTGACATGGTTTCTATGGCTGGATGCCCTTCGGAATATAACCTCTGTAGAGTATTTATTGGTTGCATTACTTTTGTGATACCAGCACAAACATTTTACACAGTTCACTAGGTATATTCTATCAAGGCACTAACACTAACAATTTACATGCTATACTGATCATATTTTATTGTAGTAGTAGCACTAAAGAGATCGCCACATGATCAGTCAGACTATTGTGTTCTCTTAATCACTATATTTTCTCCATTCAATTGCCAAACCATGAAACCTCCTATCTCTCACAACACTTACTTTCTGTGTCTCATGTCTTTTGTATTATGGCATATCATCAACCAGCTCTATCCTGTGTCATCTCATTTGTAGGATTCAGTTTCTTGACGTCATTCTTTACAACTTCGTCTCATGTAATGAATGGAGGTAAATCGTTCGGAATATCGATTTTCTTAAGACAATTGTTAGTCTTGAAGAGAATATATATGTCTATATGATAAGACAGTAGGCATGCACATACACGTAAACCAGGTCCGAACACAAAGGAGCCGAACTCCCACTGTTATTACCTCCATCTCTCTCGCCTCGCCCCCACCCCCCATCTGTCACTATTATGAGTAAATGAGGTCCCACGTGCTGGCCGCCCCACGGCGCCGGCGAACAGAATGGAGAAGGCATTTTCCCGGAGGATGGTAAGGGAGATGCACTGGAAGAGCCATTCCATTTCGCGAGGTTCACATCTACGGTTCACCAGCTAAGCGCTTTATGGTAGCAATTAGGGAGGTAGCCCTAGGGCCAAGGACACCAGGAGTCCGTGATCCTCTACTTCAAACGTTTGACACATTTTTTATACAAATCTTGCTCTCCTTTTTAATGACATTTCTATATCAGCGCAATCATCACTCTTGCATTCTTTCTTCCACAATATTTTCTCTCAGCTAAGTTGTGCTCTGTCGTTCACATGCACTAATATTGCTCATCCAACGAAGCCACGGCAAATATTCTGACCAGTTTATACATAAATCTAACATGAAAAAGTATTAATTGTAAATGTAGAGGCGTATATAGAAGCACATACAATATGTTTATGTATAACAAACATTCGTAGCTCTCACTTTGATCATGTTTGTCACTTTCATCACGTCATACAATCTGATGTCTCTTAAGTTAGAAATTTGGTGAATTTGTTAAAAATATAGTTCTCGGTATCAAACGGTTAAAATTATGAAGTCCATCAGGGGGCCCATATATATTACTACGGCTGTCACTGGTGCCCCCCCCCCCCCCACACACACACACTGTTGGTGGGAGCCAGGGGCAATTGACCCCCTTTTTTCTTATTAAATCAGACCATGATTATATACATACATAATTGCATACAAAGTATGTATCATGACTACGTTTCCATTTTGGAATGGGTTGGATAGGTTATAATTATTTAATATGATTTAACTAGAGCGGAGCTTTTAGATTCACATACACATAGGGCCCCACGCCACACTTGCACACGTTCCAGTTTTGACTGGAAAACTACGGGGATTTCCAGAAGTTTACAGAGAAGTGACTGTCAGTTTTTCCATTTATTTTTCGTTGTATTTGTCTTCACGTTTTTGATTCCCATATATGTACATATATATATATATGTGTGTGTGTGTGTGTGTGTGTGTGTGTGTGTGTGTGCGTGTGTGTGTGTGTGTGTGTGCGTATATACGTATATATATATATATATATATATATATATATATAGTGAAAATGGAACGGGAACAAAACAGAAAGGCAGTACGAACAAAGGTTTATATATATATTATAAAACGCGAAGCAGCGAGAAACAGTTGTCAGCCATTCTCCCAGCCTTTGCCGAAAATATAAGTCACATAGTCATTACTTTAAAACTGATAGCGAATAGTCTTCTAAATGTTTTTAATTAAGCATACGGCATGTGGCGAAATATTCTATACATACATTCATGTATACATCGCTATTTGAGAGCACCAATACGAATATATATATATATATATATATATATATAAGCAAAAGGGATATTGAATTTGTTGGTAATTCAACATATATAAATGTTTATAACTGATTTAATGCACTCGACAGATTTTCTGGGCTATAATATTCAATGATATTAATAAATGGAAACTATATTTATAAAACCATATTTATTTTACTATATATATTTCAAGGGTACCAAAACGCACTCATCGGATAAAATACAAAGTTTGTTTCATAAATATTGACATAACAGGAAAGAAGAACTTAACGGTTCAAGTTTTTCCTGAGAGCGTACCAAAGTTTTAGAATAAATATGGTTTTATAAATATAGTTTCCATTTATTTAATATCATTGTATATATATATATATATACATTTCCGCCAACGAATGTAGCATACGCAACACATGCAGTAGAATATATGGATCATGATTGAAGTTTTCATATCCACGAGTGCTGTTTAATCACCAGATGGTATTGCCACAAGATCTTAATCAAATAAGAGTGTTATACACTTATTGCTATTTTTCCTTTACAATGTATTCGTAATGTACTAGAATCTATTACATTAGGAATACATTGTAAAGGAAAAACGGCAATAAGTACTAGAATCTAGTACATTAGGATCCTAACAAATAAAATATAAATGTTTGTTGTTGGGATCACTGGTTTCCACTGAAGTATTTATAAATCTTGTGTGGATTACAATCTCTGACTAGAGTGCAAGAATTATGTTGTAGCTTTGTTTAGGGTACAGTAGTTATTTTACTCATAGCAGGCATGGCTGACTGGTTAAAGACGTTACTTTGAAATCATGAGCTATTTCGTATCGATCCAACTGAAAAAAATCAATGCAGAGATTGTACGGGTAAATCTAACTGGCAGGAAACCCAAAAGTATACTCCCAACCAGAAGTTTGGATAAGATCCATGACCTAGGCTGGTCTTGCTTGAGGATCCAGCCTTATCAATTGGAGACCTTTCTATTTGATGGAAGTAGTGCTTGACAAGTTTGCCGCCATGTCTGTCCCAGAAATAAGCGCGCGAAGCAGAAGAATGTTACTCTGGAATACTCCACTTAGAGTTCAATGCAGGACTAAGCAGTTCAGTGGAATGAAATACTGAAACATCATCGTTGAAACCGATGAAGGATCCATTTTGGTTAATTTAAGAAAAGGAGGATGTTAAATATGCTTCAGAACAGTAATATATATGGAAATTTAAAGGGCCGAAATTATAAAGATGTCAGTCACTATTACTTTATGGTATAGGGTGTTAACGGCGGAAAGAATGGTGGATAAATTGATAGACACTATAGAGATAATAGTGATTTAAACCGAATAGGGAAACAAAGAGAGTAGGATTTCTCCTGTTAAGTAAAGTATTTATGGATTCAATCGGTGTCGATATACCCTTTCATTATTTCATTACATAATTATCAAAGTGACGACATTTAGTGACCAAATATTTAGATAGTTTGCCGATTTATTACTGTTGTTGAGTGTGAACTGCTTTTCAGATATCAATAACCCGCATAAACCGCAATGATTTGTTCCATTCCTTTACGAGCTACATCTCCCGAGAAACTTCAACTTGATATTGAATTCAGCAGTATGTAAAGCTTAAACTCTATTTTCTCGAATGTCAACCATACGCACAACATAATTTGCACAACGTTGAAAAGATTTTATCAACATTTCCCTACATATGCTTACATCAAATCAAGAAATCCTCTCGTTGTCACCTGCATAATTTGTACTGACATAACTAGATTGCATCTCAACTATTTTACTTTAACTGGCTCTTCCAAACTGTCTCTGGAGGAATTTCTTTAAAAATACCCATTAATTCACAAAAACTAAAACAGGGTTCAATCAATAATAACTACCTGCTTAGGTAGCATATGGGTTGCCATATTATGATTGCAACCACTGTAACAGATAGTGCTATTAAAATAAACCTGGCCTGAGACAATATGGGCCATGTAAACACACACACACACACGCGCACACACACACACACACACACACACACATATATATATATCAGTGTTAAGCTAGTAAATTATTTTATCAGAACGACAAGAGTTCAGCCGTCGCGCCCCGACTCTCTCTAATATATATATATATATATTATGTCTTGGCCTTATTACACATATTCAAACGTTTATACCTCATTACACAATGCTTCAAGTGAACTATAACCTCCTCCTTCCATATATATATATATATATATATATATATATATATATATATATATATATATATATATAGAGAGAGAGAGAGAGAGAGAGAGAGAGAGAGAGAGAGAGAGAGAGATTTTGAGTTTATGTTGGTTGTATACCAACACCTCAGTATGCAGGCTGGAGCACTCGACGAAGTGCGCAGGTTGGTTTGGTTACTCCGGAGTAGTGTAAAATAAAGTTAAATAAAAGTCAAATGATTAAAATTTAGCTTCGTTTATTACTGCTATATATATTTCAGTGACTGAAATATATATACATCTTTGGCTGTGACCTCTTCAGGCAGTTTGAATTAGTATGGTATAAACAAGTACATATGTTGTTTAGGTGTATAATATTGTCAATACTCTGATATGACCAGTTCCTTGTTGGGTTGTTAATTCACTGAGGAACTGGAGTCATATGACTCCACTTCCTCAGTCTTGTCTATACCATACTAATTCAAACTGCCTGAAGAGGTCACAGCCAAAGATGGCTGTCACTGAAATATATATAGCAGTAATAAACGAAGCTGAATTTTAATCATTTGACTTTTATTTAACTTTATTTTATATATATATATATATATATATATATATATATATATATATATATATATATAGAGAGAGAGAGAGAGAGAGAGAGAGAGAGAGAGAGAGAGAGAGATAGAGATAGAGAGAGAGAGAGAGAGAGAGAGACAATTATTAGGTAGAAAAATATATTGTTT
>OZ024743.1:295663086-295683086 GCA_964016885.1 Eledone cirrhosa
ATTCGTTTGCAATAATGCAAACAAGCCTCAATTTTATAGCCATGTCGGTAGAATGAACCCTTCATTCTTACTATTGTGTTGGCATGTGAACAGAACTGCAGACACTAATGTTTCTGGGTATCACCCTTCATCAGTACACCTCACTGTTCACCTGCCAATCTGTCAGAGCTAGTGAAAATATATGCTATTTTCAAAAATACACAGTGACTGATCGGCCTGATTTGCATATTAGCAGACTGGCTGATCATTCAGATCTGCATATTAGCAGATCCACTGAGCAGCCAGATTTGCATATCAGCACACTGGCCAGTCAGTTTCCTGTATACGAGCGATAAATGGCCGGCTTTGCTAAATTCAAATAAAAAGAAAGCTTTTTTCTCTCTTCATGGCTGAATACAATAAATGTAATCTGAGTTTCTCGAATATTAATAATAACATTCGATTCGTTTGCAATTATGCAAACAAGTCTCGATTTTATAGTATAATTGCAAACTAATCGAATGATATTATTAATATTCAAAAAACTCAGATTACATTTATTATATATATAATATATATATATATATATATATATATATATATATATATATATATATATATATATATATATATATATATATATATATATATATACACATATATGTATGTATATATGTATATGTGTATGTATATATATATATATATGTATATATATATACATATGTATATATGCATACACACATACAAATGCAATGCACACGCACACACACAGGTATATATACATATATACATATATATATATATATATATATATATATATATATTTAAAGAATGAGTTTTACAATATATTGGAAGCACTCAACAAAAAATGTTTTCCAGAGTTATTAATATTAATTCAAAATATTAACAAAATAGATATTCTTGTGATCAATTATATTTTATTATACATATTTCAGAGGTACTGAGTTAAGTTCAACAGTACGTCCTCATCAGATAAAATAAGCTGATGCATGTCATACCCTGACATAGTAGATGGTTAAGATTTAGTCATGGTAGGGATTAACATATGACAAAACTCAATATTTATAGCCTAATATTGAGAACATGAGATAACATAATACATACAATAGAGAGGGTGCGTGTAATACAGCTTAAAAAATACATGGCATCAATATAACAGTTAAAAATCTTTTTGTTTTAAACTACTGAAGAAAGAGGAGGGAAAGGAAAGCATAGAGGAAGAAACAGCTGATCTGATAATATATTTAGTAGGTGGCTCGAAAAAACAAATGAAAGATGATTAAAGAGAGAGAGAGACAAAGGGGAGTAATATATGTTAAAGTTTATATACAGTTTTCCATATATGCAACATATATCAAAATTAATATAGTTGGCCGTTAATATTCAAAATATTTAATGTAAGTTATTTCAGAGTAATGAATATTAATTTAGGTTTTAAAAGTTAGGTATTTGTATTAATATTATAATTATGTTTAATGTCTAAAATTCAAATTTTATGGAAACAAATTTAAAGGATTCACGAAACACGAGGAAGAAAATATATAATACTTTTATACCCTCACGAAGGTAATCTTTACCAAAATTATTTATAATATTGACAACAGTTTATATAATATAATTTATAAAATAATTATAGTTATAATTATTAAAGAATTTATTGTTAAATAGTTTGAGTGCCTAAAGGATCAACTGGCCTTATAACTAAACTTAAGGAAGTCTGAATTTTTAATTATATATATGTGTTGATCAAGAAATATACAAGGATTATAGTTTATTATTTGTTTATAATTGAGGTGATACCTTTCAAATATATATAATATAATACAATAATACAATATAGTAAATAAGTTACTGAAAATATTGTTAAAAAAATATATAGTTAAAAAATATTGTTGAAATATATTGCTAAAAAATTTATGTTTTATATCAATTATTTTCATTTAGTTATAAGCATATAAGTCAAAACTATATGAGTCCTAATGATAGGGGCTGGATACAAAATAAATATACAAATAAAAGATAATGAATTGTTTGTGAAACTTAAAGATGCCCAATATTAAAATATATTATAAATGTAATAGGGTTTAATATAGTAGACAAAAGATACATCTAAAATATTTTAATGAATGTGATAGAAAGAGGAGCTAAATATTTGAAAAAGCCGAGGTAATCTAAATTTAATTAAAATAAAATTACGTAAATTAAATTATATTATATTAAGTAAAAATCATTATATAAATTCGAACTTCCAGGGAATATCAAACACTTATAACAACATAGAGTCATTTCAGTGTCTAAATTATTTATAAATGTAACTACGAGATAAAGATATTTGTACAAGTATATAGAGATATTAATATGAAACGGTATACATTTAATAAAAAATAATTATAATCATTATTAGTAATGCTATAATTGTAGTTTTACCTCCAGTTCAGTGGAGAGAGAGACAGACCAATATTTGTTGACTATTATGGTTTGTTATATCTTTGGACACACTAGAAGAGGAAGACCAAGGTTAACGTATGTTGATGCCCTAAGG
Source organism: Eledone cirrhosa (assembly GCA_964016885.1). Lineage (NCBI taxonomy): Eukaryota > Metazoa > Mollusca > Cephalopoda > Octopoda > Eledonidae > Eledone > Eledone cirrhosa. Next base: position 295,665,629 of record OZ024743.1, read on the forward strand.
ACAGATACTGGTCTGTTGGAGATGCAGGACATGGCAGAGATAATGAGGGACAGAGACCGCTGGAGAGAACTCGTCCATGGATCTCGGGAATTTCACCCGCCTTAGATAGATAGATATCTATACCTAGATATATATTTTAGAAAAAGTAAATAATTAAATGCAAATCTAACTTTCTTAGTCCCCCAAAACATACTCAAAATGAGTAAAATATGTAAAATATGCAAACGCAAGAATGATCCACAGTTCAATTATAATCAGTAAATTTACAAGTTAAATATCCAAAATATATATTTAAAACAGAGACAGATAAATAAAGATCTGCATCAAAATAATAAATATCTAAAAAAAAAAATTATAAATATCTAAAAAAATCATAAGGTATGCATGTTTATCAAGTAAACAATTTATCAAAAGAGTATCCTTCATTCTAACATTAATTCTATCATAAATGATTAGAAGATAAAGCATTGGTGAATTGGCAGTATCGGTAGAGAGTTGGACGCCATGCTTTGACGCATAGAGTTACTGCCCTTGCCATTCTGAGTTCAAATCCCGCCGAGGTTAACTTTGCCTTTCATCCTTACGGGGTCGATAAAATAAAGTACCAGTAATGTACTGGGTAATTGCTGGCCTTGTGCCAAAAGTAGAAACAATTATTAAAGTTTTATAAACCGTTATGACTTCTTAGGCCCAACAGTTGATAAGAGACGTTAAAAATGTAGGCCTGATTGTTTAGTGTTTTTTCCTGACTTTTGCGAGGCTTGGAATGTAGACAAAGCTTTATGAAGGCAGTTTGAGAATAATTCACTTTTTTTGTTAATTAAGTTTTCATAATTAGTAATTATTAATAGGGTCTCCTTTGTGCAGAGGTTGCAGTTAGTAAATATAGATGAGTGCGTATATATTTTACTATTACAAAGCTTCGTTCAAAAGATCGAGTATTTTAAATTTTTGTCTTTTAATGACCATATAAGTTGTGATAAAGAAGTCGAAGACTTCCTATTAAAATTCGAAAATGAGCATTTGTGATTCGCAAATCTTGATTTAAATGTCGAAGAGGTTGTTCCTATGTAGTTGTATGTGTTGTTATTTGTTTTTACGGTGCATTTATACACCAGATTTCTATCCAGACAATTATTTTGCAGAGGGCAATCTGGTTTATTTCTACAATTACATTTCGATTTATTATTATTTATATTAATACTATTATTAATAGCATTATGTTGATTTTGGTTTAGAATTATACTATTTAGTTTAGCGATGTTTTGGGCCATATTCATAGTTGTAGAATAAGACAGTTTAATTGTGTGTCTAATAAATATGGAGTGGCATTTATGTTGACTAGGGAACGAACTATGTAAAGCTTGAAAAAATAGATTAGCTATTGGTGTTGTTACTGCTACAGAAGCAGGGGCCGCAAACCATATAACTGATTTAGTTCTGGTTCTTTTCCCCGATTTATTCACAGTACAGGTGTTTGAATTACAATTATTAGAATTTCGTTTATATATGCCATCGTTTATATATGCCATTATTTTTATCAGGATTAAGACTCGGATTATTATTGTCTATATATTCTATATTATTTTTATAACCTGCCCTTCTTAGCGCATCATTGTAATATTCTGCTTTTTCATCAAATATTAATTTATTGGCAGATATTCTAGTTATGCGTTTTTGTACACTATTTACAATTGCGTTTTTCACAGATTTAGGATGATTAAAGTAATAACTAACGTAATTTAAGTTTTCATTGGGCTTATGGGAAGGGTAATAAAAACCAGAGTTTAAGTTAAGGGTAACATCAAAGAAATTAACTATTTTGGTACCACTTTCTACCTTTAGTTTAAGGTCGTAATTTTTAAAGAATTCAATTATATGAAAATTGTGTAATATGGAATTATTTTGTATTATGAAATGCAAAAATATTTTATTAAATAACAGAATAGAGCGATCGTTATACTGTAACCATCGCTTGAAATCTACATTTTCATATTACAAACACTACCAGGATTGAACGCCTGTCTCCATCTCCGTTTGATTGTCAAAATACATATTAACATTCTCTATCAGTCTTAATTCTATCAACTCTTCTATTCTTTACCATTTAATATAAATTGCTATAGATAAAATGTGATTTCTTAATTCAATTCCCTAATGCATATACCAGCAGACTACCAGCATTGTTGTTATTCAGTAGCAGTGTAAATCTCCCTCTTCCTTAATTGACACTTTATATCTATTAATACTACTACACCAAACGACCAGCCCTGTTCATTGTTCAATTGGTCAAGTATAGATTAAAATAGGCACTCCCCAAAATTCTTATTTAGATAAAATAAACCATATTCTCATTAGAAACCCTTTATATACTTGTTTACCAGTAAATTGAATTGCCATCTGTCATATACTATCCCCTCTCTTCCTTTCTTACAACTAATATAAATACTTCAATTTTTCTGATTTTTTCCAATTTATCCAATATCTCTGAAGAAGTGACAACTGATTATACATTTGCTATCGAATACTTGCTAACATTATATGATTATGCAAGCAGCGATACATAGGTATTCCGTCTGTTACAGAAACATATGTCAATACCTAATAAATTCCTTTTTAAAAAAGCACTTTCATTTTATATTCATCTTTTCTACATTTTCTCCGGATTATAATGTATACTCGTTGAGTAAACCTACTCGTACGCTGTTCATCTCTAACGTGACGATATATTATCACTACATTATTGATAACCTGAAATTTTTTATATATATATATATATATATATATATTCATACACGAAATAATTACATCTGCGTTCACAGATTGATTTTTTTAGTTTCAGAAGATCCCGTTAAGGATGAAAGCAGCGATTCTTTGCTTAAACTTTAATCTGTTATTTTAATAAATATATATATATATATATGACAAAAAGTTATCGCTCAACATGGCTGAATACAATAAATTTAATCTGAATTTTTCGAATATTAAAATATTAATAATTGTTTCTACTTTTGGCACTAAGTGTTTTGGCAATTATCTCAGTGTTTTACTGGTACTTTAGTTTCTCGACCCCATAAGGATGAAGGCAAAGTTAACCTCAGCGGGATTTAAACTTCGTCCCTTTACGGTCTGAATTCAAATCCCGCCGAGGTTAACTTTGCCTTTCATTCTTATGGAGTCTATAAAATAAAGTAATATATATACATTCATTTTTTTAGTGTGTGCGCAAAGAGGAGTGTGTTTCTACAATTTTTCGTTTCCCTGAGAAAACCTAGAGGTTAGAATTCTTGTCAAACCGAGTTGTATATATCTTTTGTGTTACTAGCTGGGTAAAAGTTATTTTATTTACGTCACTATTTAATCTGAAAACTCATAGACATCACAATTAATGTTTCCATTGAAGTTTAGCTTAACAAATGTATGTCTTTTAAAGATAAAACTTTTAACTACATATATATAAACACACGGTGAGAACATTTTAATAATTTCCGCTAGTCTCATTGTTCCAACTTATTTGAGCGCCTAGGTGTCATGTCATTAACTAGAGAAATGAAACCTTTTTTTTTATTTTGTATATATTTAGATATAATATACACAATGTAAAAATTCTTTTCTGTCCAGCTAATTGTAATGGAATATAGGAATAGACAGACATTCAGCAATCCTAAATAGAGTTTATCAAGCAAATGAGATACGTTTGCTATTTCATAACAGGAATCAATACAAAATTTACCCACCTTGGTATTCTCATAACTTTTGATAGATTATGGTGCACTGAGATTGTAATGACATAGCTGGGGAAACAGTCTCACAATATTTTTCAGTCTAGAACATTAATCATAAAATTCGAATTATACACATGCATCTTCTATATCACAGCGCTTGATTTAACAGTTCTCAATATCACAAATGTGAGCTCTAGACAAAGCGAGAGTTTGAGGGAGAAAAACAGAGAGAAGAACATATGGATAAGTAGATCTCCGTCTCCCTCTCTCTCGCCTACTCTATTGTCCTCTCTCCATCATACCCCTCTCTCTCTCCTCCTTCTCTCTCTCTTTTTTTGTATGTATATATGTATATATATATATATATATATATATATATATATATAGAGAGAGAGAGAGAGAGAGGAGATGGATAGGTATGTACGTAGATAGCTAGATAGATAGATAGATAGATACATACATAGATACATAGTCACAGATAAATAAATAAGTAAATAAGGGGGGAAGGAGGTAGATAGATAGATACATTGGTGGATAGATAGATCAACCTATTCTAAGGGAATGCTATTTATCACATTACGATAGTGTGACTGCGCTGACGACGTGTGTAGCTGCAGAAACATTTAGATATCCAGTTTTGAAACTGTGAAGTATATGTACGAATATATCTTTGACCATATTTAAGACATTGTTTTCCTTTAATTTATTTCCCATAAGTGGCAAAATTTTGATATAATCCCCACCTTTAAAATAATATACACATTTAACTCTATCTTTGGGATTGAGTATATTATTTGGTTAATATATACTTTGTTTTCATATAAAAAATATACGATATATGTGTATGCCTACATATATACACATATTTATGTGTATATATATATATGTATATATATAAATATATATATATACATATATAGATATATATATATATATATATATATATATATATATATATATAGAGAGAGAGAGAGAGAGAGAGAAGAGAGAGAGAGAGAGAGAGAGAGAGAGAGAGAGAGAGAGAGAGAGAGATATGTGTGTATGTATATAAATATACATATATATATATATATATATATATATATATAGAGAGAGAGAGAGAGAGAGAGAGAGAGAGAGGGAGAGAGAGAGAGAGAGAGAGAGGAGAGAGAGAGAGAGAGAGAGAGAGAGAGAGAGAGAGAGAGAGAGAGAGAGAGAGAGAGGGAGAGAGAGATATGTGTGTATGTATATAAATATACATATATATATATATATATATATATTCACACGAAGACAACCAGACGTTTTGTATTGTTTTGTTATTGTATCAGTTACAAATTTAGTTTATACTAATAGAAATAAAAAAAATAAGAAGAAATATATATAAGAAAAATAACACTCTAAAACTCAAATGCTCCTTTTATAGGTTACATTATCTGGAATTGCTCTTAACTCGGAACAATAAATAGCCTTCATGTTGAAGAAAGAAAACAATTTATATAAATTAGTTCCTATATCAAACATCAAAGTTTAAGTTCGCTATTTTCTTCTCCTTTGTTTCTTCAAAACGAAAAAGAATCATTTTGCGCAGTGAAGCCAAAGCTATAAAACAAAATTTATGATACCTAATATTTTATTTTTATCTATTTATCTTCCCTTTTATTTTTGATTTTATTTTATTTTAGTATACTGCTTTCAATTTATATGTTATTTGTTACGTTTTCGAGTTGCCATTTTGTCATCTGATTTCTTATATATCTTCTATATTTTTTTCCTTATCCACTTTTCAAATTTGTCATTATCTCTTTGTCTCCAATCTATGTCAATGTCATTTACTTTTCTGTTTATCTCTCATTCATTATCTCTCGTTCACTCTTCTCTATATATCTAATCTTACACAGTATATCTATATCTATATCTATATCCACCAATCTATCTATCTATCTATCTATCTATCTATCAATATATAATTCTATATATATGTGTGTGTGTGTGGTTATCCATATACGTCTGTTGGCACGCGTATATAATCTTATATTGGCATTAGAAAGTTCTTTCATTTTTTTTACTAACAGTATTTTTTAATTAGTGTTTTTATTTATTATTTCTGTAGATTGTTGCCTCTTATAGTTGTTGCTTAGCATTTTCGATTTTAGAATTGTAAAACGCCTTTATACCATTTAGAAAACAATACATGGTAATATATTTTCGCTATTACTATATTTTTATTACAACTTACTGGTGTTGTTGGATATTCTTGTGTAGCTGTTTTTATCTTTGTTTATTATTAATATTATAGCTATGTGGAATGACTAATATTGTTGTGGCTGTTGTTATTGTTGTCTTTCTTGTCATTGTGATTCTTATATTCTTTTAACTTACTGTGTTTCTAAATGTTATGTATCGACAAATTTATAATTTTTTATCATTATTTGTTTTTTTTTGTTTTGTAATTTTTTAATAGATTATGTTGTTGATGTGGTGGATTTGATGGTGATGATGGTTATTATAGTTTTAGTGTGTGTATTTTTATTGTTGTGGTGGTGGTATTAGTTGTTGCGGTGGTATTGTTGTTTTTCTGGTTGTATTGGTTGTTGTTTATGGTGGTGATGGTTTTTGTTTTTATTGTTTCATTATTTTCTATATTCAATTCGTATTTTGCTTTATCATTCCATTTCATATCTACAGTATTGTATGCAAACTAGCGAAAATGAGATGTTATATGATAATAACCCTGCTTGCACACTAACCAATGAGAAGTGTAAGTGATAAAACTGTTAGACAGTAAATTCATAAGAAAGGTAGATCCCAGGAGAAAGAGAAATGGAGAGTCACAGGGAAAGTAAAGTAATTTAGAAACAAGTTGAAGTTAGAGATAGAAAGAGCGAGGCCTGGCATGAGACAAAGAAAAGGCGGGAGGGAAGTATAATAAAAGACAGCAAGTAAACAAGCAAGAAAGAAAATAGATAGAAATAAAGAAAATCCAAATGAATGAATAAATAAATGGGAATTCGGAGATTCATAGATAAGTAGTTATATACGTATGTAGTTAGACATAGTGTATTTTTGTTTTGTGTGTTTGGAGGATAGGAATTGTCAATGACGTTCACAGACTCTCTAAGATCAGACAGATTAATGTTGTTAATTTTCCGCTTAAAGAAAGACATAAGTAAAGAGGTGTAGGAAATGAATACAATATGGGTGAGAGGAGGAAAGATGAGTGAGGCAGGAGTGTCTTAATGGGTATGACATGAGGCTAGTCAACGGCGAATAGCAGATACCAATACAGGAGCAGTACGAAAAGCAGAAACTAGAGTGTGATTTTGAGTGACTTTCTGCCAATTAGTCAAGCGGCTTTTCTCTTGATACATTCTAAGACGTCTGTGTATAAACAAGTAACACCGTTACAGATGAAGGAGCAAAACTTCCTTGTATATCTCAACTTGTGATTATAAATGTATCCCTAGGAGGCGTTCTGCTGTTATGAACAAAGTTTAAAACCCTGATATGAAAAGAACGAGCTAAAATATGATAAGAGGTATTCCAGTCATGATCATACGGGATCCATCAATTTAATACGTCATTTGGTGGAGATTTGACGGCTATTTCTAGCAGGTTTAACCCCCTAGGCTACGCTAGGAAAAATAGTAGAACATCTTCGACTACACAGCACCTGGCATTTGGCATTCCACCTCACCTAACTGCAATCCCCTTGACTCCTTAATGTGGGGCGCGGTTGAACGAAAGACTAACAGATGAGTTACAACACGAAGGACGAGCTGAGAGCCAGGACACAGTAGTTTCTTCGTTTAAAAATACGAGTATCTATATTAGTGTAATCAGCTAGCAGCCTTGTCATGAAAATAAAAGGTATAGATTCGATTCCCAAGCACGTTTATTCCCAATTTTTTTCTGATCTATGGGTATATATGCAATTATTAAACTATTTTCTGCATTCAAAATTCGATTCGAGATATATATATATATATATATATATATATATATATATATATATATATATATATAAGGTGTGCGTCAAAATGTGTTATTTGCGTTCTGTGCATGAGATATTTTTAAGTTGCGTTGTCCATTCTCTAAGTATATTTGATCATGTTGTGGATGAGGTTGAAGAAATCTGCTTTACACAACACAATTAAGTGTTCTACCTACTTGGATATATTTTATGAAATCCAACTTCAGTATACATATATAAGTGTTTTGTGTATGTATATATATATGTATATATATATTATATATATATATGTGTGTGTGTCTGTAGATATATATGTATGCATATATATAAATGGGAGTTATATATATATATATGTGTGTGTGTGTGTTTGATGGTAGCTATGATGTTTCCATAGGCGGTATGCCGGTTGAGCACTATATGTTCTTACAGAGCCGAGTGTGATATAATATAAAACGAAAAATCATTGATTAATCTGGACTCAATTTATTGGGTGTTACAATTGTTTCGCCGGCAGACAGCTCGAGACACGATCATTGTATGGATCTGTCTGATTCTGGAACTGCAGGTTCCTCGGACACTGGCAATAATTTCGGATCAAATTTTCTCACTGGGGTGTTAGCATATATAAACATCTTGTTGTTTTTCTATGTCATCATAAATTCTGGCCATTGTTGCTGTCACACCAGCCATCAGCTGTCCCTCCGCCTGACACACTTCAATGAATCCAGGCTGGGTTTGGTATTTCACAAGTCCACTCATACACACATATACACACATACACATATACATACATACACATATGCACACACACACACACACACACACACACACATATATCTATATATGTATTATATATATATATACCCATATATATATATAAACACTCACATAAACACACACACACGCGCACACAACCATATAACTAACAACATACACGTCCACAGACGCCTGCCTACATTCCCACGTACATCAGCTCTCACACGCACGCACACACGCACTCGCACATACACACAAGTGTCCGTATATAGAGGCACAAAAACAGACTCGCTCCCAAACACACACACATATATATATATATAACTCCCATTTATATACATGCATACATATATATCTACACACACACATATATAAATTGAGTCCAGATGCATCACTGATTTTTCGTTTTATATATATATACATATATATATATATATATATATATATATATATATATATATATATATATATATATATGTAAGTATGTATGTATACGTACATACATATATGTATACAGACGTACAGTAACATGCATATATATATATATATATATATATATATATATATATATATATATATATATATATATATATACATACAGGTACACATACATATATGTACGCATCAGTTTAGCGGACGCTTATTACAGCGCCCGCTTTGTTCGTTTGTAAATAAACTGAACAGCCTGAATTTATGCCGCACGGTGTTAAGGCAACCACGTCACCTTTTTTAAACTGATGCGTACATATATGTATGTGTACCTGATGCGTACATATATGTATGTGTACCTGTATGTATATATATATATATATATATATATATATATATATATATATGCATGCTACTATACGTCTGTATACATATATGTATGTACGTATACATACATACTTACATTTAAGTAAGTGCCGTACTAAGAGTGAGAAATGAAATTTCATTTTCATTTTATTACAACTATATATATATATATATATATATTACGAAAGAAGTGTGGTAAGGAACCAGGTGAACCATAATGCACCAGAGTACTCGATATTTAGGGTAGTATAGTGGGTAATAAGAAAATGTTCACGGCCCCGACGGCAGAGCTCAATCCGTTTCGACGGCTATTTGTGGGTCAGAAATAGCCGTCGAAACGGCTTGGGCTCTGTCGCCGGAGTCCTGAACATTTTCATTTATATATAGAGAGAGAGATAGAGAGAGAGAGAGAGAGGGGGGAGAGAAAGAGAGAGAGAGAGGGGGAGAGAGACAGACAGACAGACAGAGAGAGCATAGTGCCGTATTCAACAAAACCATGTAAACGAACTTGGGTAAACGAGAATGCCGTGGAGGATTATCGTTTTCATTGAAGCTGACATTCGAAGAGTACATATTGTGTCACGATATAAGTAAAGAATTACATCAGTGCTACACTTATTCGTAGCATACTTAACCACATACAATTTGTATGTCCAATTGATCGATAGACTCAATACTTATAGTGATATATATATATATATATATATATATATATAATAAGGAGTTGACGGACCCAGCATATTTATCAATGCCAGGACCGGTTGTATCTCAGCGTACTCAATAGGCAATGTAAGATACATTCCCAGAGTATACACATAGTTATTTGCTTCAATACAACACACGTAAAACGGGTGCCTATAATAGTTCCCGGACTCGAGGTTCGGCCACACTTAATGCAGCATAAGGTGCACTGCACCCTCCGTCTGCATATTTTATGCAACAATGCATAATTGGCGCATGAGGCTTCATCAGCGGGTATCTCCTAATCAATAGCCAATCGATCCACAGAATCCAGCCCATGCCGACACGGTAAAGCGACTAGCAACTGGAATCCAATACAACTCTGTCCCTCGACTAGCCACCGATTTACAAACTTTACGTGGTGGCGGGAGAATAGAAAACAAATCTTTTCGTTCCCGTCAAAAATACCCAGCCAACGTGTCTCACACACGAATTAATAAGAGGTGAAAAGATGGTTATTAGAAATAGCAGCCCCACATCGATGTATAATAGAATGATAGCATTCGGCTCATGTCTCCACGTTCCATGGCTAGAGGAAAGCGATAGTAACAATGGTAGTGCCAAGAACCTTTAACGGACATTAAATGCCAGTATCTATTATAGAGCGATATATATATATATATTGTGGTAAAAACACAGGAGGTTATATTCCGTAGTAAGTAGATCGCTCAGTCTATAGGATGAATTCGGTATAGAGTTAGTTCTCATCGCATCTATACACGGGTTGAAAAACCGCTCGGTGAAACACACGTCCTCGAGTATGGTTCACTAACTTGTTCTAGAACTAACACACACACTCTCTCTCTCTCTCTCTCTCTCTATATATATATATATATATATATATATATATATATTTGTTTGTGTGAGTGTGTGTGTAACTTTTGCTCTCAATAAATAAACACACTACAACTCCTTTTTAGATTGTATTGTATATGTATAAATATAAATATAACTACACTGGAAGAATAGTAATAACTACAAACACTATCATCTTCTTAAAAAGGTTATTTGCATGTATGAAATTATGTATAAATCGCAATCATATTCGTGCGTATGTTGTAGATATGTATGTATGTGTGTATGTATGTGTGTATGTACGTATGTGTGTATGTAGATTGCGTAATATTCATTTCACGTAAGGTCTGCAACTCTATTTGTGGATTAGATGGACAGTTAGCTATACATCACTATACACCTCTGCATACTGATGTGCATCTATATAGCTTTGTTTTTAACGTCTACCAGGGGATATGTAGGTGTCAGGGTCAGTTTGAAGAGCCTCTCTAGAAAACACGATTACTTTTAAATATCAGTGATCGTCTGCGAATACCAGTGGACAGCTTTCATGTATACATATATAAATGTATTTCGGTATGAATGTATATATATACATTCATACCTCTATTTATATGCATGTATAGATGCATGTATGTATATGTATATGAATATATATGTATATATATGTACATGTGTATATATATATATATATATATATATATATATATATATATATATATATATATATATATATATATATATATATGAAAAAGAAAGCAAAAGAATGACTTCACTTGTAGTGTTAAAAAATTTTTGATTTAATGTTATATTATAATATTATGAGTTTGATCTACCAACTCATAATATTATAATATTATGACATTAAATCAAAATGTTTTAACACTATAAGTGAAGACATTCTTTTTCTTTTTTTCAAATATACCTAACTCTACCAAGCATCTCACACATTTTCCAATATATATATATATAAGTATATATATATATATAGATATATATGTATATCTATATATATATAAAGTTGTAGTTCTTGTCCGTTTGTTTGTTTGTCTGTTTGTTTGTTCACGAACTCCTATGGTTTTGGAGATAGACCCCCATAACCATATATATTCTGAAATTCCATTGCCCAGGGTACTTGGATAAGTATATTTCATTTTAATCAAAGGGTTCCCCGGGGGCATAAACCCCCGCTGAATTTTTTTCCCTTCGATTCATATGAAATTTAGACCATAGGATAGGTAAATGACAAGATGTGATGCCTATTCACAAAATTTCAGCAAATTTCAATAATATTATGACACCCTAATGGGGTTTTAAACCTCCTATAGTGAAAATGTTGGCCAATAAATGGAACAAGATGTGTTGTAATGAAGATTACATGAGAACTTGATTGAAGCAACCATTATATTCGGGGCTTACAAAGGTCAAGCTCTTCTCATTCCGAGGATTCCACTTATACCAAGTGATAGCGAGTTGCCTTTTACATTTAAGAGGCTGCAATTCCCAGTGAGGCCATGACTCGCCATGAGCCTAAGAGTCAATGTGAAACTTTCAAAACTATTGGTATAGATCTGACTAACCCATGTTTCAGCCATGGCATGTTTTCTGTGGCTGTTTCAAGGACTGGAACTTCAAAAAATCTCTACATTTTAGCTAATCAAAGAAAAACAAGTAATGATGTTTACCCTGAAGGTCTTCATTAGGACAAAGTATGAAATATATGTTCATGTATTTATTATGTTAAAAAATAAATAATTAAACTTTGAATTTCTAATTTGAAAATAATGCTTTACACAAAAATGAAATGATCAAGTTTTGAATTGATAATTTGAAAAAAATAAGAATAAGATTTAATAATGTAATTTTGATTTGATATATTACAAAAAATAACGTTTTCCAATTTTTCATGCATTACATTTTACATTGAGTAATATTGAAATGCTGAGTTTTTCTCCATAAATTATATCACTAAATTAAAATCAATCATCATTTTCTTGCAAAAAAATGTGAAACGCAGCAAGGCACGGGTAATTCGGCTGGTATATACATATATATATATGTGTGTGTGTGCGTGTGTGTGTGTGTGTGTGTGTACAGGAGTGTCAGTGTGGGTGGGTGTAAATATGTATATATGTATGTATGTCCGTGCATGTAAGTATGTATAGATAGACAGATAGGTAGATAGATAATGATATTGAATTGAAGAATAATGGAAATAGACACTGAAAGAAAATAGATTAAAGCGATCCTTATAGGTATGTGTGTTAATGTAGTCATACGCAAAATTATTAAAACGCAATTAAAATGTTCACTAAAAAGATAGAAAATGTAAATTAGGGAGAAAGATATATGAATTAAACTGTAGTGAAACAATACCGATTAAATATATTCACAAAAGGTATGGGAGGGGCAAATGAAACCAGGAAGTGGATGGAAAACGTAAAGTGGATAGAAATAAATAAAAAAGTGGAATATAAAATATAGCTTTAAAAATCACAGAATCGAAATAAAAGATTATAAAGGTGATGGGAAAGATTGATTTTACAAGATATGTATAACGAATGTGAATGTCAGAATTCCTAGAATTGTGAACCAAAATACCCTCGGAGGTTTAGTTATAATTAATGAACTTGTGAGTGCAAACTAGATTGGAGTTGATCTAATAGGTATCAAATCAGATTTGTCGTGAAAATCACCGACTGTACGTTCAGTAATATGTGTAGCGCCATGAATAATGGTTTCTGATTTAGGCACAAGGCCAACAATTTGGGAAATCAATTAAATCGATCGCCGTGTGTTACTGATACTATATTATATCGAACCGGTCAGGATGAAAAGCAAATCTAATCACGGCGGGAATTGAACTTATAACGTAAAAAAATGTGACTTATATGCCACAAAGGATGTTGTCCAGCGCTCTACCGATACTACTGTGTCGGACCAAAGGTTGACAGGCTTTCATGCCTAGTTTCATGATCCACACGCTATCAAAGCTGGCGGTATTGAATGTTCTGGTTCGTTCCCTGGTTGCGTTGAAATCTAAGTTGTCAGAACTTGATTTTACACGAAATTTATTGTATTCTGCCAGTTGTTCTACACTTTTTTTAACAGATATTTTTTGAAACTTGCTGCAAGCTGGAATTCCTAGATTATGGGTCGAGCTGTAGTGGAGGTGTGGAGAAAAGTTTAAAAAATGTGGAGTGTTATAGACAATACCAGGCCCGCAACTCTTTAAGATTCTCTCAAATTATTGAGCATTTTTGCTATGCATCACGGAGATACACGATTCTAGATCTAACTTCGATTAAGTGCTGATCAAGTTGGATGATTCTAAAGCATTTGAGAGGGTCGATCACCGATACGTGACAGGGTTTGGTGCAAGGGATTTGGAACCAATATTCAGAGGCTAGAACACTGCAGTGTATCTTCTAAGTTGAGTTATCATCAGGCTTTCATTCCACGCAATCATTTTGTCGAAAGTATCCTCTACTAACATGTATTTCTTGGATAACAACTAACCGTTGTGTTATTATATTTTCATTCTTTTTTGTATTTTATCTAATTTGTCTGTTTAATTATAAACAACAATTAGATAAACAAAGGCCTTTCATTTATACGAAACCCCTGATATTCAGTTCAAAATCTTCAGTCATTCTTACTCTAAAATGTTCTGCATACAAAATGCTAGTAAATCATAACAAACATTTTCAACTAAAAAAAAAAGAAGAAAATTAACACAAAAAAGACATTCAATATCTGTAACCTGTAAAATTTTCCAGATCACACGTCTGATGTAATTCTATCAGCTGATCCGAAAACAAATATCGAATCGAATATAAAATGAACAACGCGATTAGTTATTGCGTGAATGTTTTGTTCATGATGCCATACATCGATCTTATTCTTAAAGAATAAAACCATTTCAATACGAAATGACAACCAAAGAGAATAAAACATAGAATTAAAACAAATAACGATTTCTTTAAAAAACACATTTAAAAATATGTGCACACATAATTGTATTCAAATAAAAAGAGAACAAACTTGGGTGAATATTATTTAAAAGAATAGAATTCTCAATGAGTAATGAGTTAAAATGTTTGTGCTTTTTTGTTTGTTTTTATATTTCCATTTTTCAATTTCAACTACTTAATATTCTAAATTACTTCGAAAATACTTTTAAAACATTTTTTTTCAAATAAGAAATCCATACATTGAAATCAGTTTCTATTCACAAGTATTTAAATTTAAGTGGTGAGCCTCGACAACAGATTAATTTGAGTTCTGTGATTTATATTGCACTACATTTACAAGAAGTAAATAATTGATTGGCAAACTAAACGGATTATAGTACTTTCTGCAGACATTTAGCTATGCAAACTCTATATAGGACATAGAAATTTGAAATAACCATAGACGCTCTTTTTCTATAACTGCAGCAACCACTTTTGTATTGACCACTATAGAACAAAAGATTATCTAACATCAATTGTATTTTCACATCCAGAAATGAAATCCTGGTACCGGCGACAGGATGAAAACTGTCAACAATTTTCCCGTTAGTTGTAACTCTTTAGACAGTTTGGCAGATATACAATTGAGTTATTTCGCGGTCTAGTGTCTCGACAATAGAATTTTATTGTGTAGCTATTCTCTTTGAATTTAAGACAAGAACCACAGGGATGTCTAGTTCAGATCAAAAACATATAGAACAACAAAAGATACCAATACAAGTACCAATAGACATTACTGAAGTCACGACAGTATGCTTTCCTTTTCTTTGCGTATTTATTTTCTTTTAGCCCGGTTTTCTTAAATGTGATAAATCATTATAACTACTTTTAATGGCATGATGCCAAATTACATTACCTAATAGCTAGACAGAAAATGCTTAGAATAATATGGAATTGAAAATCTACTCAGTTTCAGCAACAAAGTTAGAATAGTTGTTGACTTTGTGTTTAGTAACGGTATTTCTCTAGCACCTTACATACATACAAAATATAGTCCTCTGGACACTCTGCGCATTATGGATTAGTGGTCCACAATGTATGTGCTGTGTCTGTGCTGACACCAACATAAGGCAGATAACATCGTGAGAGTTGGGATGGAGAAATACTCCCACTAGATACTAACAACACTCTAAAATATTATACATCAGCACAGGCGATTGGGAAACTGTGACAGCTCCTACCTATACCTCATCTCTAGAGCTACTGAAACTACAGAACAGGTGGTATTTTATTGACGAGAATTCGCATGACATCCCAATAGCTGCAGTAATAGGCCCAATGTCAATATTGTGCCCAAAACGTAGATTCCCGGTCTACCTGCATTGGCTGGACACATAGAATGACAGATGAGAATATCGCAAAAGAGACATCTGTACATCATGGATAATAGTGACAAACGTTTGTACAACTCAGGTGATATTCTCTGTCTAAACAAGATGACCAGTAATTACTTAAGCCACAGGATTTACTTCATATTTTCCCTCTTTAGAAGAATGTATTAAAAGCAGATCGGAGTTTTTCACTCACAGTGAATATACTGCACGCTCTGTTACCAAACAGAAGGATTTCTGAGTTTAAGTGTATTGTCATAATTATGACTAAGGAGTCGCATCTACCCTGGTTTTCAAATTGGACTGACCCATCTTCTAGACAGTCTGTCACCCTAGACTGACCTCTTCTGCCTACCCGCAGCAACTGGTTTTAAGGTCCCAGTAACAATTTCTATGTACGGATATGGAAGATAAGAAGTTGTCCTAAATGCCTAGTTTTAAGCCTGTTTCCTGTGTAACACTGCTACATGGCTTGTCGGACTTTAAATTAATTTACTCTTTTACAAGCATGCGACGCAGGTCACTGGTTCGAAGATACATTTGTTCATCCCCTAGTTTGTATATAAAATGAGGAAAGCTTTACTCATGATAGGATCGTAAGCCTACCAAGCATTTTTTAACCCGGCGGAGACCGTCTTTCTTCAGGTCGGAAAAAAGCCAGTTATTTCCAGAGAAAGTAAATGTGTGTGTGTGTGTGTGTGTGTGTGTGAGAGAGAGAGAGAGGGAGAGAGAGAGAGAGAGAGAGAGAGAGAGAGAGAGAGAGAGAGAGAGAGAGAGAGAGAGAGAGAGATAAAGGTATAATCAATTCCAGTACCTGCCTGGTAATTTATCAATTGAAAGGATGAAAGGCAAAATTGACGTCAGCAAAATTTGAAATCAGAGCGCAATGAACCTAAACAAATAATTTAATCCATCGCCACGTTTTTATGTTTAGTTTGGGGGAAAACATACCACAATATACAAGTTGGCACAAACGTAAAACACCACTAGAACCACGTAAAATCGTTTATATAAAAAAGACGACAGTCCTTATGGCAAAGTGTAATTTTACTGGTGCATCACACTGCATATGATATTAAGCGAAATAGAAGATATAAGATTGATATTTAAGTTGTTTTTTAATTAATTATATTTCATTTATTTTGTTTTAGCTAATACTCTTTCTAAATTTGGCAGAAGCCAGCCGTTTGGAACGAGAAAGTCGATTATTTTACTCTAGAAATTTAGGGGAGAAAAGACACATGTACTTGACTGGTACTTTATTTTCTCAACTTCCAGCAAAGCGAGATTTGATCTCGTAACTAAATGCAACAAAGCATTTTACTCGGTGCTCTAATGATTCTACCAAAC
>OZ024743.1:295685586-295688086 GCA_964016885.1 Eledone cirrhosa
TTTTAGCATGTTGGTGGAGTACAGGTGATTCTTTAATATCTTGAAGCTCTCGCCAGTGTTCATTGATCCGTTCCCCTATACTAAGAGCTGTCTCACCTATGTACACTATATTCTCATCTCTACATTGTCCTTCAGTACATCTTATGCTATATACTACATTTCTAGTTTTACAGTTAATATGGGGGCTTGATTTACAGATTATACATTTCTTATTTATACAGGGAGGTCTTTGAAAAGGGTATATATTGCTAATAAGTGTTTTCATGGAGGTACCTGGTCTTTCTACTATCTTAATATTGAGTTTATGTTTATCTAGGGCCCTAGGTAAATAGAACATAAGGGTAAATTAGAGAACATAGAAATAAAAATAGAATCTACACACAGGAAAGACGCAATGTTTAGACAAATCACAGAGGCAATAAACATAAATGAACTCCAACCAAAATTAAATAGAAAACATGAATGGAACAGCAACATCACAACTTACAATTAAGGACAAAATGAAAACACACACACACATAGAACAAACAACCAACCAGTAACATGTAAATAAACAAATAAATAAACAAATATAAACACACACAGACACCCGGATGTAACACATGCGCAAACTAAGCACACAAGACACACACAAAAACAAGATGGCGTAGGACAGAACAAAGGAGAGGCACAAAAACAAAGAAAAGAATCCCCAGTCACTGAAGAGGTCACTAAATGCGTGACGAAAGAACTTTGACAATATATGAACAATCGTCTGGTTGTGAAACCAACCAACCAACTGGAAATTTATAAATTCCTAAATTTATAAATTTAATTTATAATAAAATGAAGTGAAGCAACTGGTGCGTGTGTTTCTTATTGGCAACATGACCCTCCCAAAGTATAACAATATCGGTTTCAACACACCTTTTCAGATAAAGAATCTTGCTAAACACATTCAGAAATGAAATATATATATATATATATATATATATATATATATATATATATATATATATATATATATAGGCGTCAATTTGTCTATCAATTGGCATGTTTTGCTGATCTATATCTAAATAATGAAACACCGTGGGTGTGATTTTTGACATATGTATATATTGAAAGTGCTTTTCTATAAATTCGGTGCATATAACCTTTCTCCTATCCTCTCGCTCTCTCTCTCTCTCTCTCTCTCTCTCTCTCTCTCTCTCTCTCTCTCTCACTCTCACTCTATCTATCTATCTCCCCCTCTCTCTCTCTCTGTATATATATATTTTAACTGTTATATAGTTAGAAAAATACCTATTACATATATAATAGCGAATACATTCTACAGAAGACTCTGAACACTAACGGGGGTGATCTAAAGTATCTCTTTTGGAGACCTGCAAGACAAAGTTCTATCGATAATTTCCATATATCTCTAGCATGACAGTTTTACTTACAACGAGCCTTGCTGGGTTCAAAATGCTGATCTTGTCTTTACACACTCATTCTGTGTTCCAGTATATCCGGCTTGTAACCTTTAAGCATTTACATTACTCTATATTTATTATTGTATTTTTGTGGTAAAGGATTTATCTTACATAATTATCTCACATGATATCGAATCTATGAGGTTTTGATGTTATTTATTTTGAGAACAATAACTTAACGTCAGTATTAGGGGCCAGTTACGGTTGGTTTGAACAGAAAGAGGTGAGAGAATTCTGGTCGGATACGGCCGGTTTAAATGTTAAAGGGGGAACGATAGGTTGGACAGCGTCTATCATGTGTAGCAGACAAATTAATTTTGAAAATTGCTGCTCTCTCTTCTTGTAATCTATAGCGAAATATATTTTATGGTAGCGAAAAGTTTATTTCTTTTTCAACTAAACCCACGTCAGTATCTTTAAATGCAAATTAGATATTCATATGACGTTGGAGGAGTTAATGATATTCAGTAACTCATTCCTGAAATGTGAATTGTTCACCTAAATTGGACTACTTTTGGCTAGCATTTATTGGTAAGTGGTCAGAGTTGAGCAATAGAATTTGGCCTTGGTCTAATTGGTAATTCATAGTCCGTGGGCTTTCGTCTTTGATCCTTAATGTCATTTGCTTTTATTTTATTCATTTTTCATGCATAATTTTATTTAACATCCATTTTAATATCTTAACATTTTATTGGTGCTTCTTCTGACGCATGAAAAAGAACACCAGTCATAATACAGAAATAAAGGAACAAGAAAAATAACAACAACCAGAAACTTAATAAATGCACCTCCTATTTTGCATGAGATGAATTCAATTCAACAATGCAAATAATACAATGCACATTGCATTGTATTATCTTCTACAACTATAACACATATCACTCAGCATACACACAACTGAATTTCAACCAAATACTATAACATAATTTACATTATACGTGTGTTTCGTAATCACCTCCGAACGGAATGAAGAATATTAAAAGAAGCAGCAGGAACATTAAAATAAATAAACAATAATTAACGAAAGAAATTCATTAATTCAACAA
>OZ024743.1:295693086-295698086 GCA_964016885.1 Eledone cirrhosa
ATATATAACGAAGGAAATGTGGTAAGGAACCAGGTGGACCATAACGCACCAAAGTACTCAATACTTGAAGTAGTAGAGTGGGTAATAGGAACCAGTAAGACCCCGACAGCTGAGCTCAGCTGTCGGGGTCTTACTGGTTCCTATATATATATATATATATATATATTATAATGTGTCCGGACCCGAGGGGTGAGCCCTTGCCATTTCAACGGTTAGTTCCAGACTGTTTGCCGAAGGGCTTGGCAGCTTATTGGGTGTATCATCAGGAAGCACAACTTCACACACCGTTCACTAACAGGGCCCCAATAGCACCGAGAAATAAACACAGAGATGGCGCTTATGCACAAACAAGAACAATTTCACACAAACCTCATCAACATATCCCACTAATACCCAGATATACACAGAACTAGCTCTTATTGAAGCCCCTGGGCCGACAGTCCCAAACCGAAACACATAAAATCCAAACAAAATTAATAGCACATGCAACCAGTACATAAGCAGCTCCTCTTATACCTACCCAACCTGCCCATCAAACCCTTCAGCCACATATATTTACTCCTAAATACAACAACATTTTTCCGATAGCGGTATTAAAAGGACAACACGCATCCTAGAAATCCACTATAGAAATATTAATACCTAATTGCACACAGAGAGCCCCCGAGATACCCCTTGGAACACATAGATATCTAAGACAAACATAGGCCCATTACATTGTAAAATAAATATTAATAATCCACTTCACCTCTTCCACCACCACCAACTCCGATTTACCACGAAATGTGGATATTTTAAGTAAATCAACTTTATAATCCTAACCGTGATGTATGGTAATTTAAGTGCTAGCTTTGTTACTAGTAAATAAACTTGAAATAAAAAATCTACTAGATTCTATATTAATAGCACCGACTGGTTGTTCCTTGTTTTTTTTCAGAGAACTAACAAATAAGTCGTCACTTCATTGGCAGATACATTTAATTTGCCAATCGGTGAATTTGGACAATTCTTTGAGTAGGGCGACAAACTGCTAGGTCTGACACCAGTTCTATTGACCTGTTATCTGAATGTCACGATAACCATGCTGCCAGGGGGCACACACACACACACACACACACACACACACACACACACACACATATATATATATATATATATATATATATATATATATATATTTATATATATATATATATATAAGTTATTTCAGGTTGAGTGGAGATAACCACAGTAAGTAAGGTAGTCAATACATAGCAGAATATACAAGTTTTAATATAGAAGAGCTTCTACAGGACTAGAACTGTTTCATTCGTGAGAAATCATCAGGAAGCTCCTGGTGATTTCTCACGAATGAAACAGTTCTAGTCCTGTAGAAGCTCTTCTATATTAAAACTATATATATAATAATAATAATAAATGTGAATACTAAAATCCAAAGAGGGCTCGATAAGGATAAATATATATCAAATATATAAGAACCGTAGAGCAAATATTTATTAAAATAACAGATTAAAGTTTAAGCAAAGAATCGCTGCTTTCACGCTTAACGGGAAGATCCCGTTAAGCGTGAAAGCAGCAATTCTTTGCTTAAACTTTAATCTGTTATTTTAATATATATATATATATATATATATATATATATATATATATATATATATATATATATATATATATATATATATATATATATATATATATATATATATGTATTGAAATTTCCGTTGAAAACAGAAAAGGTCATAGAAGTGAAGAGTGCTCTATGTAAGTATCAGAGCAAAATTTAATGTATAAAAATCAATACAATATAATTACCTCATTACCAGAGGTTTCCCGAATGAGGCGAATACGAAAGAAGCGTCTTCATTCGTTCGTCAGACGAGGCAATATAAAACATGGGTAAATACTTGGAAAGTCTCGTCAAGAAAATCAAAAAAAAGATATAGACAAATGAATTAGAATATGAAATATATAATAATCTTTCAAGAAATATAGTTAGGTGTGTGTATATGTATGTATATACGCTCACAGATGTGCATATATGTGTATGCACATATGTATACGTATAGTGAAAAAGTGTGCGTAAATATAAAATTTAGGGCAAATGTATCTGTATGTCTGTAATCTACAGACAGAATAGATACATCATAAGAATGTGAATATGAAGGCGCGCGCATAAACACACCTACACACACGTACACTTAGATGCGGAAGTAAAAGAGGTAAGGGAGTGTAATACTTAAAGGAAAGTATCAATCTCGATATATTTATAAAAATGGAACAATGATTTGGAAAGAAAAAATTTAGAAAGAAAAAAAATTAAAGAAAAGAAGACAAAAAAGGGTACATACATACAGAGACACGCATATCTCACAAAAGAAACGCAAAAATATACATGCTTATATACACACGCACACTTACACATCCATACGTTCTATACGTACACACACACACACACACACACACACATACATACACTCACGCATATTGACCTGTTTGCATGCACACGCATAAAATGAGTAAGTAAAAAAAGGGGGGGGGGGGGAGAAGAAAAAAGGAACAAAACATAAAACCTAGATGTCAAAACACGGATATAAAGACACATACACGTACGCATACACATATACATACACACACATATATATATATACACACACATATATATATATATATATATATATATATATATATATATATATATATATATATGCACGCGCGCGCACATACGTAGTCGCTCATGTACATATATAGAAAGTATACACACATTAAGGCGTTCAGCCATATTGATACAGGGTGTAAAAAACTTGTGGATAAGTAAGTACAAATATAAAATTGTAAGATTGGCTACGCAAAAATAAAAAAATAAAAATAAAAATGAAAAATATATCTGGAATTGGAAAACACAAATGACTGTCTAATCAGTTAGTGAAGGAAAAAGGGAAGTAAAAAAAGGGGAAGTAAAAAATGGAAAGTGAATCGGACAATAAAGGGGGGGGGGGGGTTATTGGTGGATGTGAAGTAAAAATAAAGATTTACAACAGCTCTGGCTAGCAGAATTTGGGATTTGAAAGACCAAGGCATCCAATATAAATTAGATTGGTCAATTTTGAACCAATCTAAAGAATATGCTAGAGGAACAAGAAAATGCACGCTCTGCATAAATGAAAAATATTGGATATTGCAAAATCTAAAATCACCAAAGACCTGCCTGAACACAAAGACGGAAATTTTCACCAGTTGCCCACACATGAAATCACACCTGCTTTCCAGCTCATATAAACTTAACACACTTTCAGATACTTATCCTCCATAAACTCTTATTCTCTTTTTAATTACCCTTTCTGACTTACTTTCATTTTTACCCTTGTCAGTAATTTCATTTATTTTTATTTTTATTATTTTTATATTTTTATTTTTATTTTTATTTTTATTTTTATTTTTATTTTTATTTTTATTTTTATTTTTATTTTTATTTTTATTTTTATTTTTATTTTTATTTTTATTTTTATTTTTATTTTTATTTTTATTTTTATTTTTATTTTTATTTTTATTTTTATTTTTATTTTTATTTTTATTTTTATTTTTATTTTTATTTTTATTTTTATTTTTACTTCACATCCACCAATACCCCCCCCCCCCTTTATTCTCCGATTCACTTTCCATTTTTTACTTCCCCTTTTTTTACTTCCCTTTTTCCTTCACTAACTGATTAGACTTGTCATTTGTGTTTTCCATCCAGATATATTTTTCATTTTTATTTTTATTTTTTTATTTTTGCGCAGCCAATCTTACAATTTTATATGTGTACTTACTTATCCACAAGTTTTTTACACCCTGTATCAATATGGCTGAACGCCTTAATGTGTGTATACTTTCTATATATGTACATGAGCGACTACGTATGTGCGCGCGCGTGCGTGTATATATATATATATATATATATATATATATATATATATGTATATATATATATATGTGTGTGTATGTATATGTGTATGCGTACGTGTATGTGTCTTTATATCCGTGTTTTGACATCTAGGTTTTATGTTTTGTTCCTTTTTAATTCTCCCCCCTTTTTTTTACTTACTCATTTTTATGCGTGTGCATGCAAACAGGTCAATATGCGTGAGTGTAAGTATGTGTGTGTGTGTGTGTGTGTGTGTGTGTGTGTGTGTGTGTGTGTGTGTGTACGTATTGAACGTATGGATGTGTAAGTGTGCATGTTTATATAAGCATGTATATTTTTGCGTTTCTTTTGTGAGATATGCGTGTCTGTGTATGTATGTACCCTTTTTTGTCTTCTTTTCTTTAATTTTATCTTTCTAAATTATTGTTCCATTTTTATAAATATATCGAGATTGATACTTTCCTTTAATTATTACACTCCCTTACCTCTTTTACTTCCGCATCTAAGTGTACGTGTGTGTAGGTGTGTTTATGCGCGCGCCTTCATATTCATATTCTTATGATGTATCTATTCTGTCTGTAGATTACAGACATACAGATACATTTGCCCTAAATTTTATATTTACGCACACTTTTTCACTATACGTATACATATGTGCATACACATATATGCACATCTGTGAGCGTATATACATACATATACACACACCTAACTATATTTCTTGAAAGATTATTATATATTTCATATTCTAATTCATTTGTCTATATCTTTTTTTTGATTTTCTTGACGAGACTTTCCAAGTATTTACCCATGTTTTATATTGCCTCGTCTGACGAACGAATGAAGACGCTTCTTCGTATTCTCCTCATTCGGGAAACCTCTGGTAATGAGGTAATTATATTGTATTGATTTTTATACATTATATATATATATATATATATATATATATATATTATATAATACAAGGACGAATGGTTAAGCCTTCATTATGTTTAATGATTGGTGACGCGCGTTTCGCTACTGATCAGCTCAAGGTTCGATATCTATCGATCTGGCCCGACGAGCCAGATCGATACAGAGGGAACCCTGAGCTGAT
>OZ024743.1:295703086-295755586 GCA_964016885.1 Eledone cirrhosa
AAATAAAAATAAAAATAAACTATAGCTTTGTAGAATTAGCTTTTAATGAATTCCCTTTTCTATCAACCAATGACCTACACCCATCCCACTCCC
The DNA here is from genome assembly GCA_964016885.1 of Eledone cirrhosa. Lineage (NCBI taxonomy): Eukaryota > Metazoa > Mollusca > Cephalopoda > Octopoda > Eledonidae > Eledone > Eledone cirrhosa. The sequence goes on from OZ024743.1 coordinate 295,703,180, forward strand.
CACCCTCTCCTACCACTTGTAGAGACCTATAAATACCATACTTATTTTTTGATACCCAGACTCCTGATGATTTCTAAAGAATGAAACAGTTCTAGTCCTGTAGAATCTCATCTATATTAAAACTTTTATACTCTGCAATGTATTGTGTACCTTACTTACTGTGGTTACCTCCGATTCAACCCGGAATAACGTATATATATATATATATATATATATATATATATATATATATATATATATATATATAGAGAGAGAGAGAGAGAGAGAGAGAGAGAGAGAGAGAGAGAGAGAGAGAGAGAGAGAGAGAGAGAGAGATGATAACGGCAATGCGACTATACGTTTATTTATCAATCACTATATCTATTTATATAAGATCAGTTGTTTGCAATCGTAGACATATTTATAGAATGTATACGTCACTTTGTTACTACTAACTGTATTATACAATTTGTTGATCCTTTTGTTAACATTGTTTATATATATTAATGCCTCTATACATTCTTTATGCCTATTTATGAATTATATTTATGATATTAAACGAAAATATCTCCTTTTGTAGATTGTACGAAGAGACACTATGAATATTATGCTAGTATTGATGTTGTCGTCCCTGTTAATTTTGGCGTTGTTGTCGTTGTTTTAGTTATTCAGTTTGAAAGACTGTCAAAAATAGTAAAATATTTGTGAAGATGTAAACATTATTTATTTGTGCGACTACATGTTGAGTTTAAAATCCACTCGGTGATGTTAACTTTGGCTTCTATCTCTCTTGGGTTGACAAATTAAAAGTAATATAAGATATTTTGGTCAATTTAATCAAAAATATACTTAATGTTTATTAGCTCGCTTCAATATAACGTGTACCTTCAAAAGCAATAACATCATCATCATTATTTTCACATTCATCACCATCATCATCATCGTAACCACGAACATCATCACCATCACCACCTACGCCATGATCATCGCGACCATCGTCATCGTCATCATTTCTACTCCACCCCATCATCACAACAATTATCACCACTATCACCAGTATCACTATCATCACCCCCAAAATTACCGCCCCCATCACCACCACCATCATATTCAATATTATCTCCACCCTCATCCTCATTAACAACAGCAGTAGCCGTAACATTACACATTTCTTATCAACATCACCATCATGACTATCATCACTACCACACCTTCATCACAACAACAGCCACCCAACACCACCACCATCATATTTATCGTCATCCACAAGAACAACAGGAACATCACATAGTTATCATCCTCAACATCACAAACACCAGCGTTATCACTTCAACTACCAACACCGTCATCATCATCGTTGTTGTTGTTATCTTTGGTGTAGGTGTTGTCTGGAATACACCTAATCCATAAGGCAAGTCAGTTCAAAGCAGGCTTAGTATATTCCTACCATATTCTACTTACATCTAATGACAGAACTGTCAGAGTTAGGAGTTTACAAATTATTTCTAACAACCGCAGAATCAACAACAAGCGACAGTTGGAGAATCTCGTAGAGGTCGACCTATTTTGTATTGGTATCATAAAATCCTTTAATATTCTCCTATAATAGAAACTCAATCACATTTGTATTATGGGATTTCCATCGCTTCCGACAACGAGTATTCCAGTTGTTCGTGCAACGGCTATAAGTCTGTTTACGTATGATATATATATACGAGGGTCGGTTGAAAAGTTCATAGGCTGAAAGTTGTATAAGCTGACAAAGATTCTCTCATGGAATGCCCAAATGAGGTTTAATTTTCAACATAGTCCATGGACAGAAACAATGCAAAAGTAATACAAAGAGTTGAAATAATGCCCAAATGAGGTTTAATATTCAACATAGTCCCTGGACAGAAACAATGCAAGGTTAATACAATGAGTTGAAATTAATGTATGCAGAATTCTACAACTCTAGCACTACTCCTTCGTGGTCATCCGATGAACTGTTCCGTCAACCCTCGTATGATATTAAACGAAAACAAACTTGCCCGTTTGTAAAGTATACGAAGAAACACTATGAATATTATACTAGTACTCATGTTGTTGCTCTTGTTCTTGGCGTTGTTGTGGTCGTAAAATTACATACAAGTGCTTGCGCATACTTCAAATACGAGTGTGCATATTTAACACAATTCTCAGAGTGAATCTGTGGACGTGAGCAACATGAATTAAAATGTCTTAAATGCACAACGCATCACTGTGAGTCGAACACACCACCTTACGGACGTGAACGGAAAACTCTAAACACTAAATCACGTGACTTCACTACATAAATATATATACATACAATATTGTTTCACTGCATGAATGGTCATCCAAAACGATGTAAGATTTTGTAACAGACCAATGGCTTCATGTTCTCAGCGTTATATTTTTTTCATTTCCAATCTTTAGCATTGCCTCGATCATTGATGCTAAAGATACTTTCAGTTACAAAGATAAATAGTCCGCCTAAATGAAAGTGACACCACTTTTTGATAACCTCAACTATAATGTAATCCAGTGATGGAGAAAAGAATAATATAAGCCTGCCATTTTAGATTAAGAGAGACCCTGTTGATTAGATCAGACAGAGTAAACGGCATATGCTTGCGTACTTTATACTTAACAGATTCAGTAATGTTTGCTTTTACATCATTGATTTCCGTTAATGCTTACTTTTAGAGAGGAAACTGGGCATTGATTCGTGACTTTATCCGTTCGGAGGAACTCATTGAAAATTGTAAATAAACAGGCCCTTAATAAAATTTAATGACTATGTATTTAATAGATACAAGCTGGTTTTTCGTTACGTGGAGTTAAACACAAGGCGTGAGAAACGAATTCATTATGGCTAATTTGATCAGCTAGAATGCTAATAAATCCAGTTAAAAATTTACATATATCGTTATTCGGTGTGATTAAATTTACGAGCAAATTTTACGAGTTTTAATTTTTATGTTCCTCTTTTGCTTTATTGTATATGGTAATGCTATCTAAATAGGTGAAACTGCCTTTTAACTCGTTTTCATCACTAAGATTGTCAAAACTTCATTTTTTGTAACTCCGAAATTAAATCGTTTGAACTGAAAGTGTTTCGAAAGTGAGACTCTGATTTCAAATTAATAGAGTGATAATACAGATTACCCGACCTCCCATGGGTACAAGCTGAAGCATATAGACAATATGACCCCACACCCCCAACCGCAAGGTGGTCGTGGAGGTGCCACGACAAAAAAGCACCCAGCCCACACTGTAAAGTGGACGTGTAGGCACCACGAAAAAGCACCCAGCACTCACTGTAAATGAGGTTTGTGTTAGGAAGGGCATCCAGCTGTAGAAATCAAGCCAAATCAGTTCCTGTATGAGCAAGGCATGGTCAGCCAACCAGACACTGCCCACAACAGGACAACCCGTCTAACCCATGCTAGCGTGGAAGAACGGACGTAAAACGGTGATGATGATGATGATGATGATGATGATGATGATGACAGTGGTACTAAAATATATTATAAGATAATAATCTGATAATTAGATTGTCTACAATGGGCTGCGAGTAAGTGTCAAAGTAGGAGAATATATTAATATTTTCGGAAGAGTCAGCTATTAAAATCCTTTCATTGTTACCGTTAAAGACATGCAATTATGTTCGTCAGGGTGAGTCACTTGCTTTATGTCTTTGAACATACTCTTCTTTTCTGATGGATGAGAGGTGGCTAAAAGTTTCGCTTCACAATCATTAAGTCACAGGTTTGATTCCAGTGGATGTGGGTGAAACTAAAATGACTTGTGTGGGTGAAATTATGAGTGAAATTGGTTTGATGAAAACTGTTTGGAAACCAGTAGGATGGACTGTAGCAGTAATTCAAATGGTAAATCTTGGCACACATTTGTCACGCTGAAGTTCCTTAAGAATTAATCTAATGGGACATATGCCTGTGGGATATATCAACCATTTCCTCATTAATGTTATGAACAGGTTAGTGTGTTGTTCAGAAAACTGGAACACATAATCGAGACCGAACTAGATTCATCCCATTCTCTCTTTCGTTCCTATCGAAGAAACTCGACACATGATTTAAACTTAGATGATTATTTAATTACTTGTTTCGTAGTCTTATTCGATACCATTCTGAGTGGATTGGACTTTAAAGAAGAAAAATAGAAAATCTCATATACAGTTGGTCTGTCGAAAGCTTATACCTCACTTGCTGCTGCTGACGAAATCTTTTCTTTTTTTAGATGACGTGGCAGTGACGTGAAATGACATTTTCACACAGCGTTGAACAGTGTGTGGAATTGGAATGTGAACTCAAAATGCAAGTACCCTGAGGAAATAGCACAAAACATCGCGAGAAATGCTTTAAAAATTCTCTCAACCTACGGTTCTGAACTTGTATTCATTTATCGATCTCGAATGGATGAAAGGCCTTGAAGGAATTTGATCTCACAATGTAGAGAGACTGAACAATTTTATTTAGCTATTTAAATTGTTGGACTCAGCATGACCGAATGTTTAAGACATTCATATTTGGTATTGGGTTGGATCCCACTTTGTGGCATTATGAGTAATTCATCATAGCCGTGGGTCGATGAATGCCTTGTGGGTGAAACAGGGTAGACAGAATCTGTTTCGACGAAGCTTTTCGGATGGATGACAGTTATAATTTAAAAGGCCAGCTTTCTCACATACTGTACCCCCCTGAAAATGTCATTAAAGATAAATGTGTTTGTGGCACACTCATTGCCAAAACCTTTCCATTCCGTTGTTTGGTAAACTGCGATGAGCAGAAAGAAAAACTTGAACAGAATATCTAAAGTTCTGAATTTAATAAAGAATACATCAGTTTTCACCATGATGGTAGATTGGACGTTAATCTTTAGTACTGTTTTTGTTCTCTTTTGTTTGTTTTCATGTCTGTGTGGACTGAAGCAACGTGAAGTGGTGGTCTTATTTAACGAAACAATCCTATCCAATTTAGAAATCAAATCAATGAGCTTATGATCGCGAGACCAGCACCCTAACCACAAGGCCACATGACTTCACATTCGTTTAGATAGAATCATTTATTCTTTTATCTTTTATCGCGTAAGATATATTTTTATAAACTTATTTAAATTTCTTCTTCGTTGCTTTCCTGTTTGGTAAAATGCGGCGAGTAGAGATTGAAATGTGAACAGAATATCGAAAGTTCTGAACTTATTAAAGAATTCTTCGGGTCACAGCATGGCGGTTGTTTGGAGGTTAACCTTTAGTTAAAAGAGATTAATTAGCTTACTAAGTGATTTCAAGCGTTTGCTTTAAATTCCTTTCTTTACATTTACTAAATTTAGAGTAGCTTGAAATATTTTATAGTTTCCACAGGCTATCTACCTAGTTACTCTCGTTTTCTTTTATTCTTAAGTTGCTTCGCTTATTTATTTGATTTTGATTTTGTTTTTGTTTTCAAAAAGATAAATGTTGTTTAAAAGAGGGAAAACACCAACAACAATAACTACAACAAACGCAACAACAGTAAATTTCTTTTTAATATTTGAAAGTTTTCCTCTCATCAGTTTTGATTCGATCTAGAGTTTTGATCTTTATAGCTTACACTGACTTAGTGAAAAACAATAAAACTAACTAGCGGCATTTTCTTCACATCAACAGATGTGTGATAAACAAAACTAGATAGACACGCAAAAAATACACACCGATCTTCGTATATATTTGTGTATGAGGGTATAACTATCTGTGTGTGTTTGTGTGCACAGTTATGTATATGTACTATTTTTACCTCTATATAAATGTGTAATGTGTTGGTGTATCTGCTGGAAATTATGATGGTGGTAAAAATTAATAGCCGTGGACACTTATCCAGCTAACCTAAGATCGTCGGGAAAAGGAGATTAGTTTTATTATTGTATAGTAGACAGCCGCATAATCTCATATCTTCCTTAGAAAATTCAATATTCAAAATATTATACTTATAAAGCAGTGAAATGTTTTGCGCATATATGCATGTAGACACATACAATCAGTGAACAAATAAATATATATATTTATCTATCTATCTATCTCTCTATCTATCTATATATATGTATGTATGTATATATATTTATATATATATGAAAAGAGTTAGGACCCTCACGGCTGAGCTCCGGCCGTTTCGACAGTTAGATCAGAACTCAGTTCTGATCTAGCTGTCGAAACGGCCGGAGTTCAGCTGTAGGGGTCCTGACTCTTTTCATATTACCCACTCTACTACCCTAAATATTGAGTACTCTGGTGCGTTATGGCCCACCTGGTATCTTACTACACCCTCATTGTTATATATATATATATATATATATATATATATATATATATATATATATATATATATATATATATATATTATAATGAAATGACAGGAGGCTGGATTTGTGTAAATCCTTGAAAGGTTTATTATACTATGATCATTTCAATGACCGGGTTCCGTATGAATCCGGTGATATCATCAGGTATTCGAAATATAATAAGTGAATGTAATAGATAAAATCCATGGGGCTGAAAATCAAGGACCCGAGGGCGACCGCCATCCAGCAGCTTCTACCTTTGCCGGTCGCCCTTGAGTGACGTGGCTAAAGCTTACAGTGTGCTACTACCGGTCAAATAAAGGAAAACAGAAAGGGATGGGAACATAATTTAGCGTTAATATCATGCCACAAGAAAAAAGAAAGAAAGAAAGAAGAGAGAAGAAGGGGAAAGGAAGAAGAAGAGAAGCCAGGGTTAATGTCAGCTATAAGAAGAAAGACAGAAAGAAAGAGGAGAAAAGGTCGGTATTACAGTCAGGCCAGGATTGTCGTGAAGAAATTTGTTTATCTAAGGGACCCGTATCTTAACAACTACTACCGGTCAAATATAGGCAAACAAAAAGGGGAAGGAAGACAGAAAGAAGGGAGAAGAGAAGGAAGAAAAGGAAGAAGTAGAGAAGTCAGGGTTGATGGCTACAAGAAGAAAGATAGAAAGAAAGAGGAAGAAAGGTCGATATTAATGTCAGACTACAGTCAGGCCAGGAGTGGCGCGAAACATTTTTTTTTACAGGGACCCGTATCTTAGCAGAGGTAAATATAGTCGGGGGGTCAGTGTGTTATAATGTGTGAGCAGAAGATTGGAACGTTACGTTTTTGTTTAGACTTATAGGATGAAGTTAAAAATTAATATTTAATATTAAAGAAATTAGAAAATTTAATGTTAAACAGTTTAACATTTTTAAGGTTGCGAGGTTTAGGCAAAGAAAGAGTCTTTTATGAAGACACGTAAATTTTATTATAGAGTAAAGATTATGTCTTTGTTTAGCCTTCAAACAGCATACGGCGACTACAAGCTTGGGCAGCCCAGCCCATCACTCCGAGTGATATCGCCTAGCGAAAGATATGGAAATCGATTTTTCCGAGCACTTTAGGAATGTATAACAGGCTTCAGTTGCGCCAGCAGGAAGTCAGCCCGCATCGTTAGGCCATTCTTGTACAAAACCAGTACTATTCCTTTACCCAGGAGGGGGGGGGGGGGTTCTTAAGTAGAGGGAGGCGTGATACATCTAATAGTTCTGATTTGATCTGTAATTTAAAGGTACTATGTGGCGATTAAAAAAGCGGTTGTGCGCCGGGCCCCTAGGGCGAAGCAAACCACGCCGAGTTGTTTCATTTACCGAAAGAAGGGGAAATTTATTTTTCCAAGCACTCAAGGTAGGCCTATGCGCCAGGGGGCCGGTCCCGCCCATCACTCATATATATATATATATATATATATATATATATATATATATATAGTTTTAATATAGATGAGATTCTACAGGACTAGAACTGTTTCATTCATTAGAAATCATCAGGAATCTGATTCCTGATGATTTCTAATGAATGATACAGTTCTAGTCCTGTAGAATCTCATCTATATTAAAACTGTTATACTCTGCTATGTATTGAGTACCTTACTTACTGTGGTTACCTCCGATTCAACCCGGAATAACGTATATATATATATATATTGTTCTCGGTAAGGTGAACTAACTGTTTTGTTACTACTTCTACCAAACTCCTCCCATGGACTGAATGCTCTACCACTACGGATATTACCTTTCAGTGTTCTACCTCTCTCTCTCTCTCTCTATATATATATATATATATATATATATATATATATATATATATATGTTATATATATATATATATATATATATATATATATATATATATATATACATATATACATATATATATATACATATATATATATAAGCAAAGAGATATTTAATTTTCTGGTGATTCAACAAATCTATTTATAACAGATTCGAAGCACTCTACAAGTTTCCTGGAGTATAATATCAATGGTATTAATAAACGGAACCTGAACCAATAAGGTCTGGTTTCTCTGGTATGTCACGATTTATAAAACAAATTTTGTATTTTATCTGATGAGAGCGTACCAAAGTTTTTTTGGTACCCTTGAAATATATATAATAAAATAAATATGCTTTTATTAATATAGTTTTCCATTTATTAATATCATTGATATATATATATGCATGTATGTATATATAAACACACACTTACTCAAAACCCAAATATCTCTCTCTCTATATATATATATATATATATATATATATATATATATATATCATAATTTGACGTACGTATCTCAAACGTATTTGTGTGTGTGTGCGCGCACGTGTGTGCATGTGTGTGCATATATAATTAGGGAACAGCTTTTCTTTCAAACATGTTCTATAGGAAACGAACCTTTTTGTCTCAGGATTTTCCGTATTTCCTTAGTAATACTTAGCTTGGAACAGTAATGGTCCCAAATCCATGTGTATTAAAGTTTCGTACCCTTTGCGGCTTCATCATCAGAATCAATTGTCATACTCGTGGTGTCTTAATCCCGTGCTTAGTAGTTGTTGTAAAATTCCGTGGGAGTGAACTAAAATCGTATACGACTTATTTAAAATACTTGAATGGTTGAAGTATGGCATTTAATATAATTGATTCCTCGTATGATGTATCAGTATGTTAATTTTGCCTTTATCGTCTGATATTGGTAGCTATTTCATCGTTGTTCCAATTCTTTCATGAGGAATTCTATATAGAATTACGAGGGTCGGTTGAAAGGTTATTGGCTGACTATAAAGCTGTGAGATCTTACAGACATTAATTTCACATCTTATTTATAACAGCATTGTTTATTTCCAGCGACTAGTTGAAGAATAAACCTCATTTGGTCATTCATTTAGGTCAGCAGCCTATGACGTATTCAGCTGAACCTCGCATAGTGTTATTGACTAATGGAGTCCTTACTAATTTGTTTGCAAGCATTATAGGTAAATCTATTGCGATGGTTAATTGTTGTTTTTATGGTTAAGCGATGGGGACGTTTAGCGCCCGCGTGACCTATGAGTAGGAGCGCTACTGTTCCAAAAACTTATAAGGAAACATGAAAAAATCGTCAAATTGGAGCACAGCCATTATGTCTGTTCAAATGTTTCTCTGTGTGTATTTGAACGTGATAACTGTGTTTATGTCTGCATGTGTATTTGTGGGAGGGATGTCTGCGTGTATATATTTGTGCGTGTGTGTGTATGTGGGTATGCGAGTGTGTTTCAACAAGAGAACAAAACTAAAGACTGATTGGAAGAGTGTACATGTAATGGATTCGGAAAATAGAGAGTCGCAGAATATGGTAATTGGGAAGAAACGTCAATCATTCGAGAAAATGATCGCAATCAAAACATCCGAAATCATCTTAAGAAGTGTTCAATTAATAGAATTCCTATAATGTGAGCTTCTCCACATATTTTGGAACAATTTAAGGCATTTCACCAAGCTGGCTTATAGACAAGGTGCACTCTATTATCTTCAATTGTTCCAAAAGACATTAACTAGCTCCATATACAGGAGTTTTCTCCCTTGCTTGCTTCTCCTTACTTGACTATCGTTGAAGGGTGTTCCACTCTTGAAATTGTGAGGTTACTCTCAATTGATTGTTGCTTCATATTGGAGAATTTGGGGTTTACTAACAAAGAAATATATAATCAATACATAAAATAAAGTGTATGTATTTGATAGGAAACAGAAGCTTTTTGAATGGCAACACTGATTTTCATGTTACTAAGTATCCAAAAAATTAAAATAGAGAAACATTATATACACAAGCAAAACATGTACGTAAAAATCAACGAAATCTGACTAGACATTAATATTTAGTTTGTTAGAAAAAATCGTTCAAAAATGCATCACACATTACTCTATTCAATTGACATAAGCAGTGCATGTGATATATTCATCGTTTAACATACAAATCACATGATACTTTTTGTGTTACGTATCATGTTTAAAATACACGAAAGCAAGTATGAGGAGTATTGTTAATGACCTTTTAAGAATTGTAATTTTCCAAATTCGCTGATCGAATACGTGTGTATATGCATATATGTGCATAAATTTCAAAAAGCGTGCAAATAAACACGGGCATATTGAGAATAGATTACGAAATGGCTATTGAAGTTAGTCAAAATATATTATACCTTTGATCTAATGCATTGACTTTCTACTAAACGAATAAATTCAGATCTAACTGTGAAGCACAAAAGGAAAAGTGAAGACATGTTTACCTAAGTCAATAAGATATATAATTGTTTTATGTATTAATATTTTTTTTCCTTTTATATAGCCACAGATCCGTCATGATAGTTAAAATCGATGATTAAATTACTTGAAGATGTAGTGTTTCTTTGAAGACAATTTCCAGTGTGGTGTGCTCTTGCTATACGACGGTGAATTGGGATTTTGAGACGATATTTCTAGTCATTTTGCGTTTATTGGATGACTGCAAAAACGCAACTGTGTTGAATCATATTTATTGATGACTAGCTTCTCGCAATCACATATTAAAATATTTTGTTCGCTAAAGATTTGAAACATATTAGAAATCTTTACTCTAATCTACTAATATAATATCCTTGTGTATTCGTCCGTCACACACTAGAAATGACTGAGGAGGGAAGGGGTGAGTACATCGACTGAGGAAGGAAGGGGTGATTACGTCGATTAAGGAAGGAATGGGTGATTACGTCGATGGAGAAAGAAAGGGGTGATTACGTCAACTGAAAAAGGAAGGACTGGTTACGTCGACTGAGAAAGGAAGGGGTGATTACTTCGGCTGAGGAAGGAAGGGTAGCAACGTCTAATATTCGCTACACCTGTGTGTATATAGTGAATTGGCTGTTATGATTGTGTGTGTGTTTGTATGTGTTTGTATGTGTTTGTATACACACACAGGTGTAGCGAATATTAGACGTTGCCACCCTTCCTTCCTCAGCCGAAGTAATCACCCCTTCCTTTCTCAGTCGACGTAACCAGTCCTTCCTTATATTATACACAATATCTGTGTGATTGTTTGTGAGTGTTTATTTAGAATTACAAACACACATGAATCAACACATACATATATATCAGCTGACACACTTAGAAACAAATTATTATTACATACACACACCTCTATGTGATGACTGAGGAAGGAGAAGGGGATTTGAAACTATAAAAGTCCAGCGTTCTACTATTCCTCACAGCTGTATGTTTGTACGTTTGTATCACTCGTGTGAGAGCGTGCGAAGATACCAACCAACAAATAAGCAAACATCTCTTTTTTATACTACGTATAGATATTACAATTATCCGTCATTTTTTATGAATATATAATCAATAATTTCATTGCCTCAATTCTCCATATACTAATATATATATATTAGTATATGTTGGTTGTTTACCGGCACCTTAGTATGCAGATTGGAGCATTCGACGAAGTACGCAGGTTGATTTGTTTACTCCGAAGTAATGTAAAATAATTAAGTCAAATATGTAAAATTTGGCTTCGTTTATTATAAATTATAGATATACTACTATATATATTTCGATGACAGCCATCATTGGCTGTGACCTCTTCAGGCATGATGCCAGTTCCTCAGAAGAAGAACAACACAACCAGGAGCTGGACATATCGATGTATTGACGGAGTAAAACACACTTCAACAACACGTGTACCTGTCTTTCCCACACTAGTTCGGACTGCCTGCAGATGTCACAGCCAATGATGGCTGTCACCGAAATAAATATAGCAGAATATCTATAAATTATAATAAATGAAGCCAAATTTTACATATTTGAATTAATCATATATATATATATATATATATATATATATATATATGGAGAAGAAGTTTACGAAATGGAAATGCGGCTATATAGAATTTATTAGGTAACAATTGTTTCTATAGTGTATGGGTTACCTATACCTCGCTATTTGAATAATATACAAATATTATCATAAACCGAAGGTACACTGTAAGCACACACACCTTTGTATTATATATTGAATTATTATTAATTCTTATATATATATATATATATATATATATATATATATATATATATATATATATATATTCATGATGTAAGCCTCATTTGTTTCAACGATTATCATCCATTTATTGATCATCTGAACGTCAAATTCATAAATTGACGAGTAAGTGATGGAATATGCATAGCATTTTTATAAACACCACAATCACCTTAGTAGTTGACTTAAGTTAGAACATAGAGTCAATACTATTAGGTATATTGTCCGGTGCAATATTTCTCACAAATGCTGACATTTCATCCATGGTAAGAATGTAAATTATAAAGAAAATTATTAAATGAGACCCTAAAAATAATTGACCACTAGATAAAAAGACATTTAATGACACCATGAAAGATAAATGTCGAGCAATTTTCACGATGAAGTCGGTTGATAGTCGAATCTGTCCTGTACGGGAGAATAGCTGTTTGACAAAATTCCACAAGTCAATAATTCTCGGACACTTTACAAGTGTGTTCAGAATGGTTTCAACGCTCTGTGCGCATCTCGGGTATGTCCGCTTGACAGCACTTCCGTGTCTATAGAATTTGTCTCAAATTTGACGTGGCATCTAGTAGCTCTGTCACGTCAGGTATTTCTGAATCTTATCCGCAGTCTCCGACTCGAATGTTCACCTGTCTTAGAATGTATTATTGTATTATTGTATTATATTGTCACTTTTTGTTTGTTTGTATTTGAATGATTAGAACATCTATGCTCCTCAGGATATGTAGAGCAGCGGACCGGCCCCCAGTATATCTATTGAGGCACAGCGCACCCTCTTACATTGAAACGTTTGTGCAGTAAAATAATGTTGTAAATCTTAACTGATTATTAATTGTCATTTTATATATATATATATATATATATATATATATATATATATATATATATATATATATACATATATATATATATATATTAAAAATTAGGATTGGTGCTCTGAAATAGCGATGTATACATGAATGAAAGTATAGTATATTTGCCAATATAACGTATGTTTAATTAAAAACATTTTGAAGACCTTGCGCTATCATTTGAAATGAGTGACTATGTCACTTACTTCTTTTTTTTCAGGCAAAGGAAGGGAGAGAAGCTGAGAGATTCTGTTTCACACAGTTGGTGTTCCTCAGAGCAACGTACTCCCTGCCTCTGCCGAAAATTATAGAGGCTGGATTCTTATAGAATTCCAGTAATAATCAGGAACTGATTATACCAATCCTAAATTATTTTTAATTTTTGCTGGACCGGCAATTGCTCTGTATAATCAGTTCCTGATTATTACTGGAATTCTATAAGAATCCAGTCTCTATAAGTTTCGGCAGAGGCAGGGAGTACGTTGATCTGAGGAACACCAACAGTGTGAAACAGAATCTGTCAGCTTCTCTCCCTTCCTTTCCCGGAAAAAAAGAAGTAAGTGACATAGTCACTACTATAAAAAGATAGCGCAAGGTCTTCAAAATGTTTTAAATTAAACAAACGGTATATTGCCAAATATACTATACATACATTCATATATATACAGGATGTGGACGATATTTGTTCGCAACTTTCAACTGCTAATTTTATGCAAATTTTTTTTTAATTCCGTTGTCACTCTTGTCTTCATGAAAACAGTGACTATATTTCCATTATATATTTTCAGAATAATTGATTATGAATAATTTTGAACCTCCAAATTTGTGGAAGAGACACGGAGTTCTTCTTGGAATCCGCGCCGGGAGTACAAATAAGGAAATTTTAGACTTTCTCAGCGTCAGCAGGAGAATGGTGGAATAGGTCACAAAGGAATTGGAAGATTCAGGATTCGACTTCGAAGCAACATCAGAGAGGAAAACACATGATCGACGATCTAACGCCTTCAGAACGCCCGAGATCGTCGCTGAAGTTCAGGATATGATCAACAATGAACCTAGCAAGTCGATGCGTGCGTGCCATTGCAATGGAGAAAGGCGTGGATCAAAAGCTCATGAGCCTGGTGGTACATGAAGACATTTGCTACGTTTCATACAAGATGAGGAAAGGACAATTTCTGTCAAAGGCGATCCAAGAAAGGCGACTGAAGCACGCAAAGAAGCTGATCAACAAGTTGAAACACTCACTGGAGCCAGACATGCTGTGGTTTTTCTTCGAGGAGAAAAACTTCTGCCAATACCAGAAGATTAACTCCCAGAACAACAGGTGGCTCGCTGTCTCATCCCAAGACGTGCCCAGAGTCATGCAGACAAAGATTCCAACGACAACATTGGTCTTAGGTGTCGTCAACAGTCAAGGTGACGTCATGCCACTCACTTCTTCCCTGAGGGCCTCAAGCTGAACACCGATGGCTACATCCGCGTTTGGAGCGAGGTAGTAAAGCCCTGGATCGACCAGGTAGTTGCAGATAGGCCGTACATGTGGCAGCAAGACTCAGCGCCCTGCCATACCAGCCGAAAAACCCAAGCCTGGCTGTCAGAGAACTTCGTCGACCACACTTCACCTGACATCTGGCCTCCCAGCTCGCCTGACTGCAACCCCCTCGACTTCTTTGTGAGGGGCGCAGTGGAACAAGACACCAACAGATGTAGCTGCAATACGAAAGACGATCTAAAGACCAGGATCACAAGTGCCTTTAGGAGTCTAAGTCGGGGGACAGCGACGAAGGACTGTAGCCGGTTCCAAGGCCGCCTTGAGGCAGTTATCAAAATCAATGGCGGGTTTATCGAGTGAGATCGAAAGAACAAGTCATGAAGACAAACTGATCCAAGTTTTATATATATATCTTAAAAAATAAAACTACTGTGCTATTTCTTCCTAGACAGTAATCTTGAGAACAAATATCGTCCGCAACCTTTATATATATATATATATATATATATATATATATATATATAAAAAGAAAAAAGATGAAATCGAAAATGCAACTGGAGTCTTATTTTTTTTTAAATATATATATTTATTTGGTTCCTTTACCGGTTTCGCAGTTGTTCTGCTTTTTAAAAGTATAGTTGAGATGGAGCGTTTGTGGTTCTTCTCATCTCTCTAATTCAAAAAAGAGATGAGTAGGACCAAATTAACATTCCTAGATATAATGATAATCAAAGACGACACCACCATTACCACGGATATATATTATAAACACACACACCCATCAATTTTAAGTCGTGCCATCCCCCTCGTACAAAACGCAACATCCCATACTGCCTAGCCAGAAGAATTTGTACCATTTTAGAAGATACGAATACCAGGTACAAACGCCTAACAGAACTAAGAGAATTTTTGCTCAAACAAAAATACCCATCTCTACTTATAGAAAATGGCATACAGCGGGCTATAAAAATACCTATACAACAACTTAGGACAACCCAAGGAAGAAGAAACCAAGAACTGGTCATACCATTTATAATGACACACAACCCATGTCACCAGAATTGCTTCAACACTGCCAAAGCAAACCGGCTGATCATTGCTCAAAGTAATGAATTAAAAAGCTTAATCACAGATCGATCTTTGACTCTTAATAAAAGACAGCCGAAAAATTTGAAGCAATTACTAACAAAAGCAAAGTTTGACCTTAACAACAAAGACCAATCATTCACTGTATCTAAATGCAATGATAGTCGATGTGGCACATGTCAATCCAAACACGCCGGTCAATATATGAAAACAAAAACTGGAAAAATATTCCCAAATGCAAATATGAACTGCAAAAGCAGAAATCTAATTTACTGCATTAAATGCCCGAATTGGGAAGAAATATATGTCGGTCAAACTGGAAATACACTATCGGAACGTGCACGGGTACACCGACAGAAAATCAGAGACCCAAATGTCCGTCAGATACCCCTAAGTAACCATCTAGCAACATGTGGTCAGGGAACATTTATAACATTCCCATTCTACAAATTACACAGCCCAAGTGAAATCAAGAGAAAAATCAAAGAAAAGAATTTTATTGATAAATTCAAACCCAAGCGAAATGAACAATAATAATGGGGATTACTCCTACTATGACTATGACTACGAGCATGTCGACTACGACCACTAACAACAATAATAATAATAATAAAAGTGATGTTGATGGTGATGATTACTAGAAAATGCTATTTTCATCATTTCTAAAAATAGCAAAACAATTGATGCTCCTGATAGGATCAATTAGTGGTCGTTAGACATGCTCAATCAACCGTGATGCCTAAACCAATTAGCTTTAGTAATCCAGTGAAACTACACACCGATTGGTCGAAATCAGTTTGGAAGATTTAGCATTCTGGAGCCACTTTTCACTGTATATAAGGCACAAAATTTACCCATCTTATTACAGTTGAAAATTGTAAACTTGACTGTCACCACACATTATGAACCTGAAGATTACGAAAGCGTGAAAGTACTTGTTCAATTAACACTTAACATTTAATATTCTATCATACTATTTCATTCTAATACCATTATAACTTTAAAAGGATTGTAAATAAAACGAGTAAATCAGACAAAGTTGGAATTCCTTTTATTAATATATATATATATATATATATATATATATATATATATATATATATAAAACGAAGGAGGTGTGGTAAGGAACCAGATGGACCATAACGCACCAGAGTACTCAATACTTAGGGTAGTATAGTGGGTAAACAAAAATGTTTAACTCCGACAGCAGAGCTCAAGCCTTTTCGAGGACTATTTCTGGAGTCCAGAAATAACCGTCGAAACGGCTTCAGCTCTGATGTCGGGGTTAAACATTTTCCCATATATATATATAATATATATATATATATATATATATATATATATATATATATATATTTATAATAATTTATATACATATACATATATATATATATATATACAAATATACATATACACACACACACAGACACACACACACACATATATATATATATATATAAATATATATATGGTGATATTCATCTCTATTTCATCGCATATATATATACATATATATATATGATCGTTTGCAACTACTTTTTTTATTTGTGGGCTGGTATATATTCTCATAAAATACATGGTGTATATGTGCGTATACACAAATATCACACACGGACGCATGCACACACGCACACGCATACACACACACATACACACACACACATACATATATATATATATGCGCGTATATATATATAAGACTAAGTTTGTGGCTGGGGGTTCCTTGTGAGATTATAAGGGTATGTGGTGCGTTTATATTTGTATATATTTGATTTGGAAAGAGTGTGCTTCTATATACTTGATGTTCATTTACATTTCTCACATCATCATTGCATTGATCACCAACAATGGATTTCTGATATCTCTACTACCAAAATCACTCTACCTCCGTAGCTATTAATATTATCTAAAATATATCAACATTAGTACAACAGAAAAGAACGAAAATAGTTACAATGCCAGCTATACTCCTTAACACCATAATTTCCATTATCACCATTACTAACTCAATATTATCACAACAACAACAAAAACAATAATGGCAATAGCAGCAATAACAAAATCAATTACAAGTACCTCTATTTCAACCCAATATTACTGGAAAAACACACACACCACTGACAATATATTTAAACGTTACTATATTTAAAACTTCAACACATCTCACTATTCATTCCAACATGTTATCATCATCATGATAGTAATAACAAAAACAGCAGTAGCCAGCACAATAACATAAGGAAACCATCAATAAAAAGGGAACATATTATTATAACCATCATCACAACGGTCGTCACTAACAGTACAAATCATTCTAGCGAAACAACACACGCATCTAGCAAAGACACCAACATTACAACATCTGGAATTTCACCTCGATGACAACGTAGCAAAGCAACAACTAAAGCAACTACGGTGACATCTCTATAATCATCATCAACACTAAGAACAAGTACAAGAAAAACAACATTGTCATAATCGACTGCAATAATAATAGCAGCAATAACAACGAAATCATTATCAACATTGACAACAACATCAATTCCAGTAACAACAAAAAGATCACCAGCAAAACAACACCAGCAGCTACAACACGGCGAAAGCGACAGCTCGGTTGCTTTGTGAGTCAACTCGATGGAGAAGAGCAAGATAGATGGAAGAGAGGAGTAGAATACTGTAAAGATGAAGGGAAAAGAATATAACAAATAACACAAAAGATAGAAATTCATGCATAATTAATGATATGAAGCGTAAAAACCTGAAATTATTGCTGGGAGACAATTCTCTAAGAATAGCATATCAATACTGATTAATAATCTTTTTAACGCAAATTGCGCTATTAAGTTTTCAATGGTAAATGGAGAGCATTTCAAGAGTGCTATTTTTGTTGTTGTTGGTTGCGGTGGTGGAGGAGGTGGCCGCTGCTACCTAGGTGGTAGTGCCGATGGTGTTGGTCGGGTGGTGTCTATTTGAAGCCAACACCACTTTTGTTGAAGTAGATATCGGGAAACCAAAAATATATGCTGATGATAACAAAACGCTACCAATAACAACAAAAATAATGACAGCGATAATGATAATGGAATGATTATATTGTTATTATCATTGTGAATTTGTTATCTCAGTCGTTCATTGTTATTTAATCGGAAACATTGCCATAATAAACATCAAGCTGCGACTCGTAGCCTCATATTCAGGACGTATCGGAGGGTCCTTGAGGTTCCCGGTAAGCATGACTTTTGAAGTGTTCCCAAATGGTTTGCACATATAAATAAAACAATCATTATAAACCTATGTGTCACAATACATGTGGAATTGGAGAAAACTGGCCTTCAACGTGTCCTCCTCAAATGCATTACTATCTACATCGACCTCGTATAAGTCAATCTTGAATTCATCCTGCTACCCGCTTACTTATTATTATTATTATTATTATTGTTGTTATAATAATAATAATAATTGTTTCTACTTTAGGCACAAGGCCAGCAATTACCCAGTGCAATAAAGTACCAGTAATGCACTGGTTAATTGCTGGCCTTGTGCCTAAAGTAGAAACAATTATTATTATTGTTGTTGTTGTTGTTGTTGTTGTTGTTTTGTTGTTGTTAGTAGTAGTAGTAGTAGTAGTAGTAGTAGTAGTAGTAGTAGTAGTAGTAGTAGTAGTAGTAGTAGTAGTAGTAGCAGCATTATTATCATCATCATCATCATCATAAAGTATCCACTATTTCGTTATATTAAAAAAATGATTTTTCATATAATAGTATTAACTCTACTCCACTCTTGTTGGCTTCGAGATGTGTTTTGTTATAACTTAGTTGCTTAGTGAAATAATAAATCTATAAACAGACGGCATGTATTAGTGGTTGAGTGCCGGCTCCCTTGTGTGTTACTTCCTTCATTGAAATTCATTGCAGTAAACAATAGATTTCTCTTCTTTATGTATGTTCCCTTTAAGCCCTGCACCTGTGAGCTTGCACATATGCTATAATAGACCACGCAAATAGAATTACATTACACTTATAGATATATTTTGTTCATTACAACACACGTATGTTTCATTGCTTCACAGGTTCGTTGAGGTGAATGAATAATTTTAGCAAAATTCTCATCTGCCTAAACACATATTTTTAATGAAATATACAGCATATTTATCATAAGATTGTTAACTATAGATGCAATCAAAAATGAGATATACACATATTATCATTGAGTAACATTTAGAAATAACATTACTTTGTACATGGTATTATAACAGTGTCCATTCACATTATTCGTCAAGCAATGATCGACAATCATAGCAAGATCTTATCTTACTTCTTTCAATTTTTCCAAAATTATATAATGCCATTAATCAATTCTTATATCAAATCTTGTTATGTTCTAAAAAATGTGTTGTATCCATTCTGCTTTGTCGGAACAGGGACTCCTAGCTCACCCGCCTTATCTCCTATTATCACTCGTGTTTTGTCCAATATGTAGATCACATACTTACTACTACATCCAGAATATCCTGCCATGTACTTGAGCTCTCTGGATCACCCTTCCTGCTCAGGTCTCTCCGGGATGTATTGAATTACAATAATGTTGACAACGAAACCTCAAATATCAACCACTCCTGTCATAAAGAAATTGCGAAAACTACAGACTTTCTGGCATCTTTTCGACACACACAAAACATATTATGAGCTTATATTTCATTAATCATCTTTGAATGTTCTAATCTACCAACATTTTTCAGAGCAACGACATTTAAGTCCCAGCTGACTTTCTTGTGTCTCCTGTTTAATGTATTGTATTTTTCTCACAATCTTTTGGAGAAAAAAAGAATTGTCACTGTACTCAGATCATTTCTCTGTTATATAGGATTCTGAGCGTGAGATACGTTTAAACATCTCTACGTGTAAGGATAGATGTATTGTACTTTAAATATTTTGACTTAGAATGAATGTAGATCCTTGACCTATAGTTTTGATTCTAAAACTACGTATAAATGTCGACGTAAGACATATATTTAATGAAGTGAACAGGAATTTACTGCTAGTTATATTTCTCTCGATGATGTGATAAGAAATGATAGGCATATTATTAAATTTAAACAGTTTCATAAATGTACGCGCACTTGCCTACATACACTCACAAGCATACACACACACGTAATATATATACGCATGATACTCACACGCACATATGCACATGCACCCATACACACACACACACACACATATATATATATATATATATAATACACACACACATATATATAATACACACACACACACACACATATATATATGGTTGTAATAAATATATGTACGTATGTTTGTAACTGTGTATGTATTTATGTATGTGCTATATTCTTCAGGTGAACGCTAATATCGCCAGGTTATTTTACTGACTATTAATATGGTGACGACAACTCTGTCGCATTGCTGCAGTTAAAAGGAAATAATATACTTAGCAGTTTCAACTCTTATAATGTGGGATTATATTTCTATGCCGTAATTGGTCAAAGGAAGATATGCTATGAAATATTTGCAGTTAATAAGAATTACAGAATACATCAATTTAACATAAATTCAACTAAATTTTCCTTTTCTTTTAACTTCATTTGAATTATGAAGTTTATAAAATGGGAATATTATTTTTTATAATTTAGGATGTTTCGAATTGACCACTCAGACTCATGTCTGTAATTTTCCTCGAGGCCAATTGGGAACTGGCTTAAATTTCTCGATAAAATTCTTTTCTGTTAACTTTCGTTTAACTTCACTTGAGTCACAAAGTTAATAAAATAGAAATACAATCAACAATTACGAAATTGGTGTGCATATTCACCAAAGCTTTTGAAAGCCATGATGAAATTCTGATGAGGAAAAAATCAGCGTTTATTCACACTCATCCAGGCCAACATATTGATATCTATTCCAAATTGGTATTTGAACAGAAATGCTATGAAGTATATTTGAAGGATACAAACTTGTAATCAGAAATACCTGAAAATGTAGATCATTGCATTATGTGGCAACTGAATAATCTGGTTTCAACACATCAAAATGAATTTACCTTTAACGAAAGTGATTACTTTACATATCTTGAACCAAATCCGAGCAATTTTATTATCTATCAAAAATACACAAAACAAAAGAAATGAAAACCGCAGTGGAAGAACCAAATAATAAATATGTAAAATAAATACAACCAAGAGATGTAATATGAACGGTGAAAGGAAACATTAGACGTACCTTATCAAAGGCCCGATTTGCAAAGAAATACACATTGGTCATACGGGGAACTCATCATTAGATCTCATGAGAGTACACTATCAAGAAATTAAGGAAATTAATTTTAGACATATCCCTCTGCGTACTCATTTGGAAACATGCTAACATCTAAAAACAATTAATATTTCCATTTTATTAACTTTGTGACTCAAGTGAAGTTAAACGAAAGTTAACAGAAAAGAATTTTATCGAAAAATTTAAGCCAGTTCCCAATGGACAATGTCAATGATATTGATTCGCTTTGGTTTAGTTTAATTTGATTTAATTTAGGTTAAATTGATGTATTCTGTAATTCTTATTAATTGAGACTAAAAAACGTAACATCCAAAATTATAAAATATGAAAATGATTAATAGATTTCCATTTAATGACACTAAAACCACTTAGATACTGTGGCCATATTAATGTTTAGCAATGTTTAAATTTGCCTGAACAGTATCCCAGACGACACCGAATGTTCTTCTAAAACTAAGAAATAAATTGTGAAATTCCAGATGTGTTGGAATTTAATGGACATATATATATATGTGTGTGTCTGGGTGTCTGTGTGTCTGGGTATGTCTGTGTGTATGGACAAAGAAAGTAAATAAAAAACAGTGACAACGAGAAAGCGAGCAGATTGTCAGGAACATTAACAGAGAAAGAAGAAAAATTGAAAGCTGGCAACAAAACAAGAAAATGAGACGTGCAAGGAAGCAAAGACTTCTCTATTTTCAACTATCCACCATCGTATATAATCACAGTTTTGCATGGCCATAAATAGGATTACAAATTATGTTTAACAGTGATAAACAGTAACATGCTTGAAGAAGAATAATCAAGACACACGTGTGGCGAGACGCCAATAGAAAAACTTGAACATCTACCTGGTTGAAAAATCATCAATTCATCTCAAGGAATTAGAAACACCACACGTATATCATATACAAATGTATATATATATATATATATATATATATATATATATATATATATATATATATATATATATATGTGTGTGTGTGTGTGTATATATATATATATACATACACACACACACACATATATATATATATATATATATATATGTGTGTGTGTGTATGTATATATATATATATATATATATATATATATATACACACACACATATATATATATATATATATATATATATATATATATATATATATATATATATATATATACACATACACATATATATGTATATATATATATATACACATACACATATATATATATATATATATATATAAAGAATAAATAATAACAGGTAGACATCATAAAAAGGTAATTTTTCCGAATGCTTACAAATGTTTCAACAGTAGTTATACAGCCTAGTCATGCTATGTGCAAATTGGTAATTATTTGTTTGCAGAAACTCTGCAAACAAATAATTACCAATTTGCACATAGCATGACTAGGCTGTATAACTACTGTTGAAACATTTGTAAGCATTCGGAAAAATTACCTTTTTATGATGTCTACCTGTTATTATTCATTTTTAAATCTACACTCCGGAATACAGAAGGATCAGAAACTGAGTTTCTTCAACTATTCTTCCATAACTCGTTTAGTAACCCCTCACCGTACGTCAACTCTATCTAGTGTAGTAATTAACCATTACTGCATTCAGGATAATCCTAAGAATGTCTTGCATAACCTAATATATATATATATATGTATATATATATATATATATGCGTCTGTGTGTGTGTGTGTGTGTGTGTGTGTGTGTGTGGACTGCAGCAATATTATATAAACTATTGTTCGAGGAAACGACGCGCTGCTGAGAATCTAAATCACTATCATATGATTGTTATCGACATGCTATCGAGTATGACCGTGTTTTGCACAAACTTAGTTCTTCCCTTTAAAGTGGCAATGCCTTCTTATCAGGCATCCTAAAAATGGCATACACTGATATGGTAAACCCCAAACCCCCATTTCTTAGACATCAATAATACTTCGAAATAGGATGCAGCACAGTGACTGTTTAGAGAACCATGCCTGCCTTAACTGCACCTTTAAATTCTTCTCACGAGTAAGGAAACTACAGAAAGAGTCGGTATTTCATTGTCACTGATGATTTCATACCCCTATTTAGGCAACAAATAGTCCGCTGTTTGATTAGCTTCCACTAGAGGAAAAACTACCTAAAAGCACCTACACACTCAAATGCTATAAAGACAAAAGCTTGTGAGACACAGGTGGTACATAAATACATATTATATTTATATTTTCAACGTTTACTATGAACACCAGTGGTACATACATACATATATTTATATTAACAACGTTTACTATGAACAAATAAACGTTGCTCTTGAAATTATGAAAGTATTTATTTACAGGTTATCTAGGCACATCTCGCAAGAACCTTCTCAACAACCATCGGAAATTTCTTCTAATAGGAACGTGACAATTGTATCTACTTTAAGAAAAGACAGACAAAGTAACTACGCATACAAAGAAACTAGTACTGAACCTCATATCACACGTGTAATTTAAACCTCCCAATGCTGCTCAAAATGCTAATCTTCACAAATTCAGCAACTCTCATTAACACTATAGTAAATACTGCGTCCCAAAGAGTGGCGTTCGTCTTCAGATTCAAAGAATCAATGGATTCCATAAGTTGCTGATACTATACAAAGTAAAGTTATATCCAGAATTGGCAAATGCTGTAAAATCTGCGTCAGGGTTGTTGCTACGTATCCAAACCTTCTAGTCCACTTTAAAAACAACACTATACCTCTGGTTGACAAAACGTTATAGACGAACATACATTAACTTCTAGCTCATAGGGACTATATCTCTCACTACTATATTGCTTATAAAACTGTCTTTGCTCATTGGAATGAAGGAGTTGCAAATTACAACCATCCAAGTCAACCTTATATTCCCGACCCTTCTCCTATCATTCTATACACCCTCGCAAATACTGCACCATTTTCTATGTCCTTTCCTTTTCCCCTACAATGAGCTACAATTTCCCTCCCACCCCAATTGTATCATTATCCACGATTCCAGGTTCTCAGAGAGACTGAAGGTTGCAGTCTTTTTCTTTCCAACTCGATCATAAAACAAACAAACAAAAACCTTGTAAATATATTTTACTCTACTGTCTACTCATCATTGAAATATGATTAAAGTCTTACAATTCTACTGTCGGTTATTTTTACGGAAATGTATTTTTCATATATGATAATGAGTTAGAAGAAACATCCTTCAGAAAAGTAAGATTTTATATACATATATATATATATATATATATATATATATATATATAGAGAGAGAGAGAGAGAGAGAGAGAGAGATTTGTGTGCGTGATTGTGTGTGTCTGTGTATCGGTTTTTGTTTCCGAAATTATAATCATAAAATTTCTTTGTTGATTTTTTTTTTGTTTTTGTTTGATTTTTTTCGTTTTGTTTGTTTTTTGTCTGATTCTGATGCTATTCTTTGCTTTGTATGTATTATTTTTTGATAATGTTACTGTAGCGGTCGAAATAATATTTGCGAAAATTTCTTTTCTTGACAGATACAGTTTTTAATCTTTATAATTGAATTCGCTTTTAATTAAGCATCGTTTAAATAGAATTTTAATTAACGTATTTATTTCGTTATATGAAAGAAAAAGAAAACAAAATTAATTACATTCTTGAATAATTTTTGGTATCAGTTTTACGTTTGGAAAATTTGTTTCCTAAAGCAAGTTTAAAGTTAGTAATTTGGCTTTGATTACTTTGAAAGAAAAGAGAGAAGAATGGAATTATTTCACGCCAATTCTACTGTAAATAGTATTTTTCTCTGTGGTGCAGTGATGGTATAGAGAAAGTATTGAAAAATTGATAAGGCGACAACATTCCAGGTTCAATTCAAATGTTTTGCAGTATATATTTTCAATACTCACGTTTCAAATTATTTTGATCTCAAGTAATATATTGCAGCTAATTCACTTGTCTGTACACATTTGCTCTTATAAATATTCATCTTGCCTTCAAGCAATAAAAAATAATGCATATTTTGGATATCATGAATGAATTAGAGCAATGTTTTCCAAATATATCCTGGGGTTTTTCTCAGTTCTACGAAAGGATTATGGGCTCCCATGGGATATGTATTTTAATGAAATGTGCTACATGTTTTGTTTTTGTACTAATAGTCTCACTCGACAATGTATTTTGTGTTAAATTTAATGTGTTAGTAAACTTTAAGTGTCTGTAATATATAGTTATGGGTTCCACAATTTTGTTAAAAATCATATACGTTTTTCGTGAAAATTAGATTTAGGAACCACTAAGAGAAATAACTTTGGTGTACCGAATATTTTTCATCGCTTTCAATTGCCATTTCAATTCATTTCCCTTACATTAATAATTGTTTCTACTTTTGGTACAAGGCCAGCAATTAACCAGTACATTACTGGTACTTTATTTTATCGACTCCGTAAGGATGAAAGGCAAAGTTAACCACGACGGGATTTGAACTCAGACCGTAAAGGGACGTAACTTTGCTGGAAAGCAATAATGCCCTTTTTAAAGTAATCAATCTCGCAGCACCCCATTATTATTTTTCTAGAATAGTGAAGCTAGGGTCATCTAATATTTTGGGAGGTATTTAAGAGAAAAAATGTGTTTTCAATGAATCATATACCCATATGTTTGCCATTTCTACTTACTATCAATTACATGTTTTGTAACCAATTTGTAAGTGAGGACTAATCTTTAATTCATATATTCATTTTAAAATATGAAGCATTATGACTTGCCACAAAATCAATATATAATTAAATTGTGGCGATCCCCGTGAATCAAATCGCCTCACTGGCTTATTTTCTTGTACCGACTGACGCCAAAGCTCTCCATTTAATTCATTAATATCTTTAATCGGGACTTACGGAACACAGCATGCTTATTCGTTCCTGTTTTGTAGTAGAAAAGCAATATTTATTTTAGTCAAACAATTGACATTGAGTAGATGCTAACACTTTCTTATCGATTTTAATCGCAACACTTTCAATTCGGGGTTGAAATCTTATCACATATACTCCATTCATAAGGCTATTGAAAATACACCAAGTTAACAAAACATCCCAATAACTTATTAAATGTGGGGCCTTAAATAATAATAAAATAAAACTGTAAATAACAATCATATAAAGAGACAGAAAATGAGAGACAGCGTATAATGAAGAGATAACATCTTGTCATATGTAGACGAGGCGTTGGTTTCATCTTCACTTGTAATTTAAATATGGTGTAATTAGTGAATGTTTAATTGTTGTACAGTATAGGATTTGAACTACCACCAAGCTTAGATCTTAGAAGAAGGTATATTTATTGGTGTAGCTAACGTTTATCTCACACGGGGAAATCTTTGAATTTGATACCTCTCCCTGACAAAGACAACAAAATGCATAGCAAAAGTACTTAAAGTGCCCCCCTTTCCCTATTTCCAGCTACGATACAACACATCATACAGTTATTCTATGGTTTAGCGGACTCATTGCTTTACTCAGCTTCATATAAGCAAATATAAAACATTCTATTTTTTTTCATGTTCTGAAGAAAACGATTGAAACCAGATGTAACTCCGCTGATAGAAACTTCACATTATGTCCATACGTTCTGTGAATTGTCAAGGCATGCTTTTCGTACTCTAGTAACGTCCATATTGTAAATGGGTATGACTTTTATTTTTAATTCTTTACACTACACTTCTACACTGTGATTCGAGTTGATAATGTGCGTTAACCAATATATATGGAGTTAATGTTCATATTACTATTGAATATATTTGTTCATATTTCTATTGAATACATGTTCAATATAATGTTTTTTCACAAGTTTTTACTGTTATCTGAATAATGTCTTTCATTATTTTCCAAATGTTCCAAGTTAACCGAGAGGCTATATAAATACTCAAGACGAGTAGTGGCTGCGAGTTGTATTATTGTATTATTATATTACTATAAAATCTATGTAGGCCAGCTTTTGTATGATGGAATCTTAAGATGGACTATTTTCCATTTTATTATCAAGATTTTGGTTTATATTCTGGGTGGCATGTAACTTCAAAAATATTATGTTGAAGCCTTTTTGTTTTATTGTCCTGTAATGGCATTGTAAATTTATTGCTTCTATTATATTTACTCTGGTTGTTTCTTGTTCAAGAACAGCTAGATGGCCAGAGGAGGAATGGATGCACTTTTACAAGACATTTATCATTTAAGCGAGCTATAACACGTTCTACTATACATAATCGACATAGATGTTCTTATTTTATGTTATGCTAGCAGAATGGTTCGGCGTTTCTCGGCATTAATTATATATATATATTTAATACATTAACAGAGAAAGCTTTAAGCAATACTCCGACCGGCTTCCGTCTCACTCAACAAACATTAGGATATACCTTAGGATATACCTTAGGATATACCTTAGTATAATCCCAATTATACGTTTGGGGTGCTAACTATACGTATTTTGCGGATAGCCAGTTGTATTATTTTATATAAGACATAATTAAAATACATATATATATATATATTAAAATAACAGATTAAACTTTAACAGGATCTTCTGAAACTAAAAAAATCAATCTGGGAACGCAGAAGTAAATATTTCAAAAAACGTTACACACTATATATACATATATACACACACATATAGCGTCATAATGTCGAAATGCAGACAGCCAGGCATACAGACAGATATTATAAGGGCGCAACGTTATATCTATGTATCTATCTAAAAAGAAAGACTAAGAATTATATAGAGAGAGATCGCTAAATCGCCTAATGCGGTCCCTTGGGAATTGAAAATTTGAAATTTCTTTGCTCAAAACACTCACAAGATTATAAGTGATATTATTTATATCGTCCCCCTTGTTCTCGTCCTTCCTCACTAGCGTGACTACACCCTTGATCACAGCACAGGGAATTCTCCCGTTCTGTTGCCAGTTGCAGTAGACCGCCTCGAGGAGATCGGGGAACAGGTCCGGCATAGCTAGATATAGTTCGTATGGAAGACCATCGAGACCCGGGGATTTGCGTTTGCTGCATTGGCTCAGCACGTCCTCTATCTCACCGACTGAAATCAGCTCCTCGCAGGACTTCGCCTCCCTGTCCGAGAAACGCGGCAGGCCGTCGAGGTATGGACCAAAGTTCACTCCCCAACCGGTTCCCCAACCGGTTCCCCAACCGGTTCCCCGCCCCTCAGAACAATCTGGCAAAGTGCCTTTGAAAAGCCTCGCACATCTGCTTAGGTTCAAGGATCACCCGTCCATCCTGGACTCGCAAAGACCGGATAGTGGAACTACTTCCTCTTTTGGCTTCTGTCACGCGGGCACAGCTAAGAGCTTTGGTCCCCTCGTTTCCCAGAGCACGTATTTTGCTTCGGACGATGCAGCCTTCCTGTTTCGCGTCGAAGAACTGGCCTAGGGCCGTTCTCGACGCTAGCACTCTGGCCACGTCGCCGCTTCTAATTACCTCTACACTATCTACCAACTCCCTTTCCTTCCTATTTCTATTTGAGTCTAACTCCTTACTAAATTCTATAGAGACTACTCTAATCTCTCTTTTGAGAGATCCTCACCACCTGCTGTTGACGATGGCGCCCGTCAACCGCTCCTTAACTAAAGTGTTAATCCCGTCCTTGTAAGCCTAACTTGCCAGTAAGCACAAGTTGAGTTTCCAGTAACCGGGTCCCTGTCTATGCGTTCTGTCAAGGTTTACCATGCAGGTCACTAACTTGTGGTCTGAATAGCCAACCATGAGCATTTTTGGACAACTTAAAAAGACCTTATCTTTATTTCTAACTAAGAACCTATCTAGATACGACCTAGATGATCCGCTGCGGTTTGCCCAAGTTCAGGTTGGCGCAGTCGGAAAATTTAGTTGATATCTATCGGCCAGGTCAAATCGACCGATTAACCCTTTGAGGCTGCTACACCCTTCACTATCGGGACAGGCCGCTACGTAGTCCCAAAGTGCATCTAGGATACCATTCCAGTCCTCCACTAATAGCAAGGAGCGGGACGTCCCTCGAAAAGTCTCCAGACGATGGAAGAAGTCCGGCCGCGTTGACCCGAAAGGGCCGTAGACGGGTACCAGCCTAAACGCTCCGCCTTCACCACTGCCAAGATTCAGAACCACTAGTCGACCCTTCGGGTCCAAATGTACCTTCTGTGTTGCGAGACCCAGATGTTTTTGCATCAGAACGACAACCCTACCCCACCTCCGGGCTGGGTGAGAGATGCGTGCATCTCAAAGTCATCAAAGGTAGGGGCCAGCTTCCGCACGTTGCTGATCTGGGCCTCGCAAATAACCATCACATCTATACGTTGTGACCTGAGGTCATTTAGAAGCATTGCTTGCTTCCAGGTTGAGCCCAGGCCACGCGCATTTAGACAGCCTACTCTTAGCATAGCGATGTTGGTGGTGAAGAGAAAAGGCACATACCACTCTGCGTCCCGGGTATCGGGTTGCACAATTTCCATGAGGGTGGGGGATGGGTTGTTGGGTGGGGTGGTGGTTTATGGAAGTGTAGGGGCATCAGTGTGTTGTGTGGTTGGGGTGTTTGGAGTTGTGTGGGTGTTTGGGGAGGGGGTGGAGAAGTTTTTTTAGGAGGACGCGGTTAATGGGCCCGACGCAGGGGGGGGGGGGGGCACGTCCTCTTTAAAGTTGTTTTTTAGTGTTTTATATGTGTCCTCTGGGGCCTTAATCATTTTGAGGTGGGGGAAATTCCCTGCCTGGATGAAGTTAGGCTCTTGGGTTTTTACTAAATTGTTGTTGTATACAATGTTTAGCAGTTTTTTTATTTCTTGTGTTTCTGTATGTGTATGCATGTTTTTGTGTGTGTGTGTGTGGTGTTTTTTGTTTGCTGTTGTTGTGTGCTCTTTTGTGTTGGTGTCTGTGTTATGTTTTGGGGAGGGGTTGTTTTCATTCGTGTGTCTGAAGTGTGTTTTCTTTTTTTTCTTTTGATTGTGTGGAAGTGCTCCTCCTCGTCTGACGACGAACGAGGGTCATCTTCCGCGTTGGAGGGGGAGGGTAGATTTTCGGGTTGTGTTTGCGGTGCGGGTATTTTGGAAATTGTTTTTATTTGAGTGGGGGGGGGGGGGTTGTACAGTGTTTTGTTTTGGTTTGAGCTGTGGTTGTTGTTTTTGTAGTGGTGGTTGTGGTGACTGTGTTAGTTGTGCAGTTGTTGGTGGAGTAGGCAGGATTGGGATTTTCTTTTTAAGTTGAGGACAGACAGCCCTCAGGTGACCTCTGGCTCCACAGAGGTAACACGAGGGCCGCCGACCCTCAACGGTAATGTTGATAACATTTTGATCATCCAGTATATCGCATTCAGGGATCTGGGCGATCCTTTCGGGCCTCATTTGAACTACAAGTTCGTGTCCCGTTCCATTGAACGCGTCACTCGATGCCTTTCCCATGGATGATAGATAAATAGATAGATAGATAGATAGATAGATAGATAGATAGATAGATAGATAGATAGATAAATTTCTTTATTAGCCACAAGGGCACAAAAGAAGGGGACAAATACAAATGGGGAGTTTACATAGAGGTATATGAAAATAAAACTATTAATAAAATAACAAATAATTGAAATCCCCAATAGGGGGGAGGCGTTACACGGTTTCCTCTTCGCGCACGCAATTCGGACAGATCTTTTTCGAAGGGTCCCTGCCAGGGCGCCCGTGTCTGTAGAGTTTATCTCGAACTGGTAGAGCTCCTCGGTAGCACTGCCAGGCCAGGGACTTTTGGAAGTTATACGTTGGTCCCGGGCGGAAGGTCTTACCGAAGAGACTGGCCAGTTCATCCTCCTCTACGTCTAGAATTTCTCCGAGCGCGTCGTCGCACTTGCTGCGGACCAACCCTCTATAGAATGTCGAAGTGGAGTCTCCACTGATCGCCGGGTCCGTTTGCCAGAGGATGTGAGCGCCTGAGCATATTCGATGTGCCAGTCGCCCATTTTCCTCGGTCTTTGCATGACCCAGGACTGCAGCTCGGTCAGCGAGACGAGTCTTGGGAATGCTCGCCTCACGAACGGGGCCCACACCGGTTGTCTGATGAGTAATATGTGGAGGTGCCGCAGCCTGAGCGCGTGTTTGCGCATCGTCAGCCACAGCCTCTCCAGCCCTCCGTTTGAAGGGTGTTGGCAGCAGATGGATCTCCTCACCAAAGGAACCCATTTCTTCCAAAGGAATTGGTAGAGCGCGCGCTCCATTTTGGTGAACGTTTTGGCTGGAGAAGGCACGAAGGTCAAGCGGTAATAGATGACGGACGCTATAAGAGTGTTCGCCACCTCCCCTCGACCTTTCAAGGATAGTTTGCACTCGGCCCACCTCTGGGTGAGCGCAAACAGCTTGGCCGTCACCTCGTTACAGTTCTTTTCCACCTGGAGGTCCGGACCAAACCAGACCCCGAGCAGCTTTACCGGTCCTTCCGTCCAGCATCCGACGATGCCATCGGAAGGCATCGGTTTGCCTCTCCACGTTCCGAGTTGCAAACCAGCGGATTTTTTCCGGTTCAGCTTCGCTCCTGTGAATCTTTCGTATTACTCCAGTAAGGTGTCAACATCCCCAATTTGCGAGGTGCTCGACACCATTACTGTCACGTCGTCGGAGTAGGCCGACGCCGCTTTTCACAGTCCCAGCTCCAACGAGATGCTCTGCAATAGCTCCAACATCCGCAGTAATGGTTCGAGAGTCAGTACGTATAGAAGGGAGGAGATAGGGCATCCCTGTCGGATGGATCGCGTGATATGGAACGGCTCCGAGAGGTAGCCGTTCACCTTAACCCTTGAGCAGATGATGCTGCTGTGCATTGCAGCATTCTAGCCCCTGAACACGGGCCCGAAGCCTGCCGCCTCGTGCACAGCATCCAGATAACGATGGTCAACCCTATCGAAAGCCTTAGACTGATCCAAGTTGATCAGGGCTCCACCGAAGCCGGGTTTGCACCCTACCCTCTCTATGATGTATCGCATGGGGTGGAGGTTGTCGTGTATGGACCTGGTCGGGATTGCGCATGTCTGCGCTTCTCCCACCAGGTTTTCGACGACAAGCGCCAGCCTCTTTGCCAACACCTTCGTCAAAATCTGTAAAGTGTTTAGCAGAGTTATGGGCTGGAAGTTGCCTATGTCATCCCCCTTATTCTCGTCCGTCCTGACTAACCTGACTACGCCCTTGGTCACAGAACTGGGAATTCTCCCGTTCTGCTGCCAGTTGCAGTAGACCTCTTCCAGGAGACCGGAGAACAAGTATGGCATTGCTACATAAAATTCGTCGGGTAGACCGTCGAGACTTGGAGATTTGCGCTTGCCGCATTGGATCAGCGCGTTCCCTATCTCAGCGGCCGAAATCGGCCTTTCGCAAAACTTCGCCTTGCTGTCCGAGAGTCGCGGTACGCTGTCGAGGTATGGACTGAAATCCATAGCCTCTCCCGGTGCGCTGCCCTGCCCGAACAGTTGAGCAAAGTGCAGCTGAAAGTCCGCGCACATCTGCTTCGGCTCACGTATCACGCGTCCGTCTTGGTCCTTCAAGACCGAATCGTGGACTTGTTGACACTTTTCGCCTCCGTCTCTCGGGTCCAGCTAACAGCTTTGGCTCCCTCGTTTCCCAGAGCATGTATTTTGCTTCTGACAACGCACCCTTCATGCTTTGCATCGAAGAACTGGTCCAAGGCAGTTCTCGTCGCTAGCACGCTGGCTACGTTGCCACGCCTAAGTGCCTCTTCTACTTTATTTACCAATTCCTTTTCGGTTTTATTCTATCTAACACTAATTCTTTACTAAAATCTATCGAGTCTAATCTAACTGTCCTCTTGAGAGAGTACCACCATCTTTTGTTGGCAATAGCCCCCGTCAAGTGCTGCTTAACTATAGTGCTAATCCGTCTACTGTAGGTTTTGTATGTTGGTAACGACAAGTTCAGCTTCCAGTAGCCGGGTCCCTGTCTATGGGTTTTTTTCAAGGTTGACTAAGCAGGTCACTAATTTGTGATCTGAATAGGCAACCATGAACATTTGTGGACAGCTTAACATGTCCCTATCCTTCTTTCTAACTAGAACCCTATCTAGGTACGATCTAGATGTTCCGCTAATATTAGTCCACGTCCACAGTGGCACAGGAATGTAATTATGGTTGGATGTATGCAATTTATAAGCGTCTGGTATTTCAAGAACATAGTAAAATATAATCATGTGCAACCCACTTGATTCATGAGGTGTCGTCTTTTAAATCTGTATATTCCTCAGGCCTTATAATGTTACAATCATCGCCCGGTTTAACCTCATCATCCGACCAGTGAATGCGTTTAGCTGAGCCCATTCTCTTACAAACATTCGGGCCAAGTCTCCTGCTTGTAGGTATCCCCATCACTTCGACCCACGTGTCTTGGACGGCCTGAAAATATCATGGGTACTGCCTTTCCCACCCTAACTAAAGAGTAATAAGAAATATCAGCACTATTTTCTGTGAGTAGTTTTCGCAGTTTTGTGGTTCGTTATGAATACATAAAAATTGGATGTAATGAAAATGTTTCTCAAATATTCAAATGTATTTGTTTTTATTTTTCTTCTAATCCAATGTATGGAGTCATTTGTTTGTTTGTTTTTAACAAATAGCAAGAACAAAATATGTTTGCTATCCTCTGTGAATTGTAACACTTTTTTATATTATCTTGGCAACTTTTTCGATTGCTATTGATCTTTGTGTAGTGTAGAAGTGTCAAAATAGATATTTCTACTTTAAAAAAATACTTTTCAATGAATATTGTGTGAGTAAGAAATGGTTGTGGTCTAACAGTAATTATTATCAGAATACATTATAATAACAAATTAAAATACGCTGCTGTTTAGTCTCAAGTCATCCCTTTTTATATGGTTTAGTTAGGGAATGAAGGGCAGTTCCCATGGCCCTTTCCCGAGTCTTCGAAACAAATGGAGATGGTCAGAAAGGATAAAGTTATCCTCAAATCAGAAGGAAAGCTTAAATATTTGCAATATAGTGAACTCTGCTAAATGCAACCAAAGGTTGGGCGGTAATATTAAACCTGGTGACTGAGGAATGCCGCCACCCAAATAGACAGCCACGAAACTTGAACCCAGAATCCACAGAGCCTAAGTAACTACAGCAAGGTATTTTGTTCTATTGCATTGCGATTCTGGTAATTCAACCAGTAGACCTATCGATGAGAGGCAACAAAACCACGAACATTTTTTTTCAATTATAGAGAATCTAGCATGGCATTTATTAACAAATATATGTTTTATGATACGTATATTGTAATGTACGAAAACGTTACTGCTATTTATCACAGCCTGAAGAATCTTGCACATAATCCCTCATTGTCTAGTGATATCATAGTTTGTGATGGTTATTTGAGTGTTTTAATTGTGATATTTATATAGTAACATTTTTTCATAGCATACGTTAATGTTTATTCGGATTCCAAATGCAGGTAACGCGAAAACTATTATAAAATTGTATTTACTTCTGTTTTACTTTCAGTAAGTATATTTTCATGTCAACACGTCTGCATTAGTTATATCAGCAACACTAAACTTTCTAAATAACCTCTTAAATGGAGGGTTTTGACTTATTGTATCAGCTATTTACACTCGAGGAGTAAATATTTTAATAGAAAACTTTACGATAGTAATGTGGCTATACATCGCATTCGATTGTGACTGTAGATGAAACAGATCTTGAAAGTGTGTTTAGGTCATGTGGCTTGCTTGGGTTAAATAATATTTAGATTTCTAAGAGTCTATAGAGTCCTAACGTTTGTCTTAAGCTCCAACATCCTACTGACGGCTGAAGTAAACAAACATTTCAAGAGCTGTTAAATTCAATGCAGACAGACTCAATTCCTATGTGTCTCCTTCAGCAATTTTCAGATATTGTATAATTAATAGAAATAATTTATATGTATATTTATACATATATATATATTATATATATATATATACATTATATACATATATACATATATATTATATATACATATATATTGTATATATATATATATATTATATATATATATATATATATATATATATATATATATATATATATATATATATATACATACATATATAAACAATGAGTTATATGCTTTGTTGATAAGTATTCAACAGAGATATGCTCATAGCAGATATGAAGCACTCTACAATTAAATTTCCCCCGGCGTATTGTAATAATAATAATAGTAATAAATGGACCCCCCCCCCCCCCCTCCACCGTTCTTGCTTTCTTATTCTCACTCCATTTTAAGCTATATATATATGCTTGTGTGTCTGTGTTATTATATGTATGTCTGCATGCATGAATGAATAAACTAAGCTTTAGATTTAGTAGGATGTACAACCACTGATTCCAGCTATTTGCACTATCGTATATTTTGGTTTCTAGTAATTCACTGGGGAATTGGTTGACCAAATGCTTTGTTTAATTGTTTTATTTATTTTTTTTTATTTTATTCCATCTCTTAGATTTCAGGTATTTTTTTAAAGCAAATCATTGGTCCCTAAAATACTACAGTGGGCCCTGCAATGCTACTATGGGCTCTTGCACTGCTACCGTGGACCCCCTGAGGCCTACTTGCCATTGGACAACCTGGCAACCTGGCCAGTCGGCCACTGTATATGTGTGCCTGTAGGGTGTGGTTGTTGCTTTTTAAATTACAAAGATGCTTGATTGTTGATTGTTTGTATTCAAATAGTTTGTGATAATGATCAGTCGTATATGAAGGATCATTCCATGAATTTTTAAAGAATTTAAGTTTTAGTTTGGAGAATTATATTTATAAGAAATTCAATGCAGGTGTTTTAATGTAAGGTATTTATGTGTAGAAAGTAATTGGTATTGTTGACAAAAGAAGTTAAAGAATTTAGAATGAATTGTTTGAGGTTGTGATGATGGTGATGGGGGTGGAATTCAGATAAATTATGTATTTCGTTTCGCGATACATTATTTTAATTTGATACAAATACCTTGAATATGTTTGTTTGTTTGTTTGTTTGTTTTTGTCCTGGTGTAACTTAATATCATTATACAATGAGTTGCTATTATTGACTAGAATATCTGATAGTATGTTAGCATTTATTAAAGCAGCATTTGGCGTGTGTATATATATACATACATATATATATATATATATCGAACCCAGACAACAACACCTCGGAATCAAACACAGCCAGATTCCCGACTTACCAACTGGATCGCCATTCTGTCCACCGCCTGCCAACCGCGAGCTGGAAGAAAAACTCTCGAGGCTAAAACATTCCGTACTTAACATCTTACGGAAACAGAAGAAGATAGCCCCAAACCTCTCCAGGACGCAACAACTCGCCCTGAAGAACCTGCGGAATAAGGAACTCATATACTTACCATCCGACAAAGGTAAAGAGTTTTGTGTCATCTCTCAAGCCACATACAACAACCTAGCCTTTGAACACCTAAGCGACAACGAACTGTATACAGAGATCCCGAACATAACTGCAGCCCAGATCGAAAAACAGGCCAACTCCATCTGGTTCGACATCTGTAGTAGAAGACAACTTCCAAATAAATTTAAGTTCAATTACACCACTATAAATAGCAGACTGCCTACTTTCTATCACCTCATCAAGACCCACAAGAATAGTACTAAGACACAAATAAGACCCATCGTCTCTAGCATAGAAGGACCCCTATACAAAATCTGATGGCTCCTCTCCCAGGTCCTTAAGCCTCTACTCTCCACCTTTCCCGGGCATGTCAGTAGCTCCGACGAGGTCATACGTAGACTACACCAACTCCAGCCAGAACAACTTAAATTAAATAGATACGCCTTTAGCATGGAACACCCCGATGACCGCGGATCCCTATCCCTACTGGACTTCCAACTCAGGGTAACAGAGGAAGGCAACATCCACACCTGCTTCTATAATAAAGCCGCCAGCAGGGACCTGTTCGTACATTTCAGATCTGCCCTCCCAGCCAGCGCTAAGTTCGGATACATAAGGAACGAACTAACACGTATCCGGAACGAATGCACCGACGCAAGAGACCGAGGCACACGCATCACACATTTCCTGGAAGTACTTAACCGGAACGGATACTCGACGTCAACCGCGAACCGTGCCAGAAACAAGAGAAGACACCACGCCCGAGGCACTAACACCTGCTTCCTGAAGCTCCCACACTTCAGTGACGAAACAACAATAGCCATCCGCAGAGCTATCAGACGAGAGGGACTAGATATCCTGCTAGCCCACTCAGGACCTTCTCTACGCGGACAGCTGACCAAAAGACACTCCTCCAGACATGACAGCTGCTGCAGGCTAGCCAACTGCCCCATCAACGACACAGACCTAAGCCACCAGGCTTACGTCGTATACAGATTAGAGTGCGACAAATGCAGCAATTTCTTCATAGGTAGCACCACCAGACCACTTCACGTAAGAATAAAAGAACACCTCAATACTAACGCTTCCTCATTTAAGAAATACCTAGTGAAATGCAAAAACACCGACAAATAGTTAGTATAGAAGCTAAGGAAAGAAACCTCGGCAATCTTAGAATTAAAAAAGCACTGAATATAGACAAAACGCAACCACCAATCAATAACAGACTAGAACTCAACACCCAATTTTTAACATGATGGCGCACCTAGCCCCACACTTACACCTCCACGTATCCTCTCTCACACACACACACACACACACACACACGCTTACACCTCCACATATTATCTCACACACACACACATACACACACAAAGACCAGTTTTAACATGATAGAGCATCTAGCCCCCACATTTACATATAGACATATCCTCTAACACTCACGCCCGCATGCTTACACCTTCACGTATTCTCCCACACACACTTAAACATACATGCCCAAACCCCTTTTGAAGGGAGACAACTCTTTATCCCCCTAACCTTCACGCTTTGACATTACAAATAGAATGGAATTTCTATACCATTTCCTGTCAGCATGACTTGTAAGCTAATTAGAACACTGGATTAACCCCTTTACTTCCCTCCGAAGAAGAGATATTATTTCGAAAATTAAGGATATTCAAATAAATTTAAGCTAAAAGATTAATTGTCAGCAATATCTTTTGCATTTGTATTTATATTCTATATCCATACCTGCATTGTTTTGGCCTTCTAACTCCAAACGTGTATACCTCATTACGCAATGCTTCAAGTAAACTACAATTTCCTCCATATATATATATATATAGTATAAAGAAAACGAAAAATCAGTGATGCATCTGGACTTAATTTATTGCGTGTTACAATTGTTTCGCCGGCAGGTACCATGTCTCGAGCTACCTGCCGGCGAAACAATTGTAACACGCAATAAATTAAGTTCGGATGTATCACTGATTTTTCGTTTTCTTTATACTATCTACACTCTACTCTGCAGAATATCGAATGCTAATTTTGGCATACCGCATATGGAAGCACCATAGCTACTATTATACACAACTATATATATATGGTCGGGTCGTCGGTGACTAAGCCGGCAACCCCACCAAGCTTACTTGGTGAGGAGGCTGATATTTGGACACGCTGCAGGATGAAATACAAGACCCAGTGAAAGGCGGAGTAACTCACCAGAGTCAACAGCCATCCAAATGGTACTTTTATTTTCACTTTCGAGTGGAAAGCCCCTAGTTGTTGTCACAACACCTTTTTAGGTGAGAGAAACACTGAAAAAAGACCTGCAGCTTCGGAAGCATCCGATGATGTTGATTAGTTCTCCTTTTCGAGTAGTGTTTTCGATGCTCTGAGAGGGGGATTGATCGAATGCAAGGTGTTTCCTCGTTTGAAAAACCTTCAAAGCACAGTCATTGCTTGTTTAGGATATGTTACAGTTTCGTGTGGCTGGCCGTAGTCTGAAAGTACACCAAACTCTATAATCTGACAAGCGATTGCAATACTCTTAGCAGAGTTTGCAGCCATGACATATATATATATATATATATATATATATATATATATATATATATATATATATATATGTGTGTGTGGGGGGTGGGGGGTGGGGGGGTTGTGCGTGTGTGTGTGTGTGTATGTGTGTGTGTTCATTGTTTTCAATTATATATTGGCAGTTTTATATACATAGAAGTTGAGTGCACATTTGTAGGTCTACATTCGAATGTGGTTATAGAAGTATGTATATGGGATTTTCGAAACAATGAAGCAAAACAAAGAGAAGATAGATCTAATAACATTTTAAATCAATTGAGACAGTCTCAGAAAATATATATATGAAAATTAATTAACGAAAACAAGAAATATGTACTAATAATCATTCAATTAATGGCCACTAGGTACGTAGTAAACTGAAGAAGCGACAACATAAAAAAAAGGGTGGAATAAAAACAAACATCAACAAAGATATTTTCAAGGACACGAGCCGTAGTTTTTATATAAATAATTAATGAAATATAATTATTTTAATATTGGTTACTATTTATACCTATTAGGACTTAACATATATATATATATATATATATATATATATATATATATATGTTAAGTCCTAATAGGTATATATATATATAATTCCTCTAATAGAACTTATATAGGCTCTACATCTAAGACTAGGTTTAATTCTCATATCTCTAATTTCAAACATGTTAAGTTTAAGAATTCTACTTCTTTAGCACACTATATCTGGGATCTTAAGGGGGCTAATATACCATATAGCCTTAATTGGCGTTTAGTAGCACGCTCTAATAACCTTTCTACACATACTAAATTTTGTAATCTCTGTATCCTCGAGACACACTCTATAATTTTCTCTAGCGAATCCTTACTTAATAGAAAGTCTGAGATATTCTCTTCTTGCCCCCACGCTATTTCTAATTCTTACTTTTATTATAAACCTAAAGGTTCTAGTAGTTTAAATTGTATCCATTAGCTGATATATTCCATTACTTATTTTTTAGTTTAGGTTCTTTTTGTTTACCACATTATTATCATCATTATTATCATTGGTTTTTGACAACTTTTTATTCTAGCTCTCATAATCTTTTGGCTACTATACCATATCTATCTTCTTACGCATTAAATTTTCACTATTAACACCTTATGAGTATATATCTGATTATATATTTTACATTATTTTATTTTATTTCATTTTATTTTATTTTTTTTTATTTGGATTCTTCATTGGATAACCCCACCCCCACCCCATGCGCACATAAACTTATTGTCAACCCCTTCAAATAGATTATGATTATATTTAATCCCCCCCCTCTTTTACGCTCCTTTCTATTATTTAATATAGTATATTGACTATAATTTTATGCTCCTTTGTATCCTTCATACATTTCTTTTTTTCTGTCCCTATTAGCCTACCATGATTCTGCTTAAGTCAGTTTTTTAGATATCGTTATGTAAATGATAGTAGAAAATTTCATCCCTTTATATATATATTTGTAGTGAAATATTAACGTTTATAAATTTTGATTACTTAAACCATAGCTAATATTGTATTGCCTTATTAGATATTTTAAATATTTTTAATATTATTATCAAATAGGGTTTTCGAGTCATTTACCGGGGTTGTTTCCTAAGTTTTTACTTAACTGCATGTGAGACCTAAGTATATACTTTTCTTTTTCTTTTTTAATTTCCGGTTGATTCTATTTATTTATTTATTTATGAATACTACTGTGCATTCTATTTACTGTCTGGCCCTTACTCACTCATCCACATATATGTCTGTTTACCAACCTTGTAATTATAAGTAATTATATATTATATTATGTTAATTATTTTATATTGTATTTGTTATTGTACTATCAATCCTTATTACTTACCGTTGATTATATGTACCATTATGATATGTTAAATTTTATATATCATGTAAGATGTTTATATTTTTGTACCATCATAATTTTGGGTATTGTATAATTTATTTTTTTTTTCTCACCTACTCTGTAACTCTATATGAATTGATTTGTTAACTTGCATGCCATTATATATTATATATTATATATGTTATTATATTATTATTATAGTATTATTGTGACATCTATATTGTTTGTGTAAATTAACCGGAGATTATCTATTATTATATTTTATTATATGGTATATAATTGTATAGTTTATTATATATTATATGTGCTACTTATAATCATATCATATTATTACCTCATGTATATTAGATATACGTATTATTATTATTATTATTATTTTTATTCCTATCATGCTTATTTATATTTAAACTCTTAATAAGGTTTAATTTGTGCTGTTAAAGATGGATATGTGTATTGATGTATGTGTATATGTGCGTACGTGTGCGTACATATATACATATGTATATTGTACCTTTTAATTTTTATTG
This sequence comes from Eledone cirrhosa, assembly GCA_964016885.1. NCBI lineage: Eukaryota > Metazoa > Mollusca > Cephalopoda > Octopoda > Eledonidae > Eledone > Eledone cirrhosa. Next base: position 295,745,674 of record OZ024743.1, read on the forward strand.
TAATTTTAATATTGTTACAAGTATATTATATTATATTATATAGTATTATATATAATTCCCGCTCTATATAACCACCTTTGTTTAGCTCTAGGTTTTTTTGCTTTGGACTATATTTGTAATATGGTTCTAAATGTTATACACCTCCTTAGTGATTTTTATTATATATTTTTACCCATAATCTTGCAATACTTTAGTGTATGTACACTCCATATTCTTCGGAGTTTTCGGCTTGTATTGGCCGATAATACTTCTTGTTGTTTTAATTGCCCTGATGAGTCCTTAATAGGACGAAACATTGTTGGCTAATAAAGACTTTTGATGTATTGAAGGCTTCTTTGTTTTACTTTCATAATTCTTCGGCTCTGTTTAATTACATTGAGCTATACCTTTTACTGTCATTTCTATAATACGAAGAGGGTGTTTAACTCCAACACGCTCCAGTATTTTAATCCTTATATATATATATATATATATATATATATATATATATATATATATATATATATAAGTATGTACACGTAGATACATATATGTATACAGACGTACAATAGTATGTATATATATATACATATATGCACACATATATATATTTACGTATGGATTTACCGAACATTTATTATAATGCTCGGTGCGTTTGTAAACAAACATCCAAAATTAAGCCGTACAGTGTTTACCAACCATCGTTGCCCTTTTGTTAAACACTGACAAAGAGACGATGTACTAGTTTCAAGCTTATTAGCTATCGTCAGCACCTTATACCTTCCTGCCAGATGATTGAACGTCTGAAAGTATATACTTTCCTTATGGATATTAACGGCTGAGCAGCCTAATTTGCATATCGAGTCAGTTAATCGGCCGGGCGCAGCGAAAACGATAAACGGAATAAATGAAACGAATTTCATTTGTCACTCTTAGTATGGCTGTTACTTAAATATAAGTATGTATATATATATATATATATATACCTAATATATATATATGTATATATATATATATATGTATATATATATATATATATGTATATATATATATATATATGTATATATATATATATATGTATATAGGAACCAGTAAGACCGGCTGAGCTCAAGCCGTTTCGACGGCTACTTCTCTGGTTCCTATTACCCACTCTACTACCCTAAGTATTGAGTACTATGGTGCGTTATGGTCCACCTGGTTCCTTACCACATTTCCTTCGTTATATATATGTATATATGTATATATATATATATATATATATATATGTATATATATATATATATATATGTATATATATATATATATGTATATATATATATATATATATATATATAGTATATATATATATATATATATATATATATATATGTATATATATATATATATATATATATATATATATATATATATATATATGTATATTATATATATATATATATATATATATATATATATATATATATATATATATATATATATATATATATATATATATATTGTTATACTTTGGGAGGGTCATGTTGCCAATAAATTCAGAAACGAAATATATATATATATATATATATATATATATATATATATATATATATAATATAAGATCAAAAGATGATTAAAGGAGTTCCATATATTTTATTATGCGCATTTCAAAAACAAACATCATCATGCAATAATATTTGTGTTTTCATCAGATAAAATAGGAGAACATGATATGAAGGCTAAAAAACACTTGTGGATAGTGCAGTTTTAAATCAACATATGAAAAGTGGTTTTAGATTGATGTGTGATATTGGGAAAAATATTTTATTTAGAGAGGGGGAGGAAAGGATGAAAAGGGAAGGAGATGAGAGGGAGAGATGGGTGATAGAGAGAAAGAGATAGTTTTTATAACTGAGAGGGAGATATATTTTTTACATAGAGAAGTTGAAAACCGTTGGAAGATACTGTATAAATTAAAAATTTTGAAAATTAACGAAGGGAGTATATGTGCGAGGAAAAAATATTTTATTTAGGGAGGGGGGTGGAAAGGATGAAAGAAAGGGGGAGGAGATGAGAGTGAAGGTGGAGAGGGAGAGATGGGTGATAGAGAGAAAGAGATAGTTTTTATAACTGAGAAAAAGATATATTGTTTTAATATAGAGAGGTTGGGAACCGTTGGAAGATAATGTATAAATTAAAGGAATTTGAAAATTAACGAAGGGAAATTATGTATGAAGATAGAGAGAAAAAAATAATAATTGTGGGTGAATATTCTAACGTCAAAAAAAGAAATGTATGTATTGTGGCAATTTCAAAATTAGGCGAAGAGAAAAAAATTGTTAAGGTTTGTGTGTAGAAGGATTTGAGAAAAATAATGTGAAGTTAATGTTTGTGTATATTGATTGAATTGATAATATGTGCGAATAAAGAGTTAATATGTATTAATAATGAGTTCGTTGATGGGGAGAAAAAAATAATAATAAATTAAGGATGAAATTGAGATTAAAAAGATTTATGATAGAGAGAAAAAATAATAATGATTGCGGATGAATATTCTAATGTCAAAACATGTTATGATTTTGCAAGAAGATAGAATGAGGGTAATGAGTAAACGAGTATTATAGAGTGTATAATGCCCTTTAAAGTAAGGTAGATGGGTATATTTTAAAGAGGTGTATGTATATGTGCCTTTGAGAAAAGATTCTAAATTGATAAAGAATTGAATATTAACTGTATACTTTGTGAAAAGTTCTATGGAATTTATGCAGGCAGATAGAAAACAAATCTGAGCGTCTATTTATTATAGAATCTAGGTTAGAGATAATGGTAAATTTTTCATTTAGGCAGAGATTACAGATTTTAGATAGAGAGCTGTTCAAGTATGAGGATGCAGAAGAAATCTTCTTCCAAAAGATGGTATATTTAATGTTTTTGTCTTTTAAGGACCATATGAGTTCTGAGAGAGCAGTGTTAGTTCTTTTAAGTTTGTATTTGAAAGATGAATGATGATTATAGAGACGAGCTTTAAAAGAGGTGGAAGTGGAGCCAAAATAGGTGAAGGAATTGGTGCTAGTTATAACTAGCACCAATTCCTTCACCTATTTTGGCTCCACTTCCACCTCTTTTAAAGCTCGTCTCTATAATCATCATTCATCTTTCAAATACAAACTTAAAAGAACTAACACTGCTCTCTCAGAACTCATATGGTCCTTAAAAGACAAAAACATTAAATATACCATCTTTTGGAAGAAGATTTCTTCTGCATCCTCATACTTGAACAGCTCTCTATCTAAAATCTGTAATCTCTGCCTAAATGAAAAATTTACCATTATCTCTAACCTAGATTCTATAATAAATAGACGCTCAGATTTGTTTTCTATCTGCCTGCATAAATTCCATAGAACTTTTCACAAAGTATACAGTTAATATTCAATTCTTTATCAATTTAGAATCTTTTCTCAAAGGCACATATACATACACCTCTTTAAAATATACCCATCTACCTTACTTTAAAGGGCATTATACACTCTATAATACTCGTTTACTCATTACCCTCATTCTATCTTCTTGCAAAATCATAACATGTTTTGACATTAGAATATTCATCCGCAATCATTATTATTTTTTCTCTCTATCATATATCTTTTTAATCTCAATTTCATCCTTAATTTATTATTATTTTTTTTCTCCCCATCAACGAACTCATTATTAATACATATTAACTCTTTATTCGCACATATTATCAATTCAATCAATATACAAACTTTAACTTCACATTATTTTTCTCAAATCCTTCTACACACAAACCTTAACAATTTTTTTCTCTTCGCTAATTTTGAAATTGCCACAATACATACATTTCTTTTTTTGACGTTAGAATATTCACCCACAATTATTATTTTTTTCTCTCTATCTTCATACATAATTTCCCTTCGTTAATTTTCAAATTCCTTTAATTTATACATTATCTTCCAACGGTTCCCAACCTCTCTATATTAAAACAATATATCTTTTTCTCAGTTATAAAAACTATCTCTTTCTCTCTATCACCCATCTCTCCCTCTCCACCTTCACTGTCATCTCCTCCCCCTTTTTTTCATCCTTTCCACCCCCCTCCCTAAATAAAATATTTTTTCCTCGCACATATCCTCCCTTCGTTAATTTTCAAAATTTTTAATTTATACAGTATCTTCCAACGGTTTTCAACCTCTCTATGTAAAAAATATATCTCCTCTCAGTTATAAAAACTATCTCTTTCTCTCTATCACCCATCTCTCCCTCTCATCTCCTTCCCTTTTCATCCTTTCCTCCCCCTCTCTAAATAAAATATTTTTCCCAATATCACACATCAATCTAAAACCACTTTTCATATGTTGATTTAAAACTGCACTATCCACAAGTGTTTTTTAGCCTTCATATCATGTTCTCCTATTTTATCTGATGAAAACACAAATATTATTGCATGATGATGTTTGTTTTTGAAATGCGCATAATAAAATATATGGAACTCCTTTAACCATCTTTTGATCTTATATTATGCATACTCCAGTCCCACAAACTGTAGAGTGCTTCTTATCCGATATCTGCATTGCTTTATTGTACTACAATAAAACTCACCTCCTACATATATATATATATATATATATATATATATATATATATATATATATATATATATATATATATATGTATATATATATATATATATGTATATATATATATATATATGTATATATATATATATATATATATATATATATATGTATATATATATATATATATATATGTATATATATATATATATATATATATATATATATATATATATATATATATATATATATATATAAGAATTAGTATATCTAGTAACATATATATACACAGATGCATACTTATGCTAGCAAATATATAGGTTTTGTCTTAGTAACTTTGTGGTTCAATGCATGGGGTTGCAGAACAATAATATGAGAGACGTAAAATAAGAAAATTATAAAATTAACTTACTTACTAAAATTTCACTCCCAACTAATTAGTTTCTGAAAGGGAATAAACATACTTTCCGAAGAAGCGTTCAGAGAAGCCTTTCGTCATCAGGGAAGTCTATTCTCAGCTAAGTTTCCAGGCAATATGTGGACACAGGGAACTTATACAAAAATAATTCAGTGGATGGAAAAAAGCAAAGCGTGGACTAATTTCAAGCCATTGAGAAAATCACTGCCTACTGCCTCGGTGGCAAATTCAAAAGAATCAATCACGTGACATCGAGGTCAATCAGTGGAGTGTGGTTTGTTAAGAAGACAGCAGCCGGACTGTACGCTCCTTCGGAAAGTATGTTTATTCCCTTTCAGAAACTAATTAGTTGGGAGTGAAATTTTAGTAAGTAAGTTAATTTTATAATTTTCTTATTTTACGTCTCTCATATATATATATATATATATATATATATATATATATATATATATATATATATATAGAGAGAGAGAGAGAGAGAGAGAGAGAGAGAGAGAGAGAGAGAGAGAGAGAGAGGCTCCATTTCGGAAGTTCAGGAGCTATGGGGAGGTTACCCTTTAGTTGTTATAAGTCCCAGGGCTGCTCTGATCCGGAGTAGTAGTACCTGTTAGGGACCCATCTATTTGGTTAAATAATTACCTTATTCGAGTGGCGCCGGTAAGGTATTATCGGCCATTGAAACGAAGTATGAAGTGTATGGTTAGAGCCCCTAATTACACTGTCAAGGAGAAGTCTGGTCGTTATGACTCTGCTGGTTTAGAGCCACAGGGAGGGCTAGTGGATGATGGATCAGCTATCTCTGGGACAAATATAAAGAATACAGTGTTGAGCTGCAGAAGAGCCATTAAAATCAGCACTCTTAATATGAGGACTGTTTGGGCGCTGAGGAAGAGAGAGGTATTGGGTCATCTGTTCAAGGATACTTGCTATCCAAGAACACAGGATCCTACATGATGAGTCCGTTAAGAGTGTGATAATTGGGAAGAGGAGCCAGCTCATCATCACATCAGCAGTGAGGAATACAACTTATGCTGCAGTAGAAGTTGGTTTTGTGTTCAGTGCAAAAACCAATATATTAGTGAGGGAAATCATACCTGTCTCCACGCGAGTGTTGAGGGTGACCTTCAATGGAAACCCAGGACTGACAGTCATCTCAGCCTAGAGTCCAGCCGAGGGACACAGTGATGTGAGTGATGAGGAGTTCCATGGGGAAGTGTGTAGAGCTTTCAACACCACACCAGCTCATAACATCCTGTTTGTTCTGGATGACTTCAATGCACATCTATGTAAGGAGAGCAGTGAAGATCCCTGCCAGTACTTCCATAACGACACCAACCGAAATGAGAGACTAATGAGGGACACCCAACTGGACGCGAATTTAATGGCAACCAATCTAATGTTCAGGAACAATCCGGAGAAGATGTGGGCCTACATTTCTGATATGCACCTGTCCAAGTCACAGATTCCTTTCATCCTGGTGGGGAAGAAGTGGCTGAATAGTGTTCTGAACACAGAACGATACAATTGTTTCAGTACACTGGCCAATGACCAACGGCTTGTTATGAGTGAGGTCGGAGTAAGCTTAAGAAAGAGTAAGGATCAGCCCCGGAGAGCAATCTATGACTGGGGAGCTTTCAAGGAAGATGATAAGCTACAGGAGAGGTACACAGTAGAAGTGAGGAATAGGTTCAGTGCTCTGAGTGGAGAAGCAGAGGAGAGAAATTTGAGGGACAGAGGAGAGTGTGACGAGGAGATACAGGTACTTCACCAGAAGCAAGTGAGATCCTGGTGCCGAGGAGAGAACAGAAGAGTAAGAATGTCAGCTCTGCAGACTGGAAAGGGTGGGCAACCAGAGAACACCTGAAAGCTGTCAAAGACCAATTCCATGGTGATCCTACGGAGAGGAAGGAGAATATGGAAGTGATGAACGAATAACTCTGTACTGCATACACTGAGGCTAGAGAGGAGGTGCTGATAGAGAAGATCAGAAGAGCCGTTGATAGGTCTAGATGTAAAGAGAGCTGGACGATCATCAACGATAACACAGGAAGTAGAGAGGGAGCTCGAGTCAGATCCAGAGAACAGAACCCGGGGATACGAAGAGGAAATGGCTGGACCATTTTAAGACCCTACGAGGAGAGCCGCCCTCCACAGGCCAGAACACTGGAGAGATGAGGCAGCTGTTTGAGGAACTGGATATTGAGACAGGACCTTTCGCCGGAGAGGAGCTTCAGAGAGCCAAGAATAAGATCAAGGAGGGCAAGACCCATGGAGAAGATGGAGTGGCATCAGAGGAGTACTTCTGATGATATAATCCTGGAGTTCTGTAACCAAGCACTGGAGAAAGGAGTTGCCCCGAATGAAAGGAGGATCAGAAACATCGTTCCAATGCCAAAGAAGGGAAATCTCTCTCACACCAACAACTACAGGGGGATTTCATTGGCTTCCTTTGTGGCAAAGACCCTCAAAAGGATGATTCGTAACATCGAGATGGAGAAGAAGCTCAGGGACAACCAGAACGGCTTCAGAGAGGGAAGATCAAACACCAGTCACATCCTGATGTTGAGGAGGATATTAGAGGAAGCCAGAGCAAAGAGCCTTCCTGCTGACATGGCTTTCATTGACTTTAGGAAGGCCTTTGATTCTGTGGACCGTCACTGCCTAATGAAGATCTTACAGGCTTATGGAATCCCTAAGAAGATAGTGGACTTGATATCACTGCTCTACACCAACACCAAAGCCCAAGTTATTTCACCTAACGGGATGACGGAGTTCTATGAGACACTGGCTGTAGTGTTCCAACAATGTAATAGCTGGAGTGCTCCAGCTTTTACATTGTTGAAGCGTTTCCCTACTCGTCATACAAGACACTCGCACTAAAATTCTATACTCTGGCATGTTAGCCTCTATTCAATGTTGCTACACATAATCAACACATAATTTCTTACACCGACCCCATATACTTCTTTACCTTTCTAATATTGTTACCTCGCTAAGTGATTATATTTCACTGGGGTGATCTAATGAGATTTTAAAAAGGGGGCTGGTTTCACCAAGCTGGCGTAAAGATAAGGTCGCGGCAAGAGCAATTCGTTCAAATAGTCTAAAGTATGTCCAAAGTTTACCCTTGCGTACAAGTAAATTTCAAATTTTTCACTCGGCATATAAATTAACATTGAGAGAATAATAGGTCATATTTCACAGTATCTGCTTTTATCTCTGATAACACATTGCGACGACGTCACCGTTACTTTCCATCGTTTAGAGGTCGATAAATAATGTACCAACCAAGTACTGTGGTCGATTTAATCGATAATCTCTCCCCCAAAAATGTCTATGTAAGTACTAATTATTATGACTATTAAGGTTGGTAGATTCATTAGAGAATCGCATAAAATGCCTAACTCTAGCTGTTCTGGATCCTTACTTTCTGAGTTCAAACTCAGCCGATATCAACTATATTTCTTTTATTTTCTGGTGTTGATAAAATAAAATAACATTCAAATACGGTAATCACTTTCATCGACTGATCCTCTAACTTTCTGGCTATGTGCCTATGTTAGAAACAATTATTATTTATTCTAAGTAAAACTCATTATGAAAATTGAGAAAGTAAAAACGAAATAAGAAATGATTATTTATTGTTGTTTTCTATGTGTTTTGCTCTGTTCTGGTGTAGTCTCGCGAGAATTGCATTCAATTTTGTGTGATGACACCGACTAATTCACTTCTCGGTAAGCATTATTGATTAGACACCAACTCAATCAGCCAGGAAGGGAATGTGACACACACACATACACTTACTGCATACAAATATACATATATAGATATAACACCAACACACACACACACGCACACATATATATATATATATATTTATTTATATGTAAATATATATATATATATGTGTGTGTGTGTAAATATATATCTGTGTGTGCGTATGTTGTGTATATATATAATGTTAAGTGTGTCCGTAGAATAGATAAATGAAAAAGACCGCTCTATGTTATGTACAAAGATAAAATATATTATTATAAACAATTTCTCAAAACAGTTGCATGCTATCTACGGTTTCGAATCCTACACTAACATGTCATAGATACGATATCTGTGTGTGTGTGTGTGTGTGTGTGTGGGTGTGGGTGTGGGGGTGTGTGTATGTCTGTGTGGGTGTGGGTGTGGGGGTGTGGGGGTGTATGTGTGTGTGTGTGTATCAAGTGAATGAATAATGATATATAGTGGTCAAAATAGAATGTTTTTTGTGGGTTGAAAGAGAGAATACAATAGCTAATGGTGTTTTAACGAGGTGAATTGTTGGGACGGTTTTGTGTATATTAAAGAGTTGTGGTCCTTTGAAATCTAATTTAGCAGACATAAAAATATATTAAAGAATTGTGATCCATTGAACTTGTCAAAGATCTATTTTTGGAGTAATGGTTGTTCAGTCACTCACCAGACGATCTCTAGTAAGCCACTTGCTTCAGCTTTGTTTGCTATAAATGTTAGCAAACATACTGTGTGTATGTGTGCATGTGTGTGTGTTTGTTAGATGTATAGCTACAGTTACATGCGACACTTCGTTCAAAGCACTGAATGCTGTTACGAGGTCTGTCTCGTATGGGTTGTATTCCAGAGTTAAGGTTGTTGAAGTCAGTGTTGTAGCATATTTACAAACGTTACTGGCATATTACAATTGTTTCGATATCAATCATCCCTTGGTACAATCAAAATGAGGGGGCGTGTCTTTGCATATATAAACTCGTATATCTGTCGAAATGTCGAAAAGAATCAGGTCCTGTCATTTTGATTGTACCTTCAGCTGATCGATATCGGAACAATTGTAATATGCCAATAAAGTATATATATATATAAACTGCAACAATCTTCGATTCTACTTAATCTCTCTCTCTCTCTCTCTATATATATATATATATATATATATATATAT
>OZ024743.1:295758086-295828086 GCA_964016885.1 Eledone cirrhosa
CACTTTCACCCACTTTTCATAAAACTGGCTGGGGTGGAGCACTTCTCTCTCCATCCTCATCCTTCTTCCGAAATGATATCGGAAGAAAAGTACCAGTTGTTGGCCGGTGAGAAAGGTGCCCGACCTCAGCCCTTTCAAACGCGTCTATCATACAACCTCGTTTACCATGGCTATTACGCACAGAAACACCGCCTCTCCTTCATTTTTGAAGGGGGGAGTCGGCATGATCGTTATAATGGACTCGGTGGTCAACCGGATAGGTTCCACCTGTGACAGCAGTCGTTCGACATAGCACACAGATCGGTGATGCCCGGGCAGTGTACCAATGCATGCGCGACGGTTTCCTCGTCGCGCACGCATCTGGGACAGATCTTTTTCGAGGGATCCCTACCCGGGCGCCAGTGTCTGTAAAGCTTTTCTCGAACGGGCAGAGCCCCTCGGTAGCACTGCCAGGCCATGGACCTCTGGAAGTTGTCCATAGGTCCCGGGCTAAATGTCCTACCGAACAGGCTGGCCAGTTCGTCTTCCTCCATGTCTAGGGCTTGTCCGAGGGTGTCGTCGCACACGATGCGCACCAGCCCTCTATAGAATGTCGAGGTGGAGTCTCCACTGATAGCCGGGTCCGCCTGCCAGAGAGCCGTGAGCGCCTGGGAAGCGCTCGGTGTGCCAGGCGCCCAGTTTTCTCGTTCTTTGCTTGACCCAGGATTGCAGATCGGTGAGTGAGACGAGTCTCGGAAAGGTTAGTCTCACAAACGGGGCCCACACCGGTTGACCGGTGAGGAATATCTAGAGGTGCCGTAGCCTTAATGCGTGTTTACGCATCAGCAGCCACGGCATCCCCAGCCCTCCTTTCGAAGGGTGTTGACAGCAGATGGATCTCCTCACCAAAGGAGCCCGCTTCTTCCAAAAATTTGGAAGAGTGCGCGCTCCATTTTGGTGAGCGTTTCCCTTGAGCAAGGCACGACGGTCAGGCGGTAGTAGATGACGGACGCTATATAAGTGTTCGCCACTTCCGCCCGACCTTTCAGGGATAGATTGCACTCGGCCCACTTCTGGGTCAGTGCAAACAACCTTTCGTTACCTCACCCCAGTTCTTCTCCAACTGGAAGTCTGGTCCGAACCAGACCCCGAGCAACTTCACCGCGCCCTCTGTCCAGCGTCCGACGACGCCATCGGAGGGCATCGGTTTGCCCCTCCACGTGCCGAGTTGCAAACCGATCGACTTGTCCTGGTTCAGCTTAGCCCCTGTAAACCTTTCGTACTCCTCCAGTAAGGTGCCGATCGCCCCGATTCCCGAGTTGGTCGACACCATTACTGTTACGTCATCGGCGTAGGCTGACACCGCTTTCCGCAATCCCGGTTCCAAATCATGCCCTGCAACAACTCCAACTTCCGCAGCAGTGGCTCGAGGGCCAATACATACAGAAAGGAGGAGAGAGGTAGCTGCTCACCTTGACTCTAGAGCAGATGCGGCTGCTGTGCATGGCAGTGATCCAGCCCCTGAAAACGGGTCCGAAACCTTCCGCCGCTAGCAGCGCATCCAGGTAACTATGGTCGACCCTATCGAACGCCTTAGATGGATCCAAGTTGATCAGGGCCCCACCCAAACTGGGTTCGTTCCCAACCCTCTCTATGATGTATTGCATAAGTTGGAGGTTGTCGTGGATGGACCTGGACAGGATAGCACATGTCTGCGTATCTCCCACCAGGTTGCCCACGACAAGCGCCAACCTCTTTGCTAACACCTTGGCCAAAATCTTTAACTCTGCATTTAGCAGAATTATGGGCCTGAAATTTCTTAATTCGTCCCCCTTGTTCTCGTCCTTCCTCACTAGCGAGACGACACCCTTTGTCACAGAACAGGGAATTCTCCCGTTATGTTTCCAGTTGCAGTAGACCGCCTCGAGGAGATCGGGGAACAAGTCCGGCATAGCTAGATATATTTCGTATGGAAGACCATCGAGACCCGGGGATTTGCGTTTGCCGCATTGGCTCAGCACGTCCCCTATTTCAGCCGCTGAAATCGGCTCCTCGCAAGACTTCGCCTCCTCGTCCGAAAGACGCTGCAGGCCGTCGAGGTATGTACCGAGGTCCACATCTACATCCTACCCCCCGCCCCTCCCGAACAATCGGGCAAAGTGCCTTTGAAAGGCCTCACACATCTGCTTAGGTTCAAGGATCACCCGCCCATCCTGGTCTCGCAAAGACCGGATAGTGGATCTAATCCCTCTTTTGGCTTCTGTCACGCGGGCCAAGTTAACAGCTTTGGTCTCCTCGTTTCAAAGAGCACGTATTTTGCTTTGGACAACGCAGCCTTCGTGCTTCGCGTCAAAGAACTGGCCCAAGGCCGTTCTCGACGCTAGCACTTTGGCCACGTCGCCGATTCTAATTGCCTCTTCTACACTATCTAGCAACTCCCTTTCCTTCCTATTTCTATCTGAGGCTAACTCCTTACTTAATCCTATTGAAACTACTCTAATCTCTCTTTTGAGAGATCCTCACCACCTGCTGTTGACGATGGCGCCCGTCAACCGCTCCTTAACTAAAGTGTTTATCCCGTCCCTGCAAGCCTTACTTGCCAGTAAGTTGAGTTTCCAGTAACCAGGTCCCTGTCTATGCGTTCTGTCAAGGTTTACCATGCAGGTCACTAACTTGTGGTCTGAATAGCCAACCATGAGCATTTTTGGACAACTTAAAAAGACCTTATCCTTATTTCTAACTAGGATCCCCACCATCTGCTGTTGACGATCGCTCCCGTCAACCGCTCCTTAACTAAAGTACTAATCCGGTCCCTGTACACTTTACTTGCCGGTAAGGACAAGTTCAGTTTCCAGTAACCGGGTCCCTGTCTTTGGGTTCTATCAAGGTTGAGTATGCAGGTCACTAATTTGTGATCCGAATAGCCACCCATGAGCATCTCTGGGCAGCTTAAAAGGTCCCTATCCTTATTTCTAACTAGAACCCTATCTAGGTACGACCTAGATGATCCGCTACGGTGTGCCCAAGTCCAGGTTGGTGCAGTCGGAAAATCTAGTCGATATCTATCGGCCAGGTCAAATCGGCCGATTAACTCCTTGAGGCTGTTATCCCCCCCCCCCCTATCGGGACATACCCCTACATAGTCCCAACGTGCATCTAGGATACCATTCTAATCCCCCATTAAAAGCAAGGAGCGGAACGTCCCCAGAAAAGTCTCCAGATGTTGGAAGAAATCCGGCCGCGCTGACCCAAAAGGGGCGTAGGCGGCGACCAGCCTAAAGGCTCCGCCTTCACCACTTCCAAAGTCTAAAACCACCAGTCGACCCTTCAGGTCCAGGTGTACCGTATGTGCGGCGAGACCCAGATGTTTTTGCAGCAGAACGACAACCCCATCCTTATTTCCGGGCTGACAGAGAGATGCGTGCATCTCAAAGTCGTCAAAAGTGGGGGGTAACTGGCGCACGCTGCTGATCGGGGCCTCGCAAATGACCATCACATTTACAGAGCGTGATCTTAGGTCATTTAGCAGTTTTGCTTGCTTCCAATATGAGCCCAGGCGACGCGCATTTAGACAAGCCACTCTCAATACAGCCATGTTGGTGGTAAAGAGAAAAAGGAGGTACCTACCTCTCTGCGTCCGGGGAACCAGGCCGCACAATTTCCATGGGGGTGCGGGAGGGATTGTTGGGTGGGGTAGAGGTTTGTGGTAGCGTGGGGGAATCAGTGTGTGGTGGGGTTGGGGTGTTTGAAGTTGTGTGGGTTTTGGGGGAGTGGGTGGGGAATCTTTTTAGGACGACGCGGTTAATGGGTCCGACGCAGGGGGGCCCCACGTCCTCTTTAAAATTGTCCTTTAAAGTTTTTTATATGTCCCTTGGGACTTTTATCATTTTGAGGTAGGGAAATCCCCTGCCTGGGTGAAGTTAGGCCCTTCGGTTTTTACCCAATTTTTATTATAAATAATGTTCAACAGTTTTTTGTTTCTTGTGTTTATGTATGTGTGTGCATATTTTTGATTTTGTGTGCTGTTTTTTGTTTGCTGTTGTTGTGTGTTCTTTTGTGCTGATGTCTGTGTTATATTTTGGGGAGGGTTTTTTTATTTGTGTGCCTGAGGTGTTTTCTTTTCTTTCTTTTAATTTCTTGGAAATGCTCCCCCTCGTCTGACGACGAAGGGGGGTCGTGTTCCGTGTTGGAGGGGAGGGGTAAATTTTCGGGTAGTATTTGCTGTGTGGATGTTTTGGAAATTGTTTTTGAGTGGGGGGGATGGGTTGGACAGTGTTTTGTTTTGTGTGAACTTGTGGTTGTGTTTTTGTAGTTGGAGTAGTGGTGATGGTCTTGGTTGTGTAGTTGACGGTGGTGTGGGCAGAATCTGAGTTTTCTTTTTAAGTTGCGGACTACAGACCTCAGGTGACATCTGGTTCCACAGAGGTAACACGAGAACCGCCTACCCTCAACGGTAATGTTTATAAAAGTTTGGTCATCCAGTGTGACGCGTTCAGGTATCTGAGCGATCCTTTCGGGCCTCATTTGAACTAAAAGTTCGAGGCCCGTTCCACTGAACGCGTCACCCGATGCCTTTCCCATGGATATCAATATGTCATCGTTCAGGTCAAGAAAACCTGTTAACACCCACCATATGTCCATAATTGGAGGAATGGTGTGTATTTTTATTTTCTGTGTCCTTCTACCCATGTACATAGGGTAGAAGGTGTATGCGGTGGATGTAATAGGTTTTACCGAAAGTTTTTTTGCCGTGTCCTGGTCCTCCCTGAGAATGGATAGACTCCCATAGAGTCTATCCTTTTGTATGAACAGAATGTCTTTCATTACATCTTTTAAGACCAGCTCTATCCCACTCTGTGATGGTTGAGCTGGTCTTTTCGTTTTATTTAACACTGTCCTAAACATCACTCTGACTTTTTAGTTCCGGGGGGGGGGGGGTCGAAAATGATCCATTTTCCCCGTATACTATGTATTTTTTGGCTTCTGCCAGTAGCTCCTTAGCGTTGCTTATGTCTACTGGCAGGTATCCAACGGTTTTTTTCGCAGTTTCTTTTTAGTTGCTTTTTTCAATTTTTTCTGTGTTTTCTTTGTCCATGTTGATGTTGTTTTCCAGTTTCTGTGTGTTTTTGTCGTTTGTATTTTCATACAATTTCATGTTAACATTTTGGGGGTTTTTACCCACATTTTCACAATTTACAGTAGAAACATTGTGCATAATCGTATTTGAAAGTGAGAGGGGGAAAGTTTCAATTACATTCATTTGTTGTTCCTTTCTCTCACTTTCGTCAGGGGGCGTGGCAGAGTTGTTGTTCATGGTGTCCATTATTGACATATACGTCAACAAAAAATTTTAAAAGGTAGATTTTACCCCCAATAGGGGTAAAAATAAAATTGCCCCCCGTCTACAAACTTAGGCGGGAGGTTAATTCACACGGGGACACAAAATACAAACAAACACTTACTGTTAACACGTAAAATATTCCAAAAAGGCAGAAGCTGAAATTATCTACGTCTATACCATCGGAGGATAGATAGATAGATAGATTTCTTAAGTCACTGAATTTATTTTAGTGACATAGCTCGTATAATTGTTTTTCTCTGTGAACATGTCACAGAGTATGATTACTAGTCGAGAATGCCAGACAGTGCTGTTTTAAGATTCGATAATCTTTCACCGGTGACTCAACCGGTACTACCACGAAATATATATTTATTTTGCGCGAAGAACTTTTTTTGCTGGTGATGCTTATTTGCATCTAGCAAGTAGAAAACGTCAACTGGAAATGCTAATTTGTATATAGCGTTTACTTGGCTAGTTATACTTCAGTGGCAATAGCAGTAAGACAGTGTTTAAGCATAATAAGTGTGCATATGAAAGCATATATTATGTTTATATACACTAAACATATAGATAACCTTGCTATCAAAGAAAAATTATTAGCATCCTAATGCCCATTGTTTCAGTTATGGATGTTCATATACCCTAATATTGAGAGCACTTTATGTGGTCAATATACGGTTGTTTTAGGGTCAGCTTCCACCAGTTACTAAAACCGAAAGACCATAATGTTAAATAGTTATTTATTATCAAAGATCATAGAATGACTTTACTAACCTTCTTATATGCAACATTTTGTATGTTATGTCTGAAATAACATTAGTTCCCCTTAAATACTGATTCGAGCTTGTGATATATCTGTTCAATTTCGTCGATGTAAGCTTACTGAATGGACGGTCTGTACGAAATACTTAGAATGATTATTTTCATCTCCTAATTGTACATTTTCTTAAGTAAATAAGAATGGTTACGTTATATTTTTCCGAAAACACCATATTGCGTCGTAGTTTCTGTACCCATGAATTAATTTCAAAGATATATAAACGCCACAGTTTGTGGTCAAAATATTCTCCAATATAGATATCTTTCTTTATTTGCTACAGGGGCGTACAAAAATGGTCCATTACAAGACGTGAAGGTGGGGGTTTTACATAAAATCTTTAACAATGATGAATAACAATAAACTATATATATATACTATATCCAATATAGATAAGCAATTCATATCAACTCTTTTTTTTTACACATGACATTAAAAAACAGTTGTGTAAAATATATATATATTTTTACTTTCTCTTATTTCAATTTTTGGACTGGTAGTGACTTGCTTTGATTCAACCTGTAGATTTTTTAGTAGTGGTTCCGCAGTATCTTCAAATTTTCAATGTTTGTTTCAATGTTGGCCACTAATATATTAACGATGACATCCATTGTATGTTTTAATATGCTTTAGATGCTAAAGAGAGCAAGAATATTGAGCCACATAAATGATATAATTAGAAATATAAAAGTGAACATTATTTAAATGCTCCTTTTGCTTTAGTTCTAGACTGTGGTGTCTGATTACGTTTCAGAATATACTGCAATTCCAATTATTACCATTAACATTTGATGCAAATTATTAAATAGGATTGTTTCTCGATGATTAATGGGTATGCAAAATACGATGCAATTATATACAACCTGTGTAAGAATTTGTAAATTTGGAGAACTATAGGAAAATATATTAGAGACACTTTCAACATTTCTGGTGAATCTAACTGCCACAGAATTTTAAAATATGCGACACTTGGTAGAAAAATAGTGAAAACATTTCCATAAGTATTCTTTGTGTCCCGTATTAGTTGGCTACTATATTGGTACCAGTTTCCCAAAATTAATCTCTGGAATTTTCGAAGAGAATGCCATTTTAATTTATGTCTCTTCTATGCAATGTTAGAGACAGTTTTCGCGCAACAGTTTTCAAATAATAGACATCGTTCTTGAAACTTAAACTCCCACTCAATCCTTTGAAGTTAACGATACTTTTGTCAGTTTGGCATACGCAGAATCAAATGATTCATCAAATAATTTATGTATGTATTTTGCTTTCGTTCTTCAAAAGTGATTGTACTTTAAGTATTCGATAGCAGTAAAACAATTGCTTAACCACCCAAGCAAGTTACTAAAGTGAACACTGCCAATCAGATGAGAGATACGGCTCCTTTCATCTAAAAATAAAATAATACGGTGTAAATTAGGTGCAGTTAGTCTTCTCTTCTACAATTTGATTATGCACAAAACGATTTAATGCCTCTTTTTAAATTATTATTTTGTTCATTCTCTCTCCATGGTATTTAATTTAATTTATTCTAGTTACTGCGTGTGTGCTCCACATTACTGTCATATAATTTTTCTCCATTTTTCTCTGGTTGACCATCTATTTTCAGTTGCGAAAGCTGATGTATTAATACTTGGTTACAATTTCAGTGCTGAGCACGCTTCTTTTTAATAAGGGTTATTAACTAGCTTCAGGTGTTGTAGACAATGATTTTGGATTCATTATTACATATTAGATGTACGTATACGACATATGGAGATTGAGAATTATAGGCGGGCATTGGTTCTATGAGATGTGTTGACCGTGGTGGTTTCGGTCATCGACTTCCATATCTCAAATCGATCGAGGCTAAATCGCAATTCAGGGTTAATTAGTATAAAGGAGGGAGCTCTCTGTTTCATGTAAAGATGCATGCGTTGCATTGATCAGGAAGTAGTCACATGTTTCAGTGGAAAAAGAGCGACTTATGCTAGATAATGACTAGTTGCGAAACATTTCGAGAATGTTGAAATGTCACTATTTATCTATAGGTTAAGGCTAGATAAGGATATTAACTGATACAGACAGTTCAGAATGGCAAATGAATCAGTCTCTATATAAGTGTGTTGGAGAAGTGAATTAACCAATAGGAGTTGCGATCATTTAATGCAGATAATTAAACCAAGAACAGTAGGAGTGAAAAACAGATGCATTCAATGATATAAGTTCAGAGAATTTGTAGATCGGTAACTGATTGTCAAGAATATTGGAAACACTGTGACACCACGAAATATATATAAAGTTAATACAGCAGTTGTTGTATGTTTTTGAATGGTTAATATGACTTCTCGAAGATGTAGATATTTCAGTTTCAATTTAAATCAAGTCAGAACAGAATTTTTACGGAAATGGCATATATCCAATGAGATAATCCAATGATATAATACAATGAGGTAATCACTAATAAAGGCATGTAAGGCATAAAGAGAGAAAGAGATGAACCTTTATTATATGAAAGACGGGTGAAGAGCACATACAGTCACTAGTGACTTAGAAACTTACTGTTTACCTTATGTCATTAGGACAGATTTGACACGACTTTGAACGACCGAAGCAGTTTATCATCTTTCCTGACAGAGTGCATTCATGAACATATTACCTAATGTAGTTTGTTTTTGTTTTTGGTTTTTGTTTATTAGGTAGTCCAGATATTTGGCTACTTTGTCAAGCATGCCGAAAGATCACTCAAACGTTCTGTCATTGGCTAGGAATCCTTCGTTGAATCGAAATTCTTGAATATTGAATTCGAAAGAAATTTATATTTGACGATAAAGAAAAAGAATGAGTGATTGAAGAACATCATTAAATTGTACACATTATTTTATAGAAACTGGGATTTGTTGATAGACGAGAAAACAGGTTTTAGATTAACAAGATAAATGGATTTTAGAATTCTTTGGATATTTAGCAATTGCTTAGAAGATGCATTTCCTCTTGAACAATGGTTTTACACCTGCTCTTATATTTGAACATTGAACGAGATTTTGTCACTTTAAAAATTCCTTTCTGTATTTATTGTTTCCTGTATCATTTTAAAGCTGAAAAAAATTATATTTTAGTAAAATAAAAAAGAATTCTATAATATAAACTTAGTAACATGTCACGAAAATAGTTAAGAATTCTTAATAAATTGATAATGTGTGTTGAGGTCAGAAGAATGTGGTTTACAGATCAATGTTGTTTGCTCTGCAATGAAAATTAATTAATTCCAAATAAAACTGAAATAGCATTCTAACTTTAAATAAGCCAAAAATATTTTTTAATGAAAGAAAACAAATGTGAGAAAACTACAATGTGATTATCGACATCTCCACGATGGAATGAAGTGGATCTCCATCGGTTCGAGGATAAATGGAACAGCTTACTCCTGAAATTCACGTGCAGATGGCTGAATATTCTACAGAAACAATGTATCCTTAGCATCGTTTTCAAGAGGATTCAACAGAACACATTGTAACAAGACAGGCTATTTGAAATACAATAAGTTAATTTCGATGTCCTGCGTTTCAACATGCGAAGTTATACAATATTCTGATTCAGGTACTCGATTGATAATTAGAAAATCCTTGTTTCATTTCCTTTAGAAGGACCCATCATTTCACATTGCTACATATTAGGCTTACTTCAATGAACAATCATCTCGGACCTTTTAACCTTGCCAAACTCTCTCGACGCATCTTCCTACTATGTTGTAAGCAGGTCAAGGTTGTTCATTCCATTTATATTCTTAGTATATTCCTTCAGATCGTTCACAATGTGCAGTATTAGATAGATCTTCCCGACCTCCTGTGAACCAATTGTCTACCCTTCATATTACGTCAGCATAAAGGACAGGGGTTTTACTGAGAGTATAAACAGCATCACAGAGAGACTGCCGCCTTGAAATATACCCATGTAATATGCTATTCTATCAGTGACAAAATAGTAATTCCTTCTATTTATCTAATGGATAGTGGCCCAGAACGAAGATATGTTTACTATAGCCCTGATTATGTTACCTGTGATTTTAGCAAGTTGAAAGTTCTATCATTTAAGAGTGGGGAGCAGAATCGAATGATTCTTTTTGAATTCCAGTCAGACTGGAACCAAGTTACTCCTTCATCGTCACACCTCTGACGTCACAGATTTGTTAATTAATTGTTGTTCAGCACACACCCATACGTCTTTCTACTCTGTTGCTTGATCATCTGTGTTGATATTGTTATTATCACAGAGGTCCTTAAGGAATAGGTTCAGACGAGCTGTGTTCGTTTTATACATTAAATTGTGGCATTCGATAAGTGGGTATTTTTGTTTTGCCAGGTGAGTATTATGTATGTTTATATGTATGTATGTATGTATGTATGTATGTGTTGTATGGACTGAGAATCGAACTCACAACCTCATTGTTGTATGGACTGTTAAATTGCTATTCAATTTACACGTGCTCACACATTTGCATATGAATCACGTAACCTGGGCAGTCAGTCAGCGTTGGTATTAAAAACTCGGTCACAGACTGCTACTGACTTACTTTATGTTATTCTGCTACTGCGAGGAGGGGCGTTTTGGTTGTTTCGCAAATTACACAAATTATTTGATATAACTCGTTGTGTTTTCTCTGCGAGTACCGAGAGGAATACAACAGAGTTTATTGGCGTCGACGATAGGATTTACTTACATTGCCGATAGGATTTACCTACATTGCCGATAGGATTTACCTACATTGCCGGGAAATTGTTTATCACAAAAACATGGCGGAACAACAAACAGCGGAGCTAATAAAGTTGTTTAGAGAACAGATGGAACAACAAATGCAACAACAGGAACAACAAATGCAACAACACAAGAAAGATATGGACACTCTGATAAAACTGTTTGGTGCTCGAGATTCTGAACAACAGAGTTTATTGGCGTCGCCAGTTGCTTCGACACCAACAGCATTCATCCCACCATTTGCTGCTTTTGATTCAACAACAGAACTATGGCCTGATTACTGGTCAAGATTCTGCACGTTTGTGGCTGCTAACGCTGTACCCGAGCAACGCATGGCACAAGTGTTCCTGACTAATCAGACGGCTGCTATCTACAAACATCTTGCAAATCTGGCTGCTCAACAAAATCCGCCTAAGAATATCAACAAGTTGACAATGGACGAAATTGTTGACTTCATGAAAGAACAGTTCGACCCAAAACTTTTCATTGTGAGAGAACGTTTCAAGTTCTGGAGTGACATGCAACGGAAGCCAGGCGAAACTCTCCAGGAGCTGGCAGCACGTATACGTCAGGATGCAGCTACCTGTGATTTTCCCTTGATCACAAATCCACAAGATGGAGCTCTAAGACAGAGATTTATATGTTCTGTCAATAATGAATCTGTGTTGAAGGCTATTTTCAAGATCAAGGATACAGAACTAGATTTCGCCCGTGCTGTCCAAGTTGCCATCGGGACCGAAGACGCAGCAAAGGTTGCCATGGAAACTGTTTACGGTTCCAAAACCAAGCAAGTCTACAAGGTCCAGTAGAACAAGAACAAGGGTCCTCGAAAGAACTATCAACAGTCTTATCCCACAGACCAGGAGATGTGCTGCCGATGTGGAAAGGCCCACAAAGCGACAGACTGCCCCTTCAAAGAAGCCAAATGTCATTTTTGTGACAAAAAGGGACATTTGCAAGCGGTGAGTAGAAAGAAACAACATCAGCAACGTAATCATCGCTCACAGAATTACGTGAAAAGAATTACGAAAGCTGAGCTAGTCAAGGCGATCCTTGGTGAAGTTCCCCACGATACTCATAGTTTGAATGTGCCAATAACAATCCAGAACAGACTTTTCACAATGGAATTGGACACAGCTACTACAGGCAATTTTGTTTCCTTGTCAGTTTGGAAACAATTAGGAAAACCGAAGCTGCAAGATGTCAAACATCGGTTTGAATCTGCCAGCAAGCACGACCTGCCCGTTCTGGGAACTTTCATGGGCCAAACCAAGGATCCAACGACCGGTAAACGGAATTCAATACCCTACATCGTCACCAAGATCCCTGATTTTAATTTGCTGGGACGAAACGCTATCCAGACTCTGGGAATTTCCGTGGACAATGCTCTAGGATTGAAAAGCATAGACAGCCAGGCCAAGAGTGAGGGTGCAGAAGTGATGCATCCAAAGACCTCAAATGAGCCCTATATTTCCATGCAACGAGATTGTCACATGTGTGATGAATTCCCAGATCTCTTCAAGCAAGAATTGGGATGTCTTAATGACTTCGAACTGGAAGTGAAGTTCAAGTCGGACGCGACACCGGTCTTTCACAAGGCACGCCCGGTCCCGTTTGCTCTTCGTGATGACCTGGCCAAAGATTACGAAGAAGGCATCGCCAGAGGAATCTGGAAGCCAGTACAGTTCAACGAATACGGAACGCCAGTGGTACCGATTCGTAAAGCACATACTTCAGGCAACCTGAAGCCCAAACTACGGATTTGTGGTGACTACTCTGTGGGAATTAATGACCAACTTGCAGATCATCGTCATCCAATGCCACTCCCAGAGGAACTGATGCAGAAGCTCGGAGGTGGATACGGATACACAAAGATTGATCTTGCTGATGCCTATAATCAGATCAAGTTTGCTCCAGAAAGTCAACGCAGGCTTGCACCCAGCACTCACCGTGGGGTGCTCCTGCAGGAACGACTCGCTTTCGGAATCAAGTCAGCACCTGGTTACTTTCAGGAGATCATGGAAAACCTGACTCAAGATCTTCCTGGTGTGGCCGTCTTCCAGGACGACATGCTCGTCAGTGGGAAAGATGCAAGCGATCACCTGAACAACCTAAAGTGTCTGCTCACACGTCTGTGCGACAAAGGACTCAGATGTCGCCGTGACAAGTGCCAGTTTGCACGACCCAGTGTGGAATACCTTGGACACACCTTGTCGGCTGAAGGGATCGCGAAGGGATCCAAGGTCGAAGCAGTTTTAAAGATGCCACCTCCAACGAACGTCTCAAGCTTGAAGTCTTTCCTGGGTTCAGTTCAGTTCTATGGAAAGTTTATCTCAAACCTGGCCAGCATGGCAGAGCCACTCTATTGCCTTACGAAAAAAACGACTACTTGGAAGTAGGGAGATGAAGAACAGTCAGCTTTCGATCAGTTGAAAAATGTGCTTTCATCGGATCGAGTTCTGATACACTTCGATCCAAACAAAACTTTGGGACTGGCTTGCGACGCGTCAAACGTTGGTATTGGAGCAGTCCTGTTTCATCGCTATCCTGATGGAAGCGAGCGCCCAATATCCAATTTGTCCAAGACTCTTACTTCTGCACAGCGTAACTACGGCCAAATTCAAAAGGAAGCCCTGGCCATCATATTTGGCTTGCAGAAGTTTTATCAGTATCTGTACGGACATCAGTTTATACTCGTAACTGACCACAAGCCACTGACATCACTGTTCAGTCCGAGGAAATGGACGCCACTTCTCGCTGCTAACCGACTAGCACGGTGGGCCCTGTGGCTGAACCAGTTTGACTACACCATCGAATATCGGAAAACAGCGGATCATGGCAATGCAGATGCCCTCAGTCGCTTGCCATTTGGTAATGACATCGACTTTGACAGGAAGGAAAATGGTGAAGACATGGACATAGTGTGCGCCATCAAAGCTCTCAGTCTTCAAGTCCAACCTATCGATTCTAACGTCCTCCGTCAAGAGTCAGGGAAAGATCCAGTGATATCTACAGTGATACGCTACGTCCGTGAAGGCTGGCCACCAAAGAATACTGAGATCAATGACGAAGTCAATAATTTCCGGAAGTTATCGGATTCACTCAGTATCTACCACGGATGCCTTATCCATGGATCGAGAGTTGTGATTCCACATAGCTTACAGCCAAAGATCCTCAATCTTCTGCATCTCGGACACTTTGGCATGGAGCGCATGAAACAATTGGCAAGAACTGCTGTTTATTGGCCTGGTATCGATACTGCTATAGAGAAAACCAGTCGACAATGTGATTCGTGTGGTGAACATCAAAACCAGCCATCCAAGTCTCCAGTTCACCCATGGATGTTATCTGAAAAGCCGTGGAGCCGCTTACACCTGGACCACGCAATAAATTTCATGGGCAGTAATTGGTTGGTGATCACGGATGCTTATTCCAAGTATCCATGCATTCATCCTACGTCATCCACGTCCTCCAGAGCCACTTTAGATCTGCTTGAAGAAGACTTTGCGCACTTCGGATTTCCTCACACGCTAGTCACCGATAACGCACCAAATTTTATTTCTGAGGAGTTCCAGAGCTGGTGCAAAGAACGTGGGATCACGCACCTGACAGGCGCACCTTACCACCCAGCTACTAACGGAGCAGCGGAACGTTTGGTGCAGACCTTCAAACAAGCTCTGAGGAAGACTTCTCTTCCGCCGAAGCGAGCACTTCAAGAGTTCTTGATGCAGTAC
Source organism: Eledone cirrhosa (assembly GCA_964016885.1). NCBI lineage: Eukaryota > Metazoa > Mollusca > Cephalopoda > Octopoda > Eledonidae > Eledone > Eledone cirrhosa. Next base: position 295,772,692 of record OZ024743.1, read on the forward strand.
CGGAGAACACCGACATCCAGTGGATTCTCTCCGAGTGAACTTTTGAATCACCGGCAGATACGGACAAGGATTGATTCTCTGCTGCCCTCGCCAGCACACATCGCTCAAGGCAAGCAGTCTAAGGAAGCATATAAGTCTCAGATGACTCCGGACTCGGCAGGTGTCGCTAAGGTTACCAGGCAGTACAAGGCTAGAGATCCTGTGGATGCACTGTACTACGGACCTCACCGAGACAAAGATCCCCGATGGGTACCAGCAATCATTAAGAAGTCATTGGGTACTCGCTGCTTCAACGTAAGGTCATACCTCATGGCCCGGTGTGGAGACGACACTGGGAACAGCTGCAACCGCGGTACACTACTGAGGAAGACAATGAACCTGGTGATGCAGTAGACACTGTTTTTGAATTTGCAACAGATCACCCGATGGAGATCTCGGAAATCGTGCCACTAACTCCAAGACAGACCAGACCCAAGACCTTGTTGCCCGTTCCAGAGTATGGACGAGACAATCGAAGACGGTCCAAGAGAAGTCGTAAACCCCCAGAGAGACGTTGCTGTTGATGTTTCTTTTGTCGCATCAATTTCGGTGGAGAGGTGTTGTATGGAGTGGGAATCGAACACACAACCTCATTGTTGTATGGACTGTTAAATTGCTATTCAATTTACACGTGCTCACACATTTGCATATGAATCACGTGACCTGGGCAGTCAGTCAACGTTGGTATTAAAAACTCGATCACAGACTGCTACTGACTTACTTTATGTTATTCTGATACTGCGAGGAGGGGCGTTTTGGTTGTTTCGCAAATTACACAAATTATTTGGTGTGTGTGTGTGTGTGTGTGTGTGCGCGTGTGTGCGTGTGCGTGTGTGCGTGTGTGCGTGTGTGTGTCCATTTTAGTGGAGATATGACTGGAACATTCTACCAGTACGTTTTCATATTATGTATGTGTTTGATTTCCACATTGCTATAACTTTCAATATGTTTATTGCTGTTTTATAAATTGCATTGCATAGTGTTTTGGACACTACACCATGCCTCATAAGAGGATAGAACCGTGATGATATCTTTGGTCATCTGCGTACAACATTGTGACATTTTCTATGTTAATTATACAGAACATGCATTTGTTGACACATCTAGGTGTTTTTTCTGCATCCTTATCTATTTTGTGGATCAGATATTTTGTATTAATTTCCTGTATTTGGATTTTGAAGGCATATCCTTTAAAGTGAGAGCTAATGTAGCGGTTGTTGTTCCAAGATAGATTACTTTACGTATCTATATTACTCGCACACTGGGGCCTCCTGGCAACATATCCACGCATTGCATGATTATGTTTGCCGGTAAGCATACGGTTTTCATCCAGGGATTAACTTTGGTATTGCTGTGCAAATTCTCCTGGGTGTGAGGTTTTCATTATCACGCAGGGAGTATTTCCCAAGGAGCTCCTTTCCAACTCTCATGATCTTATATGTTTCATGTAGACAGAGTTACTCGATAGTTTGGCTCCTACGCTTCGAGGTTCGTAGATGCTGTCAGGAGGATGCGACACTCAAATGCTTTCTGGACTAATGTTAGGCCTCTGCTTCCCTGTTTACGTTTAAAGTCGAGGCGATCTATGTCACTGTTAATGTGAACATTTCCGGAGTTGTTTAGGAATTTTCAGGCCTTAATATCGCTAGCTCGGACTTCATCTGTCGCCCAATCCGGTATTCCAAATGTTGGTATTAGGGCAGGGACAGCAAATAAATTGTGAACCAGTGTTCTATTGTGCGCAGAGATTTCAGATGACAATATGTTTCTTAATCGGATGTAATATTCCCTGGTCACGCATTCCTTATTACAAATACCATCATACGATATATTCTCATCTATCCTTAGGTATATTAGCAGTCCTCCTCAGATATCGGTGAAACAGTTAGGTCATTGAAAAAAATGTTGCTAGATTGGCCTGTAGTTTTTCCTCGCTTTACAATAATATATGAACCTCTATGCCGGCCAATGTCCATCCCTATATCTTTCGAGAATGTCGTAACCAGGTCAAGGTTTATTTCATCCTATTTATACTCTTGGCATAGAGATTCAAGTAAGTCATCCACAAAAAAGGTATGCGTAAGGTTTGTATTTCTGTCCTCCTGTAAACCAATATTGTATCCTTCACATTTATTGGGCAGAAAGGTCAAAGGGTTTAATGACGAAATATATCGTAGCACAGAGAGACCGTCTTCTTGATATATACCTCTGCGATATTCTATATTATCAGTGAAAATAGTGTCCTTCTTCTCTGTTTGTATGTATGTATGTTTGTGTGTATACAAAAATGTATGTATGTATATGCATTTCTGTATGTATATATGAATCTATGCATTGTTAGTTTGAATTAGTCATATATTGCCAGAGGTTTCCTTGAGGTAAACAAGTTTCCTTTTTCAGATGCTGTAGCATTACATAACGAAAGTGAATATTTTATATTAAAATATATTATAATGTGTCTAAATTGATTATTTAGGTTACGTGGTGATGTAAACTGATTAGCAACATCAGCTTATATCATCAGTATATGTGTGTATACAATTGCGTACGTGTATGAGCGCGCGCGCTTTAGTTTAATCCAATATTTCCTATTGAAAATTAGATTGCATTATGAAAAATAATATAACATAGCGAAACCATATCAATCAACAAAATCATACTATGTTATCTGCCGTAGTATTATTGATTTGATATCAACAATATTTCTCGTGATGCCTTAAATGTTCGCAATTCCATCAGAGATAGTGTATACAATGTCACCATAATTGGTATGTTGTCGACTTTTTATATATTCCATTTTCATTTACTAATGGTATTTATGTTTGTTTTGATGTTGTTATAATTGTTTCGATTGTTATTGATGTTGTTGTTGTTCTTGTTATTGTTCATATAATTATTAATATTCATATTTTAATCTTTGTGTGGCTTGTAAACAAATCATTATTTTTTGTATCGTGGAGATACGTCGCTTATTGGTTAAGGAATTCGGCTCATGATCGTAAGGCTATGAGTTCGATACACGGTGGAATGTTGTGTTGTTGAGCAAGACTCTTTATTTCACGTCTCTCCATTGCACTCAGATGACAAAAATGACTTGTATCTGTAAAATTCAAAACTCCAGCCTTGTCACATTGTGTCACGCTGAATCTCCCTGAGAACTATCTTAATTATATGCGTGTCTATGGAATGCTTGGCTACTTGTACTTTAATTTCACGAGCAGGTTGTTGCGTTGATCTTATCAACTGGAACACTCGTCGTCGTAACCGACGCAGTGCCAGTTATTCTTAATACTGTGAGCTGTTATCTATTATCCCGTTGGATAAAATGATTGGGTATTAGTTCCGGCTCTCTGGGCTCTGAATTCAAATCCTGCTCAGGTAATTTATGGTATTTATTCTTTCAGAGTTGATAAATAATGTACGAATCAAGAGTCGATTCATTTCTGCAATTGTTAAAGCATCAGTAGTGGTGATTTGCGGTGTCTGTTCCGGCTTTTGTCGGGCGAAGAAACGGACAGTTAGCAACAGAAATAGAAAATATAATTCGTTTTTCAATCGAACGATCGACTTCTTTCCTTTCTTTTATTTTTATATTATTATTATATTTACTATTCGTGGTTTGAAAAATAAATTAAGTGTTTAAATCTCCTAAAGAATATTTAGATACGTCTTCGAGAAATTGCATGAATGCATTCAAGATTAACAAATATATACATAGTTCTCAAAAAGCGTTCAAGTTTAACAAAAATGTACAAAGGGAAAAGTGCACACAGATATTGAGAATAATTCGGACACAGACATACACATAACCACACACTTTTAATCAAATACATACGCAACGTCTATGCCTTCTAAGCACGTGCATGGACAGCGCACACCCACACACATCTAGATTGACGTAAATATATATACACTCTCTCAATAATGGGTTCATGATATAGGCATAAAGCCAAGTGCTAAGTGGGAAGGACTAAGTCGATTAAATCGACCCAGTGCATTACTGGTGCTTTATTTTATCAATCCCGTAAGGATGAAAGTTAGATCTATCCTCTGCGGGATTTGAACTAAGAACATAAAGATGTGTCGCAAAGTATGTTGTGCAACACCCTCGCAACAATGGTTTCTTATATAGGCACAAGGCCAATATTTTTTGGGGGGTGGGGGTAGGGGGTCGATTAAATCGACCCAAGTACGTGATTAGTACTTTATTTTATCGACGCCGTAAGGATGAAAGGCAAAGTTAACCTCGGCGGGATTTGAATTCAGATCACAAAGGGCCGTAATTCTATGCTGCAAAGCATGATGTCCGATGCTTTACTGATACTGCCAATCCACCCTCATACCCTCTCAATAATTATAAATAACATTACTACATAAAATCAAACACACGAGCATACGCAAACATGTACACATATCTAAATAGGTGCACATATGAGGGTACACATATACAACGAAACATACATATTGACCAGGCTAACAGCACATACACACACACATCCCATGGCAGCTGAGCATATATATACAGCCTGTTCAACACTCGTCTCGTATTTCTTGTATATACGCAGATATTTCGCTTCTGAGTATACACACACACACATACACACACGCACGCACACACACACGCACACACACGCACACGCACATATTAAGCAGACAAATACTGACACATACACATGCCCACTGTGGCTTACACATTTGTAGTCGAGAAAACAAACAGACAGCTCTAGTTCATATTCACACAAACACACACACATTCAGACAGGCACAGTCGCATATGCACACACACTCGTACATACACACACACATGCACATACAAAAGTAGATTCTATAATAATATATAGCAGCACGCACATATATGTAAGCGCACATATATGCATACACACATATATGCAACCGCAACTCGCAAATTATAAAACACACACAGATACCACTTGATATACATGTATAGTCACATACGAGCACACACACACACACATGCTTAAAAACACACAAAGATGCACATACATTCACTCACACATACACACACACAGTGATATTATACACAGACACATAAAAAGACCGAAATACACTACCATAAAATCACACATTCATAATACAAAAAATACACCTTGAATAGACGGAACCACTCACACGAGTTACCCCAACGACACTCACATCGGCATCGTTGACAAACCCAGACGTCATGCCACCTCTACTCTATATACACGCTCATTCAAACATAAATACACCTCTATACTCCTGTCTTCTTCAAACTCTTCTCGTGACGACACTCTACCCTACTTTGGTTTGTATCTCATCTCTACTCTATCCGTGGGTGAGTGCAAGTGTGTACGTGTGTGTGTTTCTGTGTGTGTGTATGCATGTGTGTGTGAGTATCTCTGTGTGTTTGTATGTGTGTACGTGTGTGTGTCTCTATATGTGTGTGCGTGTGTGAGTATCTCTCTCTCTCTCTCGCTGTGTATGTGTGTATCAACGAGTCGATGTCTGTATGTGAGTATAACCGTCTAGTACATGGAGAGATGCGCTGAATATACATAGGGAATAAATAAATATGTATATCATTGGTTGAGTAACAGCAAGATACCAATCATGCTACGATTGCATCAAGCAGACGTATTCAAAAGAAAAAGTCAATAATAACATGGTCACCGAAAAAAAATGTTAAAAAATACAAACAAAATAAGATAAATGAATAAATCAATAAAACAGAATAAAAAGAAATAAAGAGAAGACAACCATTCATTGCAACTGTAAAAATCCAATACATTTCTGTACATAGAAAAACTATAGAAAACTTCGTTAGTATTTAGTGACCTGTAACGAACGGTGTTTCTGGTTCGTTGAATTTATATTCAATAAGTAAAAGCTGCAGCATCTAACTACTTGTAAATGGACTGGTATCATAGCTCAAAATCACGTTCCCTTTTCATGTAGGGTTTGATGCCCAATAAAAAAGTAATAAAACATAAACAGTAATAAAAACAAAAATCAGGGTTCCGGTTAAAATGCCGACATGCATTTGTATAACGGAATAAAAAGGAAATGTGTAGAATATTTATTAGGGTTGAACAAATTTTTTTATTGGATGGGTAGCATGACAAAATGAGAACAATAACGTTACATTACCATGACAGAACAGAATCAAATCTCAAAATGGTACCGAAACACTTATAAAACACGTAATGCAATGGAAAACAAGCATTTTTATTCACAGCACGCAACACACACATACACGCATGTAAATACTAGAATAGAACACGTTGTACTTTTATGTGTATTCGAGGTAATTTTTTGGTTCCCATATGAGTGTCTGTATGTGTGGTTATATATAGATATTTGTGTGTGTGTGTGTGTGTGTATCCATATAAATAAGATGCACACACATCCGCACGCACGCACGCACGCACACACACACACACACACACACACACACACACACACACACACACACACACACACACACACACACACACACACACACACACACACACACACACACACACACATATCACTCTCTCTCTCTCAGCATCTTAATGATATATATGTAATTCAATATATATATATATATGTACGCATACATACACATGTGTATATATATATATATATATATATATATATATATATATATATATATATATATATATACACATGAGTATATGTTGATATCTAAAGTGAAACATGCTTTCATTAAAAAAGTATATCTACATACAGCTACTGCTTGATTATTCACAGATGATAAATACATGTGTGTGTATATATGTGCGCGTGTGTGCGTGTGTGCGCGGACGTGTGTATGTATGTGCGTGCATGTTTGTATGTGAGTGTGTTTGTGCGTGTGGGTTGGTGTGTTCAGACGATTACAAAAAGTTCTCTCTGTAAGTATTTAATCTGAGACCAAGGAAATCAATAAGAGTCGTACTTTTGTTGAAAGTTAAGAAGCGTGGGTTTCAGAACTTTCTCAGTCACGCATGCTGCTGCCTTACATATACGACACAATTGCGCCGTTCCATTCCAGCAAGTGTACAAATTATTCTCTTCTCTTTGATGCAAGCGAAATTAGAAATTTCCAAAGACATATATTCTATGTATGTATGTATGTATGTATGTATGTATGTATGTATGTATGTATGTATGTATGTATGTATGTATGTATGTATGTATGTATGTATGTATGTATGTATGTATGTATGTATGTATAATTATATGCACACATTTTTTTTTCCGAAGCGGAAACTTCATCTGTTCGTGTCATTTTGTATATGTATATATATATATATATGTATATATATATATATATATATACATGTATGTATATATATATATACATGTATGTATATATATATATACATGTATGTATATATATATATACATGTATGTATATATATATATACATGTATGTATGTATATATATATATATATATACATGTATGTATGTATATATATATATACATGTATGTATATATATACATGTATGTATATATATATATACATGTATGTATGTATATATATATATATACATGTATGTATGTATATATATATATACATGTATGTATATATATACATGTATGTATATATATATATATATATATATATATATATATATATGCGCAACACATACGTTTTTCTTCTATAGTAATCAGTTTATTGACCATAAATTTTGCAAGTCCTCTTAGATTAGAGATATCGATTTGGATGATGTGTAGGTGGGATTTCAATCTTTATAAATGTTGCGTGCTGGATAGATTCGACACAGTCAGCAATCCGAGGTGCACTAGATTCGAAACTACAGTTTTCCAATGGGAACACTAACAAGTGTATCAAGCGAGAATGCAACTAGACGGTTACTGTTTTTTAATCTGTGTCTTTATTTTGAGCAGAGATGTATAATAGTACAACTTGATAGGACAAAATCGGGTCTCATAGAATTTGTAAAGATAGGGGAGGTAAATCTTTGCATTATATGGAATGTACCTATTTATTAAAGTGTTGGAAGATTGTTTTTTATGTTTAGCAATACTGACCCAGCCAAATATATTACTATATAATTTGTTTTCTTCTTTCTGTTTCACTACTCCCTCTCTCTTTTACTTTCACTCACTCTTTTGCTCTCTCGCTCTCTCTCTCTTTCTCTCTCGCCCTCTCTATGTCTCTCTTTCTCTCCCTCCCTTTCTTTCTTTCTCTCTCGCTCTGAAAAACCGGCTGTGACATATTTGACAGCTCTGTTGAGTATTCAACACACACAAGTACACTTACACACCAATACACACACGCACGAACACACACACGCACATATATATATATATATATATATATATATATATATATATATATATATATATATATATATACATATGTGTGTATATGCATGATGTGTGTGTGCATCATGTGAGTGTATGCGTGTATATGTGTGTATGTTTGTGTGTTTGTGTGTGTGAGAGAGAGAGAGAGAGAGAAGAAGAAAGAAAGAGAAAGAGATTTCGTTATTGAAATACACACACATACACACACACACACATACACACACGCACACACACATATATTAATTAAAATTACAGATTAAAGTTTAAGCAAAGAATCGCTGCTTTCACCCTTAATGGGATCTTCTGAAAGGGTGAAAGCTGCGATTCTTTGCTTAAACTTTAATCTGTTATTTTAATAAATATTTGCTCTACGGTTCTTATATATCTGATATATATTTATCCTTATCGAGCCCTCTTTGTATTTTAGTCTTCGCATTTATTATTATTACTATATATATATATATATATATATATATATATATATATATATATATATATATATATATATACTTGTGTTTCAATTACTGATGTGCGAACGTCTGTTCTTTCGATGTATTGAAGAAAGTCATTATATAAAACGCATTATGTCACTTTGCTCCATGAGTTCTGCTTGTGATACGCATGTGCAGCCTTGTCACACAGCAGTGTTATCAGCACCATTAGAATTACTTTAAAGATGTGGAATGCTCAGACACTTACAAGTTAATTTCACGAGAAAGTGGTTCCGTTGTTCAACCTATTGGAACAAACTGCCGGATCCAACAGAGGTTGAACATACCGCGCGCGTACACATATTGTGCTCCTAATATACATATTTTGAGGAGTGCGTTAAAGGTACAAGTCTCTGCGGAATACTCAACCAATTATGAAATGACTAGATATTTCAGTTGCTCCAACGGCTGTAATCACTAAAAGTGAAGTGATGGAGGACCTATTTATTTTTATATAACATTTATATTTATTCATAACATAATTATGACTTTCATATGTCTATTGAAACTGTATCCATATATATGTATGGGCTTGTGCGTGTTTCTTTGAATGTGTGTGTGTGTGTGTCTGTGTGTGTGTCTGTGTGTGTGTGTGTATGTGTTACCCAGTGGTATTTATTGACGTACTTGCATGCATTTATATTTTTAATGTATGTTTACTTATGTGTTCACATATTTTAACGAGACCTAGTATCATCATCCTTGCAGAAATATTTGATTGTTTAGTGATGTTTAATTAATGAGCTCTGGGATAACATACTCCGTGAGACTTATATAATTACCAACTATGACATTGAGGTTATGGTGAAACCTTGCTATGAAATTTACAAATAAAGCATGATTTCAGAACGGGTTATTCAGAGGAAAGCCTGATGTATGTAACTTTCCAAACCTAACTAAAAAAGAAATAGAAATTACCCTTACTACTACACAAAGAATAGTTGAGTTTGATGCAGAAATCAGCATGACAAATCTTATATTTTACAGTACCAAATAGCACTCACAAATCTCGTGAGTGCTATTTGGTACTGTAAAATATAAGATTTGTTTCTATAGATAGTTTTGCATATGTGCACTCAGCTCAAATGTATAACTACTATCCCACGCTAATATCTACTTCTTCTTCAAACTCTCATATACATCATGTAAACATTGAGCTTTCCTTTCTCTGTGAAGCTAGCAATTACAGTCTATAAGTCTGTTTCTCTACTCTTTTTTAGGGATTGATAATGTAGTTCTACTCTTGATATATATATATATATATATTGAATAAATAACGAAGGTTAATCTATTATTTAATTGATTTCATTCAACAGAAGGAAGTGGCATTTAATTCAACTGTATATAAATCGTCATCATATATATATATATATATATATATATATATACATACATTAAAGTTTAACTTCGACATGGCTGTATAATTTAGCTTCCCAAAGGCCTGGCCAGACTCATTTTTCCCATGGGACTGAAAAACACACACGCATACATGCATATATATATATATATAGAGGTTATCACATACATAAAATTAAATTAAATTAAATCAAGGATACATATATGTGTTGCAACTGTTCACTTTTAAGCTCAATGAAGAATTAATAAGTTAAAATCAAAAAATCAGAGCATTATATCATAAAACATGTCTATAGAATCAATCAGATATTAAAATAATGTATGTTTACTTATGTGTTCACATATTTTAACGAGACCTAGTATCATCATCCTTGCAGGATGGAACGGAGTTAACGCGAACTAGCTGCGATCAATTATTTGTCGGAGATTTCCCCGTTAGAAAATTTACTCTTAAAGCTTGCTGGATTTGATTATGTGTATGGTTAATTATGCTGATTAGAGGAAGAAATAGTATATATTTTAATATCTGATTGATTCTATAGACATGTTTTATGATATATATATATATATATATATATATATATATATGCAAGTGGAAGCTTAGTAAAATCGAAGGTTTGGCTGTAGCCAAGCTAAACAACCTACAATTAGGAATGAGCAGCAAAGCACTCAATAAGGTCGGGCCTTAGAGTAATATCATACGTTTAGACAGCTTGACAAATTGAAAATTGCGGCAGGCAGACCTAACCACACAATACCAAAAACAACGAAGAAACAGGTTAGACATATATATATATATATATATATATATATATATATATATATATATGTGTGTGTGTGTGTGTGTGTGTGTGTGTGTGTGTGTGTGTGTGTGTGTGTGTGTGTGGGTGTGTGTGTGTGTGTGTGTATGTGTATGTATATGTGTGTGTGCGTGTATATATATATATATATATATATATATATATATATATACATACATGTACGCACACGCAAATAACTAAGACTAACAGTTCATACATGCCTCACTAGGAATCAAGCGACCAATCCGTTAACAAGATACCCTAGCTAGTTCACATGCAGCAACGCCAATTGGAATATCTATCACACACACATATAAGAACATCTACTTGAAAATTTCGGACATGTGCTGACTGGTCGGGGAAGGGAATAACTTGTATGGCCGGTAACATATCAACGTATATTTACATCTCGTTTGGATTTTTGTCTGAAGAGAATACGTAGAGCAGCTGTTATAAAACTATCTTATGTCTTTGAAATACGTATAACAAAATAGAAACGGATGTATGTACAAATGAAACCGTCTTTCTTATTTATTATTATAATAAAATTCCGGATGAACAAAAATCGTGGAGTGCTTTACATCTGTTAACTAAAAGTCGGCAAATTTTCAATCAACCAACTTCCTTCAATTGAATACATGTGTGTGTGTGTGTGTGTGTGTGTGTGTGTGTGTGTGTGTGTGTGTGTGTGTGTGTGTGCATATATGTATATATATATATATATATATATATATATATATATTGCCGACCGCCGCAACTTCAATTTTACTAACTTCCACTCTTACATATGTACGTACAGCCCACATAAAAATGCATTGAAGACGAATGTTGAAACAGAGGCTTTCGTAATTAGAACTGAAGTTAATTGAACCATAATTATTCTACAGATTCGGTTGTTTACGTAAATTACATGCGAAAGACAGTGCATTGTTAAAGCCGTGTGATGGAGCGTATCTCAGTCCGATTGCTGGCATTAATTTGTCTTTGCAAAGCTTAATGCAGTGGGATTTCTATCAATGAGCTGAAGGAGCAATCTTGTCGATGTTGATTTCTGTGGCCGCAATTGAGTCTAGGAGATTACGCCAACTTATCAGTTAGTCAGTGTTGAACTATATCAAATTTACAATTATATTCAAGGATCATTTGTAATTAAGGACGACTGGTGAAGATTGTGTGCAGCACTGATAAGAGGTCTCATACAGTTAATTCTTTGTCTTCTTATTTGGAATTTAAATTACATAACTAGATGTGGCTGACCTCCATTAAATGGAAGCGAATTAATCCTTAGGATCCATCTATTATAAATTAATCATTAGAATTTATCTGATTTATTCGTCAGAGAAAGGGTCTGTAACAACTGAAACCATGCCAATCAAGTAATGAGATGTTCTAATACAGGCAACATAGTGAAACAAAGATCGATACTATTATACACACACACACACACACATATATATATATGTATATATATATGTATATATATATGTATATATATATATGTATATGTATATATATATGTATATATATATATATATATATATATATATATATATATATATATAAATGTTTAGCCCCGACGGCAGAGCTCGAGCCATTTCGACGCCTATTTCTGAACTCAGAATTAGCCGTCGAAACGGCTTTAGCTCGGACGTCGGGGTTAAACATGTTCTTATTACCCACTGTACTACCCTAAGTATTGAGTACTCTAGTGCGTTATGGTACAACTGGTTCCTTACCACACCTCCTTCGTTATATATATATATATATATATATATATATATATATATATATATATATATATATATAACAGGACTAGAACTGTTTCATTTGTGAGAAATCTTCAGGAAGCTGACTGTCCAAGTAAATATGATGGTATAAATACCACCGTATTTACTTGGACAGACAGCTTCCTGATGGTTTCTCACGAATGAAACAGTTCTAGTCCTGTAGAGGCTTTTCTATATATATGTTTATATATAAATATATATATATATATATATAGAGAGAGAGAGAGAGAGAGAAGAGAGAAAGAGAGGGACACATAATTATATACATACACACACACCACACACACATATATATATATATATATAGATTATATATATAGTAATAATAATAAATTTGAAGACTAAAATCCAAAGAGGGCTCGATAAGGATAAATATATATCAAATATATAAGAACCGTAGAGCAAATATTTATTAAAATAACAGATTAAAGTTTAAGGAACATCCAATTCGACATCAATAATTACTACTCCTCAATCACTTTACCACTTCTTCTTAGAGCTATCAATTTCGCTAAAACACTCACAGTGGTTAAGGATTTCCAAGTTGATGTCATACTCAATGCCTGTAAGTCGGTGATTAATTTCGACGACTCTATTTGGATTAAAAAATCTAATAGTACCCCATTCGACGTGAGTATGGGCGCCAGCGATTCTGCGGAGGTTACTGATCTTATCGACCTTTTCCTTCTTTTCTCTATCAAGGAAGAATACCCCAACGTGGGCGGTGGTTTCTACCGTGATGACGGTCTTTTGACCATGACAAAGTGCGGCCCACGTACTTGCGACAGGTTCAGAAAAGAACTCACAGCCTTCTTTAAAGGCTTCAACCTCTCTATAGAGGTTGAAGCCAAGGTCTCGGTCGTTAATTACCTCGACGTTACCCCCAATTTGTCGAATGGCTTACACTACCCGTATAGAAAGCCGAATGATACGCTTAATTACATAAGTAAGCATTCTAACCATCCTGCCAGCATAACCAAGAACCTGGTAAGTAACGTTTCTTTGAGGCTTTCCCGTATATCTACAAACGAGGATATTTTCAACGACCATTCCACATATTACAATGAAGCTCTTGCTCGGAGTGGATTTGTCGATAAGGTAGCATATAGAGAGTATGAGAATAGACCTAGAAAAATAGATCCCGACGCATTATATGGTATAACCCAGCATACAATAAGGAGGTGGCCACTCCATTAGCTAAGATCTTTCTCTCCCTTATTATGAAGCATCCCCCCCTCCAGCACATAAATGTAGTAACATTTTTAATATAGTAACATTTTTAATAGAAATAAATTATTAAAATGTCTTACTCTACGACTCCTAACCTTGCACATAACATCACAGCTTCAAATTTAGCTAAATTACCTAGCCGTCGGAACACGTGCAACCCTGTAACTAGTACTAACTGTAATTGTAGGAATCGGGTTGACTGCCCCCTATCCGGGAAATACCTCTCTAGTAACATTGTCTACAAATGTAAGGTTGAAACACCCACGTCCCATAAAGCCTAGATAGGGTTAACCGCCAATAGATTCAAGCAGCCCATTCCTTTCTTAACCCTTTAACAAGGAATATGACGTCACGTTCAGCTTATATCTGGAGTCTAAAAGACAACCACACCCAATATAAGTTACACTGGGAGATCCTAGCTAGGGCTAGATCATATAACGGAAATAAAAGACCATGTGACCTCTGCGCCGCTGAAGCCCTGGAAATACTCTACGCCAAAGACCACATCTTAAACAAAAAATCTGAAGCAATTTCGGCTTATAAACATAAATTGCACAAAACTTTCCTGTATTACAGCCCCACATTTTATATATTTTTTATATATTTTTTTTATGTGTATTTGGTATATACGTTCGTATGTGTGCGGGTACAGGCGTTGCGTGAGTTATATTTGCGCGTGCGTGGTGTTTTGTGTACGTGCTTGTATTTGCATACCCATGGCGGGTGTTTTTGCGTTTGCATGTGTATGCACGTATATGGATGCGTGCATGTATATTTTTAATTTTTGTTGATTTCAATTACCACTGTAATTTATTTACATTATTCTTAACTCTGAAGCCGAGTATCATTCGGTTTCCTAAATAGAATTTTAGTCTACGAATTCAGTTATACTATAAACGTGGTTTTGTCTTTGCGTGTAATTGTTCTACCCGCTAACACACAATGACGTATTAACTTCGCTTTTTCTGTTCATTGCCAGAGAACGTCTCCACGAACCACCTAATAGAATATTAGTCTACAACTTCATTTATACTATAAACGTGGTTTTCTCTTTGCGTGTAATTGTTTTCACGCTCCTAATTATGACGTATTATCTTCGTTTTTTTTCGTTCTTTGCCAGGGAATGTTTCCACGAACCAAATTATCGTCTTCCTGTCTTCCTTCAGTTGCAACCTTTTTCGAAATATTTACTTCTGCGTTCACAGATTGATTATTTTAGTTTCAGAAGATCCCGTTAAGGGTCAAAGCAGCGATTCTTTGCTTAAACTTTAATCTGTTATTTTAATAAATATATATATATATATATATATATATATATACAGAAACATACCTATATATATATATATATATATATATACATTTAGGTTTGTTGGTTCACCACTGGATAGAACTGGTCATTCCATATGGTCAACCTCGATGTAATATTAGGGAGAGCACTCGACGTAATGCAACTCACCCGTCTTCGTTTGTGTTGTTGGTGGTGTGAGTACCGAGTTAATTATTATAAAATAACAGGAGGCTGGACTGGTGTAATTCCTTAAAGGTTTATTATAATATGAACATTTCAATGACCGGGTTCAGTATAAATCCGGTGACATCATCAGATATTCGAAATTTAACAAAAGAATATAATCCATGGAGCTGAAAAGGCAGAGAGAAGGCGGCCACACATTTAGCAGTTTCTAGTCAGGTCTAGAAACTGCTAAATGTGTGGCCGCCTTCTTGTCTCTCTGCCTTTTCAGCTCCATGGATTATATTCCTTTGTTAAATTTCAAATACCTGATGATGTCACCGGATTTATACTGAACCCGGTCATTGAAATGTTCATATTATAATAAACCTTTAAGGAATTACACCAGTCCAGCCTCCTGTTATTTTATAATTATATATATATATATATATATTTACACTGAAGAGAAGAGAAAGAGATGAATATGAAGCCGAAAAGAGAAATTATACGTCTCTCATCTAGTTAGAATAATACTCAGATGATGACGTCAAAAGAATACCAAATATACAAACGAATGTTTGTACAATATCATCACGTTGGTGGAATGTTCATGATTTACAACCTCAAATGTCTACTTCACATAGTCGTATATACAGTAAAAGCATATAATTTGTCGGATTATAGAAAAGGTTTCAAATCGCTCTTATAATATAACTTAAGTAAAAGCTTTCTGTTTGTTTTACGAGAGTTGGCTGAAAGGTTCATAGGCTGAAACGATTATAGGCTAAAAGGTTCATAGGCTGAATAGTACATAGGCTGACAAAGATACTCTCATGGAATGATCAAATGCAGTATATTTTTCAACATACTCCCTGGAAAGAGTTGAAATTAATGCATGCAAGATTTCACAACCCTAACATTAATCCGTCGTAATCAGTCTATGAGCTTTTCAGCCGAGCCTCGTATATATACATTGTTACACGCAAAGGGCGGTAGATTGTCAGTATTGCTAGAGCGTCAGACACTATGCTATGCAGCATAGAGTTATGGCCCATTACTTTCTGAGTTCAAATCCCGCCGAGGTAAGCTTTGCTTTTCATCCTTACGGGGTCGATAAAATAAAGTACCCGTAATGCACTATTGTAATTGCTGGCCTTGTGGCCGAAGTAGAAACAATTATTACATAAAAGCTAATGTTGATCTCTCGTCATATATTTTTCTGGAAAAGACCTTTTTGGAGACAGAATATTTGAGAATACCTAGAAATCAAAGATTATAATCATTAAGGTTTCATAGAAGAAAATGTCATCTAAAGTAAGACAGAGCGTTCAAGCAACAACCCTCCTTCCCACATTAATAACTGTTGTGGCTTGGTCTATCCTTTTCAAATTTACAAGGAACGTTTTCAAGATTCAGTCAATCATAAGTGTAGGGAGTCCGTGATACAAGAATAGATGTTTTACCACATTCAAATGTATTTGCTCTCATATGCCCATTTATCTAATCATTTGTTCTTACCTGGTAACGTTCGGGGGGGGGGGGGGGGGGGACATAGCATCTGATCTCTGCAGAGAAATATTTCTATAAGCTAAGTGTCGAAAGCGGCTCTGTCATTCATGAATGTTTCACGAATTATTCTCTCTCAAATTCCATACCAATATAGTATACTGAAGAGGAACGACATTGAACAGGACCTTTCTTCTGCGATGTATTATGCCAAAAGGATTTATTTAGTGTTTGATACAGACACTCCAAGTATAATTAGCCGAAATGCCGTTCTAATTGATATCTATTAAGGCCACATTATGTTAAGATTTTTTAAAACGTCATTTTATTAAATAGCTATTCTCTGATAAACACGTGAATAAGAGGCTTTGAAATAATTGCTTGGAATACATTTGGCATACAAAGATTTCTTTCAGTCACTTTCAGACAACTTGAACGATTTTCGATGACACTATGATGAAATATTAACGAAGATCTACCGAAAATATTAACCGAACGAATGTTGAAAATAGCCACTTAAAAAGTCATCAGAGATTGAAAAATGGAAAAGATACGTTATTCAACCCCTTAATCATGGTCAGCAATAAAGTAGCTTCTTCTTATTTACTTCAAGCTCAGGTACAATTATTTAGGGTAGAATACTAAACGTAGCTAATGCAATACAGTCAGTAAATCATTTGGTCGGGATCTTATCGACTGAGTTAGCAACAACTTCCAGCATAAGTATCAACACATAAATAAGGATTCGGTGTAAATAAACGTTTCTTATTTAGTGTATATTGACATTTCCAGCACGAAAGAAGACTCTAACAGGCTTCCTTTATTCATCTGTCTAACCATCATCCACTTAATATTATTGATTGTAAAATATAAAACATACGTGTAAAACAAAATCTACCTAATGGTATGAGATGACTTACACATCAAATGTTTGCATAACTATACATACAAAATATCTCACTCACTCTCTCTCTCTCTCTCTCTCTCTCTCTCTATATATATATATATATATATATATATATATATATATATATATACATATAATACTAGTATTATTATTGTTGATGTTGTTATTATTATTTGTGCGCGTGGATACTTGTGTACATGTTTATTTTGATTTATAGAATTATATATATTTATACATGCACTGCACACACTCATATACAACCTACGCAACCTACGCAACCGATATAGGCTCACAAATACATGCACTGGTATATATATGTATAAATATATGTATGTATATGTATGTATGTATCTATCTATCTATATATGTATGTGTGTGTGTGTATATATATATATATATAGTGTGTGGTGTGTGTGTGTGTGTGTGTGTGTGTGTGTGTGTGTGTGTGTGTAGTTATATAAATATATTTCGGAGATAACGAATACTGTATTACGCCCTGAGCGAATACCACCTGAAATCACGACCTGCAAACCAGAATTAACATAGCTTATCAAATGTTTCATGATTTCTTTCAAAAACTCATATTGGATATTGAAATATATTGATTATTCTCAGTGCTTTCAACACACAGTCTCTATTATTTTCCTCATATCTCTAAGAATGACATTTCTGTTTGGCATATATACCACCACAAAAGGGCATTTGGGGAATAATAATGGATTCAATTGAAAATTAAACACCAACACACCCCCTTACACATACATGCTTTTGTATGTATTTATGTATAATATCCATATATATACATGTGTGTGTGTGTATGCGTGCATGTCTCTGTATATATATATATATATATATATATATATATACATACATATATACATATACATATATATATATACATATATATATATATCGAAGAGAATGAAACGAAATTTCATTTCTCACACTTAGTACGGCAGTTACTTAAATGTAAGTATGTATGTATGTATGTATGTATACGTACATACATATATGTATACAGACGTACAGTAGTATGTATATATATACATACATGCACACATATATATATGCACCTATCGGTTTACCGAACATTTATTATAATGCTCGGTTTGTTTGTTTGTTTGTTTACACCCCGTAAGGATGAAAGGCAAAGTTAACCTCGGCGGGATTTGAACTCAGATCATAAAGGGACGTAACTCTATGCTTCAAAGCATGGTTTCCGACTCTCTACCGATACTGCTAATCCACCGCCCCTATGTATGTATATATATATGTATATATATATACATACATATATGTATGTATATATATATATGTATATATATATACATACATAAATGTATGTATATATATATACATACATATATATATATATACATATAACTCTATATATATATATATATGTATGTATATATATATACATATAACACTATATATATACATATATATATATATGTATATATATATATATATATATGTATATATATATATATATATATATGTATATATATATAACACTACACATAAATTTGCCGATATATATATACACATAGATTACCGATGTATATATATATAAACACAGTGTGTGTGTGTGTGTGTGTGTGTGTGTGTGTGTGTGTGTGTGTGTGTGTGTGTGTGTGTGTGTGTGTGTAAATATATTTGTGTGCTATTCAAGTATTCGAATTAACTCACTTTTAAATTGCAATGCCGGATAGAAGTGTTAAAAAATATTTCGTTTGCCGCTCTGCTGTTCCAGGTACTCTAACACCATCCAGTCTTATCGTTTCCGGCGGCAATACCTTTTGAGGATACCTGAAAAATATATAATATTATTATAATATTGTATAACTTACAACTTACTAACGTAAACACAGTAGAGATCGTTTGATAGAAAATATAGAAATAAAATATATCGTTAAAAAACGAAAACACCTCGGGTGCAAACAAAGTGTTAAGAATGCTATATCTGTAAAAGAATGCACGTTAAAATACTTTTAGATGCTCAGGAATTAATTCCACGATAACGTGATATTTGAAACAAATATCAAATATTTTACAGTGAAAGTGACAAAATCCAAGAACCGAAATACTGAAGACCCCCCTCCCCCATTTAATCTGCGATTTAACCTCAAAGGGACGGTCTATGTAGCAAAATAAATTCAGAACAATAAAATAACTCAATCAAAAAGATTTTTGAAAATAAGATAGTATCACAAATATGACCCGTGCCCCAGTCCCATAGCCCACAAATAAATCATTATTACATTAAAAGGTGAATTGGCAGTATCGGTAGAGGGTCAGACGCCATGCTTTCCAGCATAGTTACGTCCCTTTACGGTCTGAGTTCAAATCCCGTCGAGGTTAACTTTGCCTTTCATCCTTACCAGGTCGATAAAATAAAGTACCAGTAATGAACTGGGTAATTGCTGGCCTTGTGCCAAAAGTAGAAACAATTATTACATTAAAAAAGATAAGAACATTGAAAGGACCTGGAAATAACAAAGCCTCCAAATTCAAGTTCGCTTGTTGGACTGGCTTTTTCAATACATATTCCCCTCTACTTTCAGGGCTAATGCATTTGCAATTCTGTCCGTTTAGGCAATGAGCTAATATCAGCTTGAGGTTTTGCAGAAAGAGCGAACGAAAGAATGTTACAACATTTAATTGACTTTACCTTTCTATATCATACATACATAACATAACATATAGGAGAGCAACAGAGTGATTGGATTGTATATGAGGCAATAAAGAGCTGCTACTAGTGAAATCCCGTTTAAGAGAAGATAGCGACAAACGAAACCAAGTATTGTCAAGAAATGCCTTGATTACCGAAAAATATGAAGCAGCTACCTGGAATGTCAGCTAAACCTACGCAAATGTGCGCCGTAAGAACAACAAAAAATGCATTTATGTGTGTGTATGTGCATGCAGGGTGGGATTTATACCTTGGGGGCCCGGGACCCTTCACGTTTGGGGGACCACTTATACACAAAAACTTAGAATACACAGCGAATCCTTCAATTTTATATATCAAATTAACTTCGCGCAAGTAATTGGAATTGAAAATTTAAACATACAGGTATTAAATTCAAAAATTCTAACTATTATGAAACTAAAATGCCCAGTTGAGGGCCCAAATAAATTGCTACGGCTGTCACAGGTGGGGCTCCCACTTCAGGGGGCCCGGGGCAGTTGCCCCCATTTGCCCCTCATTAAATCCAGCCCTGTGTGCGTGACATACATGACATAGTTATACCTTTCGTACAATCTAAATTGTGCAGTTATCATGAATTATACACAAAACAATATGATACCAACATACACCAGTGAAATAAACAAATTTAACGAAACTAAATGTACAATTTATAATGGTCTGAAAATAGAGAAAACCAGACTGGGATCTGAAAACATACGCAACCACCATAATATCAGGCATATTTAGTTAATCGTAATTGAAATAAAGCAATGAAACACACAATGCAATCCGCAAATGTACACAATTACAGTATAGAATATAGATAAAAGTTTAAGAAAATTATATGCAAAACAACGAAGAAAACCGCAACACGTACCAATTGCACTTATCCTTACACTCGCTAGTCCAGTGAAGACACGCATCAATTACGCACATAAAACTAATAATATTAGCATCAAATATAACAACAACGACAATAATATTAATACCAATAATAATGATGTCGAGGATGATGATTATCATAATAATGATGGAATATAATCTTAATAATCATGAGACGGTGATTTACAAAATACCGTTGATTAATTAAATTTAGAGTTTCGTTTTAGCTGTCATGTGAAAAAACAACGATGATGAATACTTCTAATTAAATACATATATGTATAAATAAACACATTCAAATATGTAAATATATACATGCTACATATATATGAATAAATACACACATTCAAATATTTACATATATACATGCTACATATATATGAATAAATACACACATTAAAATATTTACATATATATATGTATAAATCCACATTCAAATATTTACGTATATACATGCTACATATATATGTATAAATACACACATTCAAATATTTACATATATACATGCTACATATATACATTGAACTACACACATACATAACTGTGTCTAAGCATATGTACATATATAAATATATATATATATATATATATATACTTGTGCATATATGACTCATAAGGTAAATAAACGAATATACACACAAATATGCGTTTATATGTAAATATTTATATATATACATGTTTATATATATATATATACTTATATATATATATATATATATATATATATATATATATATATATATATATATATATACATATGTGTCGGTATATATACATATATATATATACATATGTGTCGGTATATATACATATATATATAAATATATATACATATATATATATATACACACATATATATATACATATATATATATATGTATATATATATATATATGTGTATATATATATCTATGTATATATATATATATCTATATATATACATGTGTATATATATATATATACACGTGTATATATGTATATACACATATATATATATATATATATATATATATATATATATATATACGTATATGTAGACACGTATATATATATATGTGTGTGTATGTGTGTGTATGTATATATATATATATATATATATATATATATATAACTACATATATATATAAAACTAATAACACATATCAGAAAATAAAATTTTAGACAGTTGCCAGAGATGTGATAGTTTGATTTCAATTAATTTCTTTCTTCATTTAATATCTTATAATGAAATACATCAAACTCTTGTCAAAGATGTCGTACTGTATTCTGAATTCGTGTCTGTTGTTGGAAATTTGGATATATTTTGGTCACGATTAACATAAGAACATTTTCATCATTATTTCCAATTATTTCTGTTTTATTCTTACATTTATCTAAAATTTCTATTTTGTAGTATTTTACATATGTGTTTTCACAAGTTCGGGTATATGCATAAGCACAAACACATACATGCACATGTGCAGTCATGCACTCACACACAAGCTGAGACAAACATTTTCATTTATTTTTATACACACATGCACATTTACATGCAGTCTTATCTTTCTGTGTTGATTTATATATAGTGTTACTTTTTGGTTTTTATATCTATGTGTGCATGTGTATGCATGTATATATGTGAATGTATCTATGTATGCATGTATATGTATGTATGTAGTCATATACCTGTGTTGTTATGTATACATATTTGTAGAAGTGTGTGTGTGCGTATGTATATATATATATATATATATATATATATATACATATATATATATATATATATATATATATATATATATATATATATATATATATATATGTCTGTGATTGTGTATTAACACTTGTTTAATCCTGATATATACATATACAATTGTATATTTACGTGTATCAATTATGCTGTGCGTTTGTGTGTATTTTCAATGTATACCAATGTATGAACCCATATGATAGTGTAGATATTTGAATATGCTTTTTCCCTTTGTATATATATATATAGAAATTATACGGGAAACCATGAATATATCTTCATATGGTTTCCCGTATAATTTCTATGAATCTTGAAAGTATACACAACTACATTTACGTGTCTTCGCTAATAAAAAAAATCTTACATGCCCTGTTTATATTCGTATAGCAGGCTTTATCACGAAATAAATACACTGCCTGACCCGAGGAATTATTAATGTAAAGGAATATACCCCTATTCCACATGTTTTCACTCCCTCCTATCACGCTTTATTTCAAGGATACTTAAACAAGAAATATGGTGAGCTTTTCTTTTACTTTTTGCAAAATATGAAGGCTTTCTACGCCTAACGTCCTATAATTAGTTTAATAAAACATATATTCATTGACACACATTCAAAACGGTGCACATATTTATGAATGCGCGTATGTGTGTGTAATAAATACGTTAATGATGAATGCCTCTATACATTAAATGAACGTAATACGGTATTGTGTATGCTGAGTGAACTGGAGCAATATGAAATAAAGTGTTTTGCTCAAGAATGAAACTCATCGCTCAATCCGGGAATTGAATCCACAACCCTCTAACTACTATGCGCCTTCACACGTACAGACACACATATACACAGACACAGACACACACAGACACACACACACATGCACACATACACACATACACACACACACACACAGACACATATATATATATATATATATATATATATATATATATATATATACAATAGTTTGTATATAGGGGCCACTGCTAATCTATTTAAGAGCCGCTATAATTCCCACTTAAATTCGTTTAAAATTGATAAGCTGAAGCACACTCCTTATGTATATAGCTAATCTAGTCGAGTCTAAAACTACCTATAAAACAAATTGGCAAATTCTTGATCGATCTACCCCATACAATGGAAATAAAAGTCTTGTCATTTATGTCTGTCGGAGGCGTACTATATTATAATGTCGAAACCTATCCCCATGAATAATAGAAACGAATTAGTAATAAATTGTCCCCGTCTCTTCTCTTATTCTTTCTGCAATAAAGTATACCATTCCACTTAGGGGTCTATATATACCCCAATATCACCCCCTATATCCCCCTTATATACCCCACCCCTTATCTTACTTTTCATTTTCTTTTATTGGCATTGACTGTATACCTTAAATCTAGCATTAATTAAACGAATATGCATTCTCAGAAATATATTTATAGGAATTTGATATGAAATGTATACTTATACCCCTTAGTACATGTAAATGCATGTATTATGGTTTGTAGGTTCATGAATACAAGTGTATTTATATTTCAAGTATTTCAACTACGTGATGGCAGGCGCGATTTTGTTCCAGAGAAATGTTTTATTGAAGAAATACATACAGTTTCTTTGTTAAAGTTGAAATAAGGAAACTGAGGCAAGTGGCCGCAGGTCGTAATTCTTTTCTCTTGATTATTTATTTATTATTATTTTATATACATGTTGATCGAGTGTCAAGTTATAAGTTATTTAAAGGCATTTCTAAACATTGCCTTTCTGCCCAGTATAACACATACAATTTTAATATATTTCATTTGTCAATGAATTTTCTAAATAAATTTTAAGAGATTTGTGTTGCCTCCTAATTGCCTGAAGAGAATGCATTCTCGTTGAGGTTGTTTTTATTGTTTAGATTTAGATCATCAGATAGTGACATTATATTTACATCATACATTTCTGAGTAGGCATATTACTGAAGACGTTCTGCTTTTGACTATCCCGTTCTTTTGTAAAACATTGTATATCAAGATTTACATTGTCAATGTGACCTTTATTTTCAATACAATTGCATGTGATTTGAGGGAGGTATATTTTGCAGTAATTCATAAGGGTTTTAACGGTAACTGCATGTTTTGCAATCTCTCTTTAATATTGGTTTTGCTAAAAACCCACTAACGTTTGCAACCGTGCAAAAGTGATCTTCGATAAGGGAAAGGAGGGGTTCTTTCCATGCCAGTATTTACATTGATATCAAATGGTGTATTTATCCTTATTATAGTTCTTACTAGGTAAGGTTTTTTTTTCTCTTTCATGAGCACTTACGTATTTTAATATGCACATTCGATAACGGCGGTAGCACGTCAAGCAAATTAAATATAACCTCATATTCAAATTCCAGAAATGACCATCACTATATAACACTTTCTTACGTTCATAAACCTGCTTAAATTAATAACAAATAAAGAATTCAAGCTCAAGTTTTATGTTTATACAGAATCGAATGTTAGATATGGAAACTATAAAATATCTAAACGTGAAGTTATTTTTTCCAACGAAAAAGAAGGGTATAAAAGATCAGCAAATATTATTCCAACACGACAGCATCTCAAACCTTACAAAACCAAACTCACATCAACCTTTACTAAGATCTCAACGTAGAAGTGTAACACACACCCCCTAAACAAAACAGACTCTAGAACTGCTAAAACAGCCTTCTTTATTGCACAGAATTACCATAAAACTCACTTAAATGCGAACTTATTAATTCACCAGAAAGGGATTGTGCATTTGAATATATGGGACATTGCTGCAACTGCTATCAAAATATTTTATGCTGCAAACATACAGATAAATGTAGATTTATTCAATTCTACAGCATTGGCTACTAAGCCTCGATCAGCAATAGAAACTCTTAAAACATATTGAAGATTTTTACAATCAAAACATATGAAGATTTGCTCACCATCGTGAACATTCAAAGATCAATCCTTTTTAACGTCAAAACATACGAGGTAAATAAATATATAGTGAACTATATTGATTTCGTCATGTACAAGTGTCATGATACAATATGGTGTGGAAAGCGTGTGCGACGCTTCTCTTGAAGTTAATCTTGAAGTCATAAGAGGCTTTAAAAAACAAACAATAATATATCTACGTAATTATAAATTCAAATAGTTGTGTCATCAAATATACATTGACCTTGAGATTTACACTCAGAGAACAGAAAACAAATAACGCAACGCATTTTGTTCCACGATCTAACGGCTCTGTAGTTCAACACATATATGCGTAGAAAAACGCCATACTCATAAGGTTTTCGGCTTTTGTTTATCCTTAGTTACTAAAGTCTGTTAATTTTATCGCAGTTCAAATTCCTTCCTCTATCATTTATTTTATTAAATGTGGTTTACTTTGCAAGTCTATATTCTGCAAATTGCATGACCACAGAAAGTAGTTGACTTATTGTATCGGTTGGATAGAAATTTCATGTAAATTAAAATTTATTGATTTATACATAATTGTCTTCTTCTTCTTCTTCTTCTTCTTCTTCTTCTTCTTCTTCTTCTTCTTCTTCTTCTTCTTCTTCTTCTTCTTCTTCTTCCTGAGCGGGTCGTCGGGGCAGAGTCCTCAAATGCTCCCTCCAGCAAGTCCTGTCAGAAGTGACCATCACCAATTGATCTGGCTAGATCTCCAAGCGCAACCATCCAAGCTCATCGGTGTTATCCAACCAACTAGCTCAGGGTCTACCCCTGCGTCTCCTGCCGGTTGGTTTTGCCCGTAAAATCTATCCAGCGATTCTTTCCCGAGACATTTTAATCACATGCCCATAGTATCTGTGATCTCTCAATTCGGAGAAGTAGTGGCTCTACCTGGAATGACTCTCTGATCTCCGAGATACGCGCTCTATCGAGTAAGAACCTTCGTAAGAGCTTTCGTAAGAACCCCATTTTGGCCGCTTGTTTTCGCGATCGTATTCTTTCGGTCATTACCGAAAATGCATGACCATAGGCAGTGTCATATATTGTAATATCTGGCACAGCGTCAGTTACTCATGGCCCATTACAACTAGTTCCCTCTCCTTCGACGTCGTCATATTGGCTTCAAATTACTTCACCATAAACTTATTGTATGCATCATACAAGAGGTGAAGTTTCGAGTCTCCATTATATTGTCAATATCAAAAGATAATAAGTTATAATTCAAGATATTCTCTCAAGTGGGACCTAATTTTAAGAAATAGTAAATTTTAGGAGGAAATCAGTTGCACCTCATTCAACAATGAAACAATAAATAGATGAAGACACCTTATATATATATATATATATATATATATATATATATATATATATATATATATAAATATATTAAAATAACAGATTAAAGTTTAAGCAAAGAATTTCTGCTTTCACCCTTAACGGGATCTTCTGAAACTAAAAAAATCAGTCTGTGAACGCAGAAGAAATATTTCGAAAAATGTTGCAACCGAAGGAAAACAGGAAGACGATATTTTGGGTGAAGACATTCTCTGGCAATGAACGGAAATAAGCGAAGATAATACGTCGTTATGTGTGGCGGTAAGAGCAATTACACGCAAAGACAAAACCACGTTAATGGTATAAATGAAGTCGTAGAATATTAATTCTATTTAGGAAACCGAATGATTCTCGGCTTCAGAGTTAAGAATAAAGTAAATAAATTAGTAGAACGAAATTGACAGGCTGTCAAAATCAATAATAATTAAATATATACACACACGCATCTATATACGTACATACACGTGCATACGAGAAAACACCCGCCATGCATGCACATACACACATACATAAACCCGCGCGACACATTACCTGCACACATACGAACGTATACACAAAAAAAAAGAAAATATGTGTGTGTATATAATTATATAAACGTGAGGTTACAGATGTTATCGGCCTTTTCATTCTTTTCTCTATCAAGGAAGAATTCCCCAACGTGGGAACACTGATTTTCTTTTTTCTGTGATTATATATATATATATATATATATATATATATATATAATGGGGCATATTAGATTTATGTACATTTAAAGTGTGTTGTATCAATTCAAACTACGGAGTAATTGACTGAATCATAAAGAAAGGGCCTGGATGTTATGTAAATAGCTATAATGCAATTATATTTATCAAAACGTAAAGAAAATTGAGATAGAATCCTGAAAACAATTTTAAATGAGAATTGTCAGCATATAAATTGGGGAAGAAGATGAAAATTAAAAGACAAGTACAGGATTTGAATTATAGATTGTTGTGACTGGGAATTACCTATGTAGAAATAAATGATGAAAACGCTATCGATAAAGAATTATTGGAAGAGTTGTGGAATTTGCTTAAAATTACACGCATTAGTGTTCAATATTTACAAGGAGAAAAATGTGAAAATAATCTGACAATATAAATTATCGTTTGAAAATAGTATTTCAAGATATCAACAATTAAAACTGGAAATGTAAGAAACAAATACTACAGCTACTTTGCAGTTCAGTAAATATTAATGTGGTGTGGTAAATAAATATATACATATATACTGTGTCCGAAAACAATGGAACCAAACTCCTCCGTCTCACCCGCTTTCCCCATCTCTCACTATTACAAACAAGTGTGAGTATGGGGCACTCACTGGCAGCCAGATGCAAGGATTGCTGGATCCAGAAAGTCAACACTGCTAGTCTTAAAAGTCTTAATGTGGAAATCCACCAATGAACAACCGTTGCCTCCTTTTTTTAAATTTATCCGCCCTTGTTCTTTTTTCTGTTGTGGTGGTCTATAGAGACTTCATACACCAGCCTAAGATGCTAGGATCGTTTTGCAGCTTTAACTGTCGGGTTTACCATGAATCAGGTAATTTTTTTTATATCACTTTATCTTTTTTTTTAATAATCTTGGTAAACAAGCTCGAAACATCTGGACACGCATGCATGGAAACGAGTGATATTTTAAGTATAATCACGGTTTCTTTGGCGTCAAGTGAATGAGAGTACAAGATGAAACGCCAGTCCGTGTTGTAATGTTAAATCCAGACTGATGGTGGTATTCATGTCTTTTCAGTTGTGTGAATTGGAGCAACAGAAAAATTAAATGACTTGGTCAAGGTCATAAAACGACGTTAACACACTGGCAGGTCACGGAAACAATGGCAAAATAAAGTGTCTTGCTCAAGATCATAACACGACGCAAACACACTATCAAGTCAGTGAAGCAACGTAAAATAGTTTTGTTCAAGGTTTTATAACGACGCTAACAAACTGTCATGTCAATGGAGCAACGTAAAATAAAATGACTTGCTCAAGATAATAACACAACTCTAACACACTGTCCAGTCCGGGAAACTAACCCACGCCTTCATGATCGGGAACTAAACACTCTAACAGTTAAGCCGCGCCCATTCACATAGTGATAGCGCGTAATAAAACACAATTACTGAAATATAACAACAGCAACAAACTCAACAAGGTAAACAAAAGTAATAACACTAAAAGATTATTTTAGCAATATAAGAAACACGAACGTAATCTGAGATTAAGAATAAAATATGAAATATTAACCAAAGAAAATTAAGTAAATACTATCAGGAGTACATGAAGAACTAACAAGAACATAACTAACAAGAACAAACAAAACAAAGCAGTAAACAGCACAGACGTACAACTATACACTTCTATATCTAAATTAAAGCTAAATCTGTAACCAACCGCCCGAAAAACTAATACTACAGATGAAATAAAATATAACCAAAAGGGAGAAAATTGATTTTTCTTTAAATGATTATTTTTTCGTTTTACTTTTTCTTTTCTTTTTCTTCCGTATTTTTATTTTTGTGAAATTATATTTTATAAGCTTGAAGTAATTTCAAAATATATAACATGTTATATTTCATCCTTATATTTTTCAATTTTGTTTTCACTCCTGATGCTTTTTAATTAAGACATAATGTTGTGTTGTGTCACCTGTTTAGGATTTTATTCGGCAAATGAGATTTCAAAATTGATAAAACAACAACAACAACAACAACAATAATAACAATAGTAATGATTTCTACATTAGACACAAGGCCAGCAATTTTGGGGGAGGGGAAAGTCAATTAAATCGTATGCTGTGCATTAATGGTGCTTTATTTTATCGACCATGTAAGGATAAAAGGCAGCGTTAAACTCGGTGGGATTTGAACTCAGAACGTAAATGGCCATAACTCTATGTGCAAAGCATGGTGTCTGACGCTCAACCGATATTGCCAAACCACTGGCCACAATGCTCTATATATAGGAGACATTAAAAGACAGAGGCAGTGGGGGCATTACGGAAAAATCGATTAAATAATATAAAAAACAATAACATTATAACAATATAAATTCTCCAATAGCGGGGTATCACCCAGGGGCGACTCGGGTATCCCAATAATCTTGAATCACACGACGCTTCGAGAGCATTCGAGGAGGGCACCCTTCTCTTCTCCAGATCAGCCAGCCTACAGGAGCACGTTCCGTGTAGGCCAATGCACACAGGCCATCCTCGCAACATTCACCCACCTTTTAGAAAAATGTACTGGGGGTAGCATTTCCCTCTCCACACTCATCTTTCTTTCCAAGTAAAACTTTGAAAAGTTGATGAGCGATTGGCCGAAGAGAAAAGCGGCTGTCTTCAGTCCTTTCCACCTCATCAACCACTCAACTTCATCGGCTACAGCAACCAGGCAGAAGAAAAATGACTGCCCTTCTCGGCCAAAAGAAGGCGACGGGGCGATCTTTACGATGGACTCAGTCGATAACTCGCCTGGTAGAGGGCAGTGAGCGCGTGACAAAATTCCAGATAACAGGTACCAAGTCTCGGTCTCTTCTTGACCCAGTACGGCAGCTCAGTCAAAGAGATGAGCTGCGGAAAGACCTGTCTTCCATAAGGCGACCAACCGTTTTGGAATATCTGAAGATGCCGTAGCCTCAGCGCATGTTTGCGCATAATAAGCCATGGTATACCCTGCCTTACTACTGATTTTTCCGGGTTCAGTTTTTCTTCAGTCACCTTTTCATATTCCTCTAACAATGCGCCAACCACTTTGCTTTCCGAGGTGTTCGACACCACCACAGTGTGGTCGTCCATATATAACGACGCAACTTTTCCATGTCCAGGTTCGAGCTGGATGTCTTGCAACAGCTCCAGCTTCCGCAGTAAAAGGTCGAGGATCAATACGTACAGAAGGGAGAAGAGAGCGCACCATTGACGGCCCAATGTCCTGATCTGGAAAGGTTCAGAAAATGGTCATTTAATTTGAACACCGAGCAGATGCCGCTGTGCATTGCAGCGATCCAACTTCTGAAGACGGGACCGAATGCAGCTTGCTTGAGGACAGCCTCCAGGTATTGAAGGTCAGACTTATCGCAAAATATTGATTGATCTAAATTGATCATAGCCCCACCGAAGCCAGGTTTACTCCCTACCCTCTCTATGATGTATACCATGAGGTGGAGGTTTTCGTGTATTTACCTGGTTGGAATTGCGCAAGTTTTCGCCTTCCCTACTAAACGCTCGACGGCAAGCGCCAACCTCTTCTCACAACCTATACTATCCCTATCTGCTGACTGAACGAAATACCTATTTATATAGGGTCTAGAAAACCCTATGAGGTTGATCCAAGTCCATACTTGCGCTTTCGAGAAATCTAGTCGGTACATGTCTGACAGTTGAAACTGGCTGATCAGTTACTTCCATCCTGGTGGGATCCTAGGAATGCTGATCTTCACTGTTCTTCTGCCCATGTGGGACGTGTACATGATAATGTGGCACGTTCTACTAGTAGCCTTCTAAAGGCAAGGTCTTCGGTTTTTAACAGCACCGAAATAGTTCTGAAATGTTTGGCCTTTGCTATGTACCCCACGATTTCTCATGATGACGATAATGGTAATGATGATGATGATGATGATGATGATGATGATGATGATGATGATGATGACGACGACGACAACGATGATGATGATGATACTAGTAAATATAATTGCATCCTCTTGTACTATTTCATACAAGTGGCGTTGAAACATGTATTAATGAAACTGAAATACATTCTTTCGTATTTACGTGAGGAAGAATCCCAGAAATGAGAAGAAGACGAAGAAGAAGAAGAAGAAGAAGAAGAAGAAGAAGAAGAAGAAGAAGAAGAAAGGAAAAAGAAAATGAATGAATGAATGGGTGGTTGAAAGAAGGAAACAACATGTTAGAAAGAAACAAAAAGAAAATTAGTAGAATAAGAATGTAAGAAAAACGTGTGTGGCAGGATGAAATTATTGAATACATACCAACCTCTAATAACGAGCAATCAATATTTCTTTAAACTTCAATGATTTTTCAAAATCTATCAAGAGATGGAATCCGTTATTTCGGAAAAAAATAATCATGCTGTGATACGGTTGATTTGAGAAAAAAATACAAGAAACTTTTTAAAGAGCGTCAATATCTTTTTGTGTTTTTATAATTTCTCCCTCGTTGTTATTGTTTGTAGTGCATTTTTTTTAGGAATTTTTTCTTATTTTGCTTAATATTTAAAAAAAAACATACGACGCACGTTCTTTTCCCAATATAATGAGTCACCGCAATTATAGATTGATAATTGAAATATTTAAAGAGCGTCACCACTAGTTTAACTAGTCTCGTTTAGCTAACACAACACTTCGATCAGATATGAACGTTCGTATGGACACACGTACGTAAATATCTCTGTACGCCTGTATATCCGTCAACCAGTCTGTCTGTATGTATGTTTGAATGTATGTATGTATACATACATGTATGTATTTATGTTTGTGTATGTATGTATGTATGTATGACCGAGTATGTATATATGTTCTTCTGGTTTTATTATATTATAAATTTTCACCAACAGAGAGAGAGCCGGTTTCTAATATAGATACAAGACACATTGGAATTTAGACAACATCAAACAAACATGTATGTTTGTATGTTTTTGTGTATGTACGTGTATATATATATATATATATATATATGTGTGTGTGTGTGTGTGTGTGTATGTGTGTGTGTGTATGTGTGTGTGTGTGTGTGTGTGTGTGCGTGCGTGTGTGTGTGTGTGTGTGTGTGTGCGTGTGTGCGGGTGTGTGAGTATGTGTGTGAGTATGTGTGTGTGTTTGTGTGTGTGTGAAGGTATGGATTTTATTGCTTGTGCGGATCTGGATGCTTTGAGTTATATGTGTAATGTTTCTGTATCCATGCTTGGCAAACGTAATTTGAGCGGAAACCAGTCGTATTTTATGCCCACTTCACATGTTCCACTAGAAATATTGTCTATTGCATTAAATGCATTTTCTGTGGCCATATATAGACTAGAGGTATCGCTAACAGGTTTGCAGATCGTTTTACTGAACATCTGAGACATCCACTTATAATAGTTGTTTCTACTTTTGGCACAAGGCCAGCAATTATCTCAGTGCATTACTGGTACTTTATTTTATCAACCTCGTAAGGGTGAAAGGCAAAGTTAACCTCGGCGGGATTTGAACTCAGAATGGCAAGGGCCGTAACTCTATGCGTCAAAGCATGGTGTCCTCTCTACCGATACTGCCAATCCACATCCACTTATATCATATGTTGTCCGTCAATTCAACTCCACTGCTCTCACTATCTCCCACTCGCTTCTTTTCTTTTTCATCACTCCAATTTTTCCCACTCCACCTACCTTTCCTTCATTTCATACCACCATCCATTTCACCACTCTCACTCCCTCTTTCCATCTGCTCTCTCGGCCAACTTATTTGCTTGTACACTTCCTGTTTTAACGTTTAAACTTCTATTCTACACAATGTAGTCATTTCAACCAATTTTATTCCCCAGCTTGGTATTGGTATCTTTCCAACTATTTTTCTTATATATTATCATTTTCGTTCGCTGTAGTTTCATAAAGGATGAAATACGATGTTGACCAGTGCGGAAGTCGAACCTCGAGCGTAAAGAACCGGAATACTTTCTCAAAGCATTTTGTCCGACACCGTAAGAATTTATATACTTACAAATGTTGCTAGTTCGTATTGTAACCCTTTTCTAGACACACAGGAGCCGTCAGAAAACAAGAATAACTGATTTTTCGCTGTCCATTCGAGCCTCCACAGGAGCAAAACCAAAGAATACAGCTTTATAAAACACTCCATGTTTATATATAAACAGACCACTGGAAATGCACGAATAATTCAAACCCGACACAAATATTTTCAATTTCCACATTATATGTATTATATATTGCTGGCTCTTTTTACACGTTTGTATCCTGACCAGTATATATGGTATTATACATGTGTGTGTGTGGGTGTGTGGGTGGGGGGGGGGGGTATGCATGTGTTTATGTATTGTGTATGAAAAGGCCTGTGTCGCCAAATATTGATTTTCCATTACATTACGAAATGGAATTCAGATTTCTCTGTTTCCATAATTCCATACTCGCAACCACGCACACACCATAGCTTCTCTGCGAACACCATTAATTGTATTTTGGATTTACAATTTTTGTTGTTTATTCATATACCGGAAAGGCTACGAAACTTCACGCACCGATTGTGCTTTTCGTGTAAATGTTTTTTTCCTTCTTTCAAGACTAGTAACTTGCCAAATCTGATAAGTTGAGTTTGACTCTCTTGCTATATTGGCAATAGATTGGGTGCGAGAATGTGTCATAATCATTTAGTTAGAATATATGTTACAGCTGTAGAATATTTTTACCTTCACTTGAAGCAAGTTTGATCTTCCTCCTCACATATTTTGTTAATATATATATATATATATATATATATATATACATATGTGTGTGTGTGTGTGTATGTACATAATACACCCCCACACACCCATCCACCCCCACACATATGTATAAATATACATATATGTGTGTGTGTGCGTGTGTGTATTACCTTGGACATATTTATGTTCCCTACAAAGACATTCATATGAGTTATATAAACATAGAATATACACATAAAGCCTTTAGCTGCGTCACTACTAAAAACAATGCTATTTACAAATTATAAATGTATGTGTGATGTCGTGGTAGATGTAATGTAAACAACAATAATATTTACACGTGATGTATTGGTTTAAAGTGATGAAATTCGCAGTGATAGAACTGACTCATCGAAAACAGTGTATCATCAGAATTCAAGTTCCACCGAGGTAAGCGTCGTTTTTAATCTGTCTCAGGTAAATAAATACCAGTCAACTACTCGGATCGATTTTTCTCACACCCTCTTTCATTCTCTTTCCTTTCTCCTTTCTCTTTCTCTCACTCTTTCTTTCTCTCTCTCTCTCTCTCATATTCTCTCTACGCTGTGCTTTTAAATCAAAAGATTTATCACGCTGATTCGGCCTGTCACAGAATGGCATCTTGGGTAAGTGTATACACGGAATACTCAGCCGACTACATGTTAATATTACGCATAGGAATAAATTGAGTTCATTAACTAAACTTGCATCTTTGACATCGATGAAAAACATCTATGGCTAGCCATTGATAGAAAGAGCGATACTGGAGATCAGATCGATTTACAGACCAAAGATGGTTTATATTATATCTAAATACGGGCGGTGGATTGGCAGTATCGGTGGAGGGTCGGACGCCATGCTTTCCAGTATAGTTACGTCCCTTTACGATCTGAGTTCAAATACCGCCGAGGTTGACTTTGCCTTTCATCCTTACGGGGTCGATAAAATAAAGTACCAGTAATGCACTAGGTAATTGCTGGCCTTGTGCCTAAAGTAGAAACAATTATATCTAAATACCCACAAATATGTTAAGGTTATATATTTTATTGCTAGAGAGACATCTGTATACTTTGTTAACTTCCATAATTATCACTGGGATTTAAACGTGTTTATCGGTATAACATTTGAAGAAGATTATCAAGACTCATTAAACATTAATTTGATACTCAAGATGTCTCCAGACGAGTTCTCCTGGGGTTATTTCCCGTATTGCTACAAAACGAAAAATATAATATCAGTTAATGACTAATACTGTTTATTTAGTCACCATATATTTATTTTATTTGTTTAACCTTTCATGCATTAATTATGCTATTAACGATTTATGAATCATATATAACCTTACTCAATGAATATTTGCTTTAAAATATTCAATATGTGGTCTGAATACTTTTATTGATTTAAAGGCTAGAGATGCCTCAGAAAATAGTTAGTCGTTCGCTTGTTATACCTTTAGGGTGTGTCAAAATCTTGATGCATTCAACTGTGGCTTTAATCAAAATATTGAAAAACACATAAAGCGGAAACGCGATGTCGTGAAGTATAAGTATTTTCCCTTGAGTGTCTAAAATAAATACCCAATCTGTACATATAAGTTAATGTGAGGCGTAGCATGACTGACAGTTAGTTATTTCAAATGTTTCAAGGATTAAAAAAATAGTAATTCGACCGTGACAGTGTTTGAACTCCGAGTGGTAGTAAAGTATTGATGCGTGCCGAAGAGAGTAAAATTACAATAGTTAAAATTGGGGAGTGGTACATTCGTTTTTCCCGACATCATCGGTTCATGTAAAAAAGAAAAAAAGTGTAATCGTACATACAGTAAAACATCAGACTAATTGCAGCGAATTCAATCAAGAGTTTCAACTGACAACTTAATTTTTAATCGCCAGAAGCTTATAAACTATTAGCATCACAAAGACAAAATGTAGCCTGAGGAATGTAATGTAAGCTCGCATAGACAAAGTTAGTGAGTCTGGTTAAGTTCTTATACGTAGAATAAATAGATTATAGACACTTCTTCCGGAAAGAGGAAAAAAGAACATTTCTCTGTCAGATATATGAATATCGTCTCACGATGTTTAATATAGCTTACTATGTTCACAAACACATGCTATAATATAGTATGTCATATTTCCCTTTCTACATCCACAATAACAATCTGTGATCGACTTTCAACGGAACAAAGATAAAATTCACATGGACAGGAATAGAAATAAAATTGTGTTGATGAAACCAAATAGTTTAAGCCATTTAGTCGAATGTCCTACAACTGATACAGACGCTATTATGTTGCTTGCGAATAAATGGCATTTATTTGATTATTCACTTATGTCGTGTAGAAAAATGAAATTTTTATGTTCACACTTTATTAAACTTCATCCATGACTGACAATAAATAGAAAGCTTGTAGCGCAAGTGGCAAACAACTTGCATTAACAACTCCATTTTCCTTCCAAACTTGTCCTAAATAACAAAGGAGTATGTTTGTTTTATGGGCAACGCATTCTCTAAAACATTTCAATGAAGATATATTATGCTTCACTTGGTTCACCGGGTATATAGTTTTTACAATACTTTCATTTCATATTTAGACACAATACAATGCATTTTATATGAAATATTTACAAGAATGTTTTACATATTTGCCTTTCGAAATCAGAGCAACAAATTAAAATAATAGCTGCGTAAAAGTTTCTTGACATAATTGAAACCGGATCGTCAACACGTCTCACCGACAGCTTATATTTTACTACATTGTGTTCTTCCTACATATAGAAATAAGAAATAAAGTTTTTTTTTTACAATATCTTCATTTCCATTCGGCAGATTTCTTGCTCTTTTCTTTTCTTTTTTTTTTTGTTATTTTCTTGAATCGTTAATATAAATTTCACCATCTTATGAGATCAGGGCAAATGTGAGAGAATTCTAGTTATAATATGCCCTCAGGTTAGCATATTGAAATTATGTCTTTTTCGTCACTTTTTGAATTCTTTGTCTTTCTGAAAACTTTTAGAATCTACTTTTCTCTTTTATGAAAATTAATAACTATTTTTATATATTATTTTTTTCTTTCTCTCTATTGCTGTATAATTGGAAATTTTGCCAAGTTATAGTCTTTATTTAAATTATTTCGTATAAATTATTATTTTGTTTCAGCTTAGTTTTCCATAAGTTCCTTAGTTATTAGAAGTGGTTTGGTTTAGTTTTCTTCTTACTTTCTGTTTCTTTTTGTTTACTTTTCTTTATGTTCATAAATTCCTTTATTTTTCTTATGTGATATTCCTCAATTTGTTCAGTCTCCTTACTTCCTTTTTCTTTTCGTCTCGGTGACAGCCTTTTTCTCCTTCTCTTTCACTTCTCTTTCACTTCTCCAACTTTTTCTTCTTCTTCTTCTTCTTCTTCTTCTTCTTCTTCTTCTTCTTCTTCTTCTTCTTCTACTACTACTTTTCCTTCATTGTTTCCTCTTCCTTTTTTTATTTTATTTCTTCCACCTCTTCCTCTTCCTCCTCCTCCTCCTTCTTCGTCATTCCATTGTCTTTTCCATCGTCATGTCCTCCGTCTCATTCATTTTTCTCTTTCATCGCCTTCTCCATCCTCTCCCTTTTCCTTTATCTTCTTCCCCTTCCTCTTCTTCTTCTTATTATTATTATTATTACTAAAGGGCGGTGAATTGGCAGTATCGGTAGAGGGTTGGACGCCATGCTTTCTAGCATAGTTACGTCCCTTTACAGTCTAAGTTCAAATCCCGCCGAGGTTAACTTTGCCTTTCATCCTTACGGGGTCGATAAAATAAAGTACCAATAATGTACTGGGTAATTGCTGGCCTTGTGCGTAAAGTAGAAACAATTATTATTATTATTATTATTATTATTATTATTATTATCATCATCATCATCATCCTTTTACTTCTGTCTTTCGTTCCTCTTTATGTTCACCGTTATCTTTTTCTCTTCCTTCCCAACTTCTCGTTTTCTTTATAAACTAGCAATTTTCCAATTATAATGAAAGAGATTAGTCTTCCTAATTCAGAAAATAAAGAAAATCAAGAAAAAATAAATAAATATTTAATTACAAATTTCTTCTATTTTATTCTACTGCTATGGTTTCTTTATATATATTTTTTTATTTTTATGTTTATTAATTATACAGTCTATTTCTAGTAATCTTTATCATCATAATTGTTAACACTAACCTCAACAGTATTAGAATCGTCATCCGCCTACTTTTTAACTTCCTGCTCTTCCCCGTACTCCACCTCCTCCTCTTCCTCCACCTCCTCATCATCATCAATATGATCAGCCACATAATCATCCTCAGTATCAACAGCAGCAGCGGCAATAGCCTCATCATCACACTCATCCTTATCAGCATCTTCATCAATCTTATCATCGTCTTCATCATCAACATCATCATCATCATCGTCATCATCATCGTTCTCATCATCATTATCATCGACAAAAGTAGCAGCAGCCGCAGTGTCCTCATTATCACCCTCATCATCATCACCATATTCATCATCTTGTCATCGTCGTCGTCATAATCAACATCATCCTCATCATCCTCATCATCTTCATCATCATCATCATCATCATAATCGCCATCATCATCATCATAATCATTCTCATCATCATTATCATCGGCAGCAGTAGCATCTGCTGCAGCATCCTCATCATCACCCTCATCATCACCCTCATCATCATCATCATCATCATCATCATCATCACACTCATCCTCATCATCTTCATCAATCTTATCATCATCTTCATTATCATTATCATCATCCTCATCGTCATCGTCATCTTTGTCACCATCAACATCACCATCACCGTCGGCTCATCCAGATCAGTTTTGTAGCAAAGCTGGAACTGAAGACTTTGGTTTCCGATTATTTGTTCAGCTAAAAATAGCAGCGAACACGCCATTCTTAATCGTTCAGAGGCCAGGCGTATATAAATCTTATTATTAACATTATTTTCGCAGTATCAGTAGAGGCTCGGACGCCATGCTTTCCAGCATAGTTACGTCCCTTTACAATCTGAGTTCAAATCCCGCCGAGGTTGACTTTGCCTTTCATCCTTACGGGGTCGATAAAATAAAGTACCAGTAATGCACTGGGTAATTGCTGGCCTTGTGCCTAAAGTAGAGACAATTATTTTCGCGTCTATCGGCAAGTGTTACGGATCGCCCTCGTAAATCTGTTGTTATCCAACGTATTTCGTTGAAAATGTGATATTCTTTTGTTAGTTAACTATCCAGTATCATCTTGAGCTAGTTTTCAAACACGCCCCCAATGTTTATTTTTAATAAGACGGACAACGATTTTGAGTCTGATATACAGAACAGCCGTATGTCCACAGGATACAAGAGCCAAAACAATGACAGCAGCGGCAAAAACACTTCACAGGAAAATTATAAAATAAATTTTCCGCATTTAAAAAACTTCAACACAGCCGTCACCATAAAAAAACTACAAAATATAATGAACTCAACACTGAACAACAACACTGAACCTCTCCATAATTATTCAATAAGTATTTATGTAGTCCTACAGTAGTTATTTTATAATAGTTTTCTAGTTACACAAAGCCCGTAGCACTGTGCGTTCGAGGTAGCTATAATCTTACTACATCAGATTTTGGGTGATATTTTCAAAATGCAGTCATTATCTTTTCTTATTTTCTCTAGTACTTTTAGTTCTTTTACTGTCCAATTAAGAATATTAAAACTTTAACTTTAATTACGCTAAAATATTTATGCCAATTACCTTATTCTTTGCAATTAGTTCTGTCTTAAGTAATCATCAAATGCGTCTATAGTGTTTGTTTTTTTTACATTTTCTTTCTCCTGTGTGTGTGTTAAAAGAAAGCATTTTTGTCAAGTAGAAAATACGATATTAATTTCTTTCTACATAAATTTCAGTTCAAGTCTTTTTAATGTATTTTTAATGTATTGGGGTTGATTCATTTCACTATATGCTATCCTTCAAAAACATTTCGGCTATTACAGCTTCTAGTCCACCGATGTACTGGCTCTTCTTTCTAACCTTTCTATCGCTACTACTGTCTTGCCACATCCACTCAGGCACCCCCACCACAGACGTCTCTCCGCATCTCTATCCATTTTGTGCTCGAACCCAACAAGCCCCGCACTAACCACAGCGTCTAGTCATTCCTGCTCAGAAGCCCCCACCCCTCTTTCACGGAACATGGTCCCCGTTTCCGTGCTTCCGCAAAGAAAAACTTGAACCAATTTAGGCAGAATATAAACTGCATTGATGCCTCTACTCCCGGAGGTCTTGAGAATGTTTTGGGTAATGTCCCTTCCTATAGACCTACCAAATAAATAAAATGAGAACCTATTATTGGACAATGTTAAATAGCCAGTCAATTTTTTTAATTATTCTAGCTGAAGAAATTCTCGAAGAACATAACAAAAATAACAAATAAAGAAATACTGCTTTTATTTTTATTTTACTTTCTTTCCTTTGGTAAACCTATTGGCCTTTACTTTTTCTTATAGTTAATTTTTGTGTATTTTCTTGTATTTTTCGTTTTGTTATGTTTATGTTTCTTTATTTTTATTTTTATTTTTATTTTTATTTTTATTTTTATTTTTATTTTTATTTTTACAGAGTCAAGAATCTCAAAATATAAATGTGTGTTGATCATTTTTTTTTTCTTTTTTTGTGTTTTATTTGTTGCCGTCTTCCATCCACTCTTTTATTTAATGATCTTAGAGAAAACATTGATTTATGTATTTATTCAAAGACGACTTCTATTTTGATCCAAAACGCTTCTAAGTTTGGTTAACCTTACCGAACAAATGACCAAATATATTAAAAACTCTTTTCTGTCAAAATAAAACAAAACTTATAAGCTCTGCTTAAACCATAATGTATCTCCTTATTTTATTCTTTTTTAATTATTTCTCTCACCCTAAAGCGGTGAATGATACTAAAGTTGACACAAGACCACAACAATGAAGGAATAAAAATAGTACTATACTTTAACCATGAAATACTATCGTGTTTAATAAAATTATTCTATTATAAATTATGTAAGAAAACCCTTGACCTTCTGTTGTTTATCAGTCTTGTAACTGAATACTCTGACTGAATACGCACGTGTGTTTTCTTCTCATTTTCATCTGCTTCGTCGTCTTATCACTCTTTATCTTTCTATTGAATTTTTATTTTTCATTCTATCTTCTGATGACAGACTACTGTCCGAAACATTAAGACTCTTTCCCTATTATTTCAAGCGTTGAACCAATATGTTTCTTGATTGCGTCGTTTGCTTTGTTATTTCTGTTTACCTTTTACTTACACACATACACACACACACAAACAAACACGCATACATACATGCACACACACACATACATACATGCACACACACACACACACACACACACGCACGCACACACACACACACGCACGCACACACACACACACACACACACACACACACACACACATATATATATATCTATCTATCTATCTAAGGCGGGTAAAATTCCCGAGATCCATGGACGAGTTCTCTCCAGTGGTCTCTGTCCCTCATTATCGCTGCCATGTCCTGCGTCTCCAACAGACCAGTGTCTGTCCTTAGGGCATCAACATACGTTAACCTTGGTCTTCCTCTTCTAGTGTGTCCATGTAGGGGCTCCCAAAGGAGCACTGAGTGCAATGTCAACTCTGGATGTCGGTGAGCATGTCCAGCTAACCTCAGTCTCCTCTGTGTCACTTTTGAGCTGACTTTTGGGATGCTCCCATACAGCTCTGAGTTTTTCATCCTCAGTGTATACTAATTAATGTTCAGAGCTACCCTCAGCATTCTCGTGTAGCACCCATCCACCATCTGAGTGAGTTTCTTGGTCAGTGTCCAAGTATCAGACCCATACAGCAGCACAGACTCCAATACAGCAATGAAGAGGCGGATTTTCAGGTCTCTACGAAGGTCCGACTTCCACACCGATCTCAAGCTGTGGCACGCCGCCCAGGCTTTGCTCTTCCTCTCAACCACATCATATTCCGTATTCCCAATCTTTGCTCCCAAATACAGGAAGCCCTCAACCAATTCTAGCGGCTTCCCGCTTACATTAGTGATCCCCTCTGGCTTCTCAACATTCTCTACCAGATATTTTGTTTTAGTCTCATTCATTTTCAGCCCCACACTCATCGACACAGTCTCAACCC
The DNA here is from genome assembly GCA_964016885.1 of Eledone cirrhosa. Lineage (NCBI taxonomy): Eukaryota > Metazoa > Mollusca > Cephalopoda > Octopoda > Eledonidae > Eledone > Eledone cirrhosa. The sequence goes on from OZ024743.1 coordinate 295,815,832, forward strand.
CCCGCATCAAATCCTCTGCCTCCTTCACTGTATTTGTCACCAAAACTATGTCGTCGGCAAATTCAGCATCCGATACCTTTTTCGCCCTAACTCTCCTGCTCTGAGCCGGTGCTACAGTAAAGCCAGTTTTTCTCCAGTTCAAGGCGCATACAATAGTCCACTACGATGATAAAAAGGTAGGGAGCCAATGTATCTCCCTGGAGCACTCTAGCCAGTATCTCAAAGAACTCTGTCATCCCATCAGGTGTAATGACATGGGCTTTGGTGTTGGTGTAGAGCAGTGATATCAGGTCCACTATTTTCTTAGGGATTCCATAAGCCTGTAAGATCTTCATCAGGCAGTAACGGTCCACAGAATCAAAGGCCTTCCTAAAGTCAATGAAAACCATGTCCGCAGGAAGGCACTTTGCTCTAGCTCCCTCTAATATCCTCCTCAGCATCAGGATGTGACTGGTGGTTGATCTACCCTCTCTGAAGCCGTTCTGGTTGTTCCTGAGCTTCTTCTCCATCTCAGGCTGGATCCTGTTAAGAATCATCCTGTTGCGAGTCTTTGCCACAAGTGACGTCAGTGAGATCCCCCTGTAGTTGTTGGTGTTAGAGAGATCTCCCTTCTTTGGCACAGGGACGATGTTACTGATCCTCCACTGATTCGGGGCAACTCCTTTCTCCAGTGCCCCGTTACAGAACCCCAGGATGATATCATCAAAATCACACCTCTTCATCGCCTCTGATGCCACTCCATCTTCTCCATGAGCCTTGCCCTCCTTGATCCTCTTCTTGGCTCTCTGAAGCTCCTCTCTGGTGAAGGGCTCTGTCTCAACATCCAGTTCCTCAAACAGCTGCCTGATCTCCCCAGTATTCTGGGCTGTGGAGGGTGGCTCTCCTAGTAGGGTCCTAAAATGTTCTAGCCGTTTCCTCTTCCTATCCTCGGGCCCCGTTCCCTGGATTTCACTCGAACACCTTCTCTTCCTCCCTGTGATCTCGTTGATGATCATCCAGCTCTCCTTACATCCAGATCTGTCAACCGCTCTGATCTTCTCTATCAGTGCCTCCTCTCTGACCTCAGTGTAAGCGGTACAGAGCTCTTCCCTCATCACCTCCACAGTCTCCATCCTCTTCTCCGTAGGATCAGCATAGAATTGGTCCTTTGCATCTTTCAGGTGTTCTCTGGCTGCACACACTTTTGGGTTTGCAGAGCTGACGTGCTTCACTTTGTTCTTTTTCCTCGGCACCAGGGTTTCACTTGCTTCCGCCACTGCATTGGTGAAGTGCCCGTACCTCCTTGTCACACTCTCCTCAGTCCATCCAATCTCTCTCTCTCCTCTGACTCTCCACACAGAGTACTAAACCTGTTTCTCACTTCCACTGTTAACCTCTCCTGTAGCTGATCATCTTCCTTGAAAGCTCCCCAGTCATAGATTGCTCTCCGGGGCCGAGCCTTGCTCTTTCTTAAGCTCACCCGGACCTCACTCATAACAAGCCGGTGGTCACTTCATATATATATATATATATATATATATATATATAGAGAGAGAGAGAGAGAGAGAGAGAGAGAGATTTTGCTAATTAAAGACTTGTGAGGGTACTATTCCAATTAGTACTTCATAATTTAAAAAGAGTAGTGGGTAGATATTAAACAGCAAACGTAAACCTCAGGATCGAGCTTAAACTGTTCAGATTGTTGAACCATTGGTCTGTCCAAATGACTTAAGTTTGACCGTAACGTTTGCATGGACCCTTAACCATTTTCGGGGTGTCGTTGGGAGACGGCAGTTTTGAACGCTGCTCAAACTACCTCCATATCTGGCGGTCATGGGCGAGTGCTTGGGTTGTGGCAAATTTCTGTCCCTTTCCGTCAACTATGTTTTCTGTCCACCACTTTCTCTGTAAACACTGCTTTCTCTTTCCCCTCACTGTTCTTTGGAAAATTGCCTTAGAGAGTTGGCCCGATCTTGTTACATGTCCATACTATCTCAATATCCTCTTCTTCACAGTCGTCAGCCGACCATGCATGTATTAAGACACACACACACACACACAGATACAAATATATATTTGTGTATGCGTGTGTGTGTGTGCGCGCGCGCGCGTATGTGTGTGTGTGTGTAAAGAGTAAAGCCACTCTTCGGTGATGAATGATTATGGGATTTTCACCAAAAAAGTTCTCCTCCGAGGCACAAGATCGAACAAGGTTCTTTGTGGAAGACCAGCAGGCGCCCATGCATATCTATATATGTATTTTTTGCTTATTTGTTGTTTTTTTGTGTGTGTGAGAGAGTGTGTCTATACAATGAATGTACGAAGCCGAATTTCGTCCTTTAAGCAGAGATAATATATTGGTTGGTCATGTTTGGAAGTACGATCATTTAAATATAATTTAATCGTTATGTGACTAATGTTTTTTTATTTAACACCTTAAATTGTTTTTGCTTCTATATGTATATATGCATTAAAGCCTGGTTAGTTTCTCAATTGATATATATCTATATTTCGTATAAAATGATTGTATAATATGAATGCTCTAAACAAAAGTTTGAGTTTTTACTGAGAAATATTATCTATACATATTTTATATGTATTGATTAAAACTAAAATTAAATGTAACACACACACACGCGCGCGCGCACGCACACACACACACACACACACACACACACACATACACACACACACACACACACACACACACACACACGCACACACACACACACACACACACACATACACACACACACACATATATATATATATATATATATATATATATATATATATATATATATATATATATATATAATAGGGTATAATATCGTACGAGCGGAGGAAGCAGAGAGAGTAGAGAGGTGCGATACAGATTAATAAATGCCAATAGCCAAAACGTGGTATGCTCAATGCTTAGGTTAGCAGAGTTAAACATTCGATGAAGTTGATATTTAGCGTATAGTTTAAGCAGAGCGGTAATAAGCAAATGAATGAATGAGTTACAAGCCGTTAAAACAAGTTCTTTACATAGCTCTTACACATATTTCGCCCACACGGTCTCTTCAGAGAGATAATTGTTTATATAATGACATCAGCAAGTATAGATACCGTTGAGAATTTTTACCTCAGTTTCACATCACCCTGCATTTAAGCGAAAAAATGTAAACACATTCTGATTGTGTTTACATTTTTTCGCTTCTAATGCAGGGTGATGTGAAGCTGAGGTAAAAAATCATAACGGTATCTATACTTACTGATGTCATTATATAAGCAATTATCTCTCCGAAGGGCCCGTGTGGGCGACGAAACATGTGTAAGAACTATGTAAAGATTAACGACTTGTAACTCCTTCCTTCATTCATTTGCTTATATATATATATATATATATATATATATATATATATATATATATATATATATATATATATATATATATATATATATATATATATATATATATATATATATATATATATATATATATATATACACTAGCCAAATTACCAGCGCCTTGCTTCGTTTCAACATTTTTTGTTTTTTTGTAAGAATATGATGATTGATTTTTAATCAGTGATATAATTTATGAAGGAATACTCCATTAGGGTGTTTCAACATTATTGAAATTTGCTGATATTTTGTGAATAGGCATCATATCTTGTCATTTACCTATGGTTTAAATTTCATATAAATCGAAGGGGAAAAATGTTCAGCGGGGGTTTGTGCCCCCGTGGAACCCTTTGATTAAAATGAAATATACTTATCCAAGTACCCTGGGCAATGTAGTTTCAGAATACATATGGTTATGGGGGTTATCTCCAAAACCGGTGTAAATTTCACATAAATCGAAGGGAAAAAATGTTCAGTGGGGATTTCTGCACCCGTGGAATCCTTTCATTAAAATGAAATATATTTATCCAAGTACCCTGGGCAATGTAGTTTCAGAATATATATGGTTATGGGGGGGGGGGGCGTCTATCGCCAAAACTATAGGAGTTCTTGAACAAACAAACAGACAAACAAACATACAGACAGGAAATACAACTTTATATATATAGATATTCATATATACATGTATATTAATCACCTCATTTACACAGACGAGAAAAGTATATATTCTCACCTGTCTTCTAGTCCAGCAGTCGCAAGCGGTGGGAGGGACCGTCCTGACGAAGGCCAGTTAAGCCTGAAATGCATAGACAGTTGTCCCCTTTGCTTCTGCTGGACATCACCAGAGGGAGATAGCCCCCCGGTGTTTGCATAGCAACGGCTTCCTAAAGCCGTATTTCTTTGGAGATACGAAATATTTATACATTATATATATATATATATATATATATATATATATATATATGAAAAAGTATGACCCCAATGGCAGAGCTCAAGCCGTTTCGACGGTTATTTCCGGACTCCGGCCAAATTCCAACTCACTGAACAAACATTAGGAAATAAGTGATTATATTCCCAATTATGTGTTCGGGGTGCTAACTAAAAGTATTGCGTGGAAAATTGGCTGTATTATTTCATATGAGACATATCTAATATATCTCTTCCCAGACGGACGTCTCGTTTCATTATAGGATTCCTACAATTTGGGTGAAATTATACCAATTTATGTAGGAGCTTGTATACCATCAATAGATATATATTCAAGTGGGCTCCTATAATTCATCAGTGGGTGCCCCAATAATACTAATATTGATAATCTAACCAACATCAGCATTTAGCGATAATCACTTCCTTTGCCTGAGGTATCTGTCAGGTTGCCAGTCCAGCAGTTCTGAAAGAAGTGCTCGAACTGATTCAAAAAATGAGGAAGTGAATTACAGCCAAAAAAAACAATACATGCGCGTGACAATGAGCTCTGAAAGGAATTCAGGCCACGTGCTAAGAACTAAATTAGAAATTGAAAAAATATCTATGTGTGTACAAGATTTGATGACACACACAGATATTTTCTCGGGCAAAATAACAGAATGATATATAAGGAACAATCAATATTCATATATAAAAAATAAACAAAGAAATGCTAACCTTATACCGGGAATTTTTTTCAAATCTGCTGCGCCAAGAGTAAGTAAATAAATACAATATCGGAGAAAGCTTTTTAGCGATACTCCGGCCAAATTCCAACTCACTCAACAAACATTAGGAAATAAGTGATTATATTCCCAATTATGTGTTCGGGGTGGTAACTAAAAGTATTGCGTGGAAAATTGGCTGTATTATTTCAAATGAGACATATCTAATATATCTCTTCCCAGACGGACGTCTCGTTTCATTATAGGATTCCTACAATTTGGGTGAAATTATACCAATTTCTGTAGGATTTATATATATATTTTTATATATATATATATATATATATATTTTTATATATATATATATATATATATATATATATATATATATATATATATATATGTATATATATATATATATATATATATATATATATATATATATATATATATATATATATATATATATATATATATATATATATATATATATATATATATATATATATTTATATATATATATATATATATATATTTATATAAAAACAAATAACGAAACGAAATTAAATTTCGTTTCGTTTGTAACTCACTTTTGTATGACTGACGCTTAAACAATTAAGTTAAAAATGTACATCCACATATGTATACTGAAATACTAGTATGCATATGAATACACACACGTGTACATATGTAGATGTACCGAGTTTTTCACTGGACACTTTACTGTGAGTGTTCAGCTAGTCTGTATGTAAACACACAGACAAACCGGTTTTTAGAGTCATACTGGTTTTCGAGGAAAGACCTTTCCTCTATTCTCCAGAAAGCCAGACAGGAATATTGGACTAGTTTCGATGTTGTTACATCTCATCAGCAATATTTACCTATCCTCCGGCCTTTCTAGAGAATCGTAAAAGCACATATCGTTATATGCTTTTTCTATGAAAATTAGTAGTGGGCAGACTAATTTGCATAGAGCGTGAGTACGTACCGGTTCAGCGGAGACGATAAAAACAAATAACGAAACGAAATTAAATTTCGTTTCGTTTGTAACTCACTTTTGTATGACTGACGCTTAAACAATTAAGTTAAAAATGTACATCCACATATGTATACTGAAATACTAGTATGCATATGAATACACACACGTGTACATATGTAGATGTACCGAGTTTTTCCCTGGACACTTTACTGTGAGTGTTCAGCTAGTCTGTATGTAAACACACAGACAAACCGGTTTTTAGAGTCATACTGGTTTTCGAGGAAAGACCTTTCCTCTATTCTCCAGAAAGCCAGACAGGAATATTGGACTAGTTTCGATGTTGTTACATCTCATCAGCAATATTTACCAATCCTCCGGCCTTTCTAGAGAATCGTAAAAGCACATATCGTTATATGCTTTTTCTATGAAAATTAGTAGTGGGCAAACTAATTTGCATAGAGCGTGAGTACGTACCGGTTCAGCGGAGACGATAAAAACAAACCGGTTTGTCTGTGTGTTTACATACAGACTAGCTGAACACTCACAGTAAAGTGTCCAGTGAAAAACTCGGTACATCTACATATGTACACGTGTGTGTATTCATATGCATACTAGTATTTCAGTATACATATGTGGATGTACATGTTTAACTTAATTGTTTAAGCGTCATTCATACAAAAGTGAGTTACAAACGAAACGAAATTTAATTTCGTTTCGTTATTTGTTTTTATCGTCTCCGCTGAACCGGTACGTACTCACGCTCTATGCAAATTAGTCTGCCCACTACTAATTTTCATAGAAAAAGCATATAAGGATATGTGCTTTTACGATTCTCTAGAAAGGCCGGAGGATAGGTAAATATTGCTGATGAGATGTAACAACATCGAAACTAGTCCAATATTCCTGTCTGGCTTTCTGGAGAATAGAGGAAAGGTCTTTCCTCGAAAACCAGTATGACTCTAAAAACCGGTTTGTCTGTGTGTTTACATACAGACTAGCTGAACACTCACAGTAAAGTGTCCAGTGAAAAACTCGGTACATCTACATATGTACACGTGTGTGTATTCATATGCATACTAGTATTTCAGTATACATATGTGGATGTACATTTTTAACTTAATTGTTTAAGCGTCATTCATACAAAAGTGAGTTACAAACGAAACGAAATTTAATTTCGTTTCGTTATTTGATTTTATCGTCTCCGCTGAACCGGTACGTACTCACGCTCTATGCAAATTAGTCTGCCCACTACTAATTTTCATAGAAAAAGCATATAACGATATGTGCTTTTACGATTCTCTAGAAAGGCCGGAGGATAGGTAAATATTGCTGATGAGATGTAACAACATCGAAACTAGTCCAATATTCCTGTCTGGCTTTCTGGAGAATAGAGGAAAGGTGTTTCCTCGAAAACCAGTATGACTCTAAAAACCGGTTTGTCTGTGTGTTTACATATACACTAGCTGAACACTCACAGTAAAGTGTCCAGTGAAAAACTCGGTACATCTACATATGTACACGTGTGTGTATTCATATGCATACTAGTATTTCAGTATACATATGTGGATGTACATTTTTAACTTAATTGTTTATATTTATATATATATATATATATTTATATATATATATATATATTTATATATATATATATATATATATATATATATATATATATATATATATAATATATATATATATATATATATATATATATATATATATATATAGAGAGAGAGAGAGAGAGAGAGAGAGAGAGAGAGAGAGAGAGAGAGAGAGAGAGAGAGAGAGAGAGAAATATACACGGGTGTGTATGAGTGTGTATAGAAGATTATATTAATAAAAGGAATTCCGACTTTCTTTGATTTACTCGTTTTATTTACAATCCTTTAAAATTTATAATGGTATTAGAATGAAATAGTATGTTTGAATATTAAATGTTAAGTGTTAATTGAACATATACAGTGAAAAGTGGCTCCAGAATGCTAAATCTTGCAAACTGTATTTCGACCAATTTATATAGATTACAAGGAATATAGATTCATAACCTGAAATTAAAATAGTTTATATGTATACTCATTGGTATAAATTTTAGGAAAAGATAGCTGTAAAAGGGAAATAAAATTATGCAGTTCATTAGTAGTAGAATATTAATTATAGGTTAACTAATTTAAAAAAAAAAAAATGTTATTATAATAATTTGTAAAGTGTATATTAATTAGGTTTATAATATTTAAAAGTTCTTCTAATTTTATGATTACATGACATAATTAATTCTTGTCGCTTATTTAATAGGATATCCCTGGATTTCATTATTTCAAAAAGTTCCTGGGAACATAATCTACATTCATATCTATTATTTTGATAAGAGGTGGCCCGTTTAAGCACACTCCAGGTCAGGTAATAATCGATATTCTTTTTTCTATAATTATTAATTATTTCAGCTAAGGATTAGCTAATGCGGCATATTAGCATATTAGCTAATGCGGCATTTTTAAAACTGTGTTTGTGGGTATTAAATCTTACTTTAAATTGGTTAGAAGTAGCTCCTATATATGAATAAGTTGAGTCCTTATTGTTAATTTTAAATTTATATACTATGTTATTAATAAGGCAATTTCCTTTTAATGGGCAATTTGCTTTGTTTCTACAGTTACAACATTTCGTGAATGTTGTATCAGAGGAGATAGTCAAATTAGGTGTGGAATTTTCTCGACTTGTATGTGAATGAGATGGTGGTTTGCTGTGGTTTATTTTAGTATTATGGTTAGTTTGATGTATTGGTGGTATATTCATGTTTTTTTTTACATTTATATGCATTATAGGCACTTATATTTTGTTGTATATTTTTGGTTGTTGAGTAGGAGAATTTGACCGTTGATCTATTTAAAATTTGATGGTATTTATGATTTGGCGGGAAGTCTTTCTCTAGGATAGTAAAAAAATGTTTAGGTATATTATCTTTAATTTGTAGTGTGCTCAAAAGGGCCACCCCTTATCAAAATAATAGATATGAATGTAGATTATGTTTCCAGGAACTTTTTGAAATAATGAAATCTAAGGATATCCTATTAAATAAGCGACAAGAATTAATTATATCATGTAATCATAAAATTAGAAGAACTTTTAAATATTATAAACCTAATTAATATACACTTTACAAATATTTTTTTTTTTTAAATTAGTTAACCTATAATTAATATTCTACTACTAATGAACTGCATAATTTTATTTCCTTTTTACAGCTATCTTTTCCTAAAATTTATACCAATGAGTATACATATAAACTATTTTAATTTCAGGTTATGAATCTATATTCCTTGTAATCTATATAAATTTGTTATTTCTCATTAATACCTTTATCCCCCCCCCCCCCCATTATTATTATTGTTATTTTTTTTCCCTTCGTTTTTAACAACATTCTTCAATTACATCTAACTCTTATTTATCATATCTACATGAATTAATATAAATTTATCAATATAAATATACCTATCAATTAAATTAATTTATTTTCTTTTTATAGATGTAAATTCCTTATGATTTAAATAAGATTGCTATTTTTCACTAACACATTTATCGTAAAATGTTATTCTCCTTAGATTTTAACATTAGCATTATTCTTTTATAACATCAAATTTTCGTGTACCTTTCATCGACTTGACCCTTTTTCATCCCCAAAGTAATCTTTTCATTCAAAATACTCTTTCCATTCAAAACTGAAGTCTGCTTTCCTCTACCCCTAAATTAAATTTCTATTACTACTATTCTATCATCTTGACCACTTACTACCTTTCTATTGGTCAATTCAAAACCTGTTCCCAAACAGGGCTATTATATTAAATCTTTGTTGTTTTTTTTCAATAAACAAATATCATTATTTCTGAAGACAGCATATATATGTGTAGGTATGTATATTCCCTCTGATAGCTTGTAAAAATTTTACATAGATCTATATGATATACATACCAACACACACATATATATATATCCTAGAAACGATCGTAAAATGATGAATTTTTTAATATAAGGAACTGTTTCTTTGTTTTTATTCATTATTTTTATTAATATATATACATATATATATATATATATATATATATATATATATATATATATATATATATAGAGAGAGAGAGAGAGAGAGAGAGAGAGAGAGAGAGAGAGAGAGAGAGAGAGAGAGAGAGATATAAAAATAGCTTATAAAATAGATGGAAGACACGTTAAATCCTGAAAAAATTATTTTTATAGCATCTTAGCGCTTGAGTACATCATTCTTTATACTTATATATATATATATATTTGTTTGTGTGCGTGCATGTGTGTGTGTGTTTCTCTGTATGTGTGTGTGTATGTGTGATATTAGTTAACTACTATCACACCATCGTTAAAAATTCCTCTAATAATTATATGCTGCATTTATTCAAAATGAAGCCTGAAATCATAAAAATAGTTCTCACTAAAAGACTTTACGCTTATTAACATTTTGTTTTGAAATAATACCTGTAGTTCGTGCGCGCCACCCTGAGAAAATTAATTATCACAAGTGAATATATATACATAAACATCTCGGCAAATTAAAAACGCCTACCACTTTCTTTAAAACAGTTTTAATCGTCTATTGAACAGTTTAATGACGCTTTTAAAAATTTGATTTATACAATTTATTGTATTTGTACGAAGATATTATTTTCAAACTTTGGAAGATTTACAGTATCACTATGGTAAAAGGTCTTTTTTCAAAAGATCCATAAATATATTCTTGCATTTGCGTGCTCACACACACAAACTGATATATAAAATTATAAATATGCATATATGCGTGTGCCTCAAAGTATTTGAATGCACCACACGCCCACGCACAAACACAAACATATATATATATATGTATATACATATATATATATATATATATATATACACATATATACATGATGGCTTCCCCTTCGTTATCGAGTATGGCCATGGCACGAGAAAAAGAAAAAAAAAATATATATATATATATATATATATATAGTTATGTAATAAACAACATAAGGCAATTATTTCATTTACCAATGGTTTCTTGAAAGCAAACAAATTTTGCTTTAAATCATCAGAATGAAAAAAATCCTGGTGTTTTTATTGACATTGGATTTTAAAAACAAAAATATAATCTATATGAAAGTGAGACTGGAAAAGGAAGAAGGAAAGGAAAAATAAACACACATGCACACACACACACACACAATTACATACACACACATATATACATACACATATATACATACATACATATGCACATATATACATATATATGGTGGCTACCAACTCGTTTTCGAGTATGGCCACTACTTCATATCCATGTAGGAGAACCCCTCCTGATGCGCTGAACGAGTATGACTTTTTAGTCCCTCCAGCGACTTGAAAACTCTGGTACAAACACTGCACTTGTGACAATTATTGACACATATTGCTGGGCCCATGGTACCATGTGACGACAAGTGCAGAGAGATCTCCAGATATAAAGCAATGCCTGTGCCGTGAAGCTTTTATAGTGAGCAAAGGCACTGCACAAAGCCAGTCCCACTCTCTTAACCAAGATGATATTTACCAAAAAGAAGAACAAGTCAACATCATTGGATAGTCATCAGGGTTGCAGGTGTTATATCAGAGTTTTCCTTCTCCTAGAATTCTGCCTTGACAAAGGCTAAGGGGTCATCTCTCCCAGTGATTTTGGATGGCTATTGACTCTTAAGAGCTCCTTTGCCCTTTGACAGGTTTTGTTTTTAGTCCTGCAGGATGTCCAAAGTAACCCTCCTCACCAAGAAACCTAGTGGGGTTTCCAGTTTAGTCGCTAATGACCCGACCATGAGACAGGTTGTACTGGGATACATGTTATATATATATATACATACATACACATATACATACACGTACAAATACACATACATATACATATACATACATACACACATATATATCAACATATCCATACATACACATACAAATACACAAACACACACACACATGTATATATATATATATATACATCTAGTATTAAGGATACTATTTATGGTTATGTATATACTAAAACCTTTTATAGTTATATATATTTTAAACCCTAAACAGTGAAAGTCAGTAATTTCTTACTACCTTATTACCAGTAAGATAAATAGCTCAATGTAATAACATCAGTTGTTCTACAGAGCAGTTATATAGAATACACAGGAATCAAAGCTATGTTCAAAGCATTTATTCGCTTACAATTGTTTCATCCAAACCGAGGCTTGGTATCTT
>OZ024743.1:295833086-295855586 GCA_964016885.1 Eledone cirrhosa
AATATATACTAACATACATGGTGGCTGCCAACTCGTTTTCGAGTACGGGCACTACTCTATATCCATGTAGGAGAAGCCCTACCGATGCACTAAACGAGTGTGACTTTTTAGTCTAGCCAGCGACTTGAAAACTCTGGTACAAACATTACACCTGTGACAATTATTGACACATAGTGCTGGGCCCATGGTACCATGTGACGACAAGGGCAGAGAGATCTCCAGATATAAAGCAATGCCTGTGCCGTGAAGCTTTTATAGTGAACAAAGGCACTGCACAAAGCCAGTCCCACTCTCTTAACCAAGATGATATTTACCAAAAAGAAGAACAAGTCAACATCATTGGATACCATCAGGGTTGCAGGTGTTATATCAGAGTTCTCCTTCTCCTAGAATTCTGCCTTGACAAAGGCTAAGGGGTCATCTCTCATACATACATATATACATATATACATATATACATATACATATATATATATATATATATATATATATATATATATATATATATATATATATATATATATATATATATATATATATATATATATAGTAATAATAATAAATTTGAAAACTTTAATCTGTTATTTAATAAATATATATATATATATATATATATATATATATATATATATATATATATATATATAGCCGGCCATCCGGCCATTTATCGCTCGTATACAGGAAACTGACTGGCCAGTCTGCTGATATGAAAATCTGGCTGATCAGTCACTGTGTATTTTTGAAAATAGCATATATTTTCACTAGCTCTGGCAGTTTGCCAGGTAAACCATGTGATGTACTGATGAAGCGTGATACCCAGAAACATTAGTGTATGCAGTTCTGTTCACATGCTACACAAGAGCAAGAATGAAGGGTTCATTCTACTGACATGGCTATAAAATTGAGGCTTGTTTGCATAATTGCAAATGAATCGAATGTTATTATTAATATTCAAGCAACTCAGATTACATTTATTGTATTCAACCATGTAGAGCGAAAAAAAAGTTACTCTTTTTATTCATATATATATATATATAATTTATAGCTTATGTGCATATATAACAGATTCAGATTCTGCAAAGGTGTTTCCTTTATTTAAATAAATAAAATTTGCATAAAATTTATTTTTTTCTATATCTTGAACTTTTTTCCGGTTAAAGGTTGAACAGTTGTACTTTCTGAATGTTTTTGATATATCTATAGATCGTTTGCATCTGAAAGCATTTAATATTTCGGTTTCTGAATATTTAAAATGTTATTGTTTCAGTTTCATGCTAATAATCGTATTACGGATGGAAATGTAATTACTACCACAAACACAAAATACACTTCAAATTTGTTAGTTTTTTCATTGTTTTTGTTTTGTATGTTGTTGGTTAGTCAGGGATAAAGAGCAAAGTCTCTGTTGGAAGTGTGAGGAAGGATGAAGATATCCTCAAAACGGAGACCTGATCCTATTGTTTGCAACATTGTGAACTTCATTAAATGCCCCCGGCGACCAGGTTTTGGTGTAAATAGAACGACAGTTTCACCACTCAAATAAGGTATATGTAGATTTGAGAACAGAACGTAAAGAGCTGAAACAAATACCGTATGGTCTAACAATTTCTCCATTACACTACACTGGACCTAACCCTAACCTAAAGTTATCTACTGCGAATGAATGAATGGTAAAGATGATTTCAGCCAGATTTGAACGCAGTGCGAAGAGAGCAGAAACAAATAAGGCACGGCCTTTGTTCTCTGCTGTAACGAAATACATTTAGTATTTAAAAAGTACAACTCGAAGTGGGATAACACTAATTCGTTTCTGATTTTAAGATAAAAAAAAATTGAAATAAATATATTTATCTGAAGATTCTTAATGTCTAGTGTTCAAAACAAACTTTCGAATGAATATTTTGAAAAATGTCAGACGAACTTTTAAAAAAAATCCATGCTAAAAGGTATAATTGCCAGATACATTCGTAAATGAAAGTTTTTTGGAGGGAGAGACAGAAAAAAAGAGAAAGTATAGGAACCCATAGCAACATTTGTAATGATACTGTGTATTTTATATCATTACCTCATTCACACTCTCACCCCTTTACTCTTTCTCTCTCTCTCACACACACTCACACACCCTTTCTCTTTCCCTCACTCTCTTTCTCACTTTCTTTGAAATGTATCTTAACATCCTAGATGTATCAATTCATGTACTAAACTTTTATGGTTTCTGTCTGTGTATGTGATTCTATATATCTATTTAATTATATATGTGTGTTTGTCGGTTAAATCGCAAATGAAAGTTGTGTCTTACCATAATTACAATAGTATTTTGCAACCAATCATTGCAGTTGCATCTCTCTGAAGTAAATACATATATAGATACAGTTATTGGTTCCCTATAAAATATATACAAAACTATTTAGTTCCTATATGTAAACACTAACTAACGTGTGTACCTGCTTGACTTCGAAAGTCGCAAAAAAAATGTTATGGTTTAGAAGAACATAAGAAAAGAGTTCAAATATGTTATATTTATTGAATATGCGTGTAAAACAGTTGTGTGTCACTAGGTACGGAATAATGAATGTGTAAAGCAGTTTTCATACATAAGTGTAAAACATTACGTTCACACATAGCAATAATATCCTTGAGAAAACTACCAGCGTATTAATGTGATTGGTTTTCTGTTGGTAGATATCTACAATCAAAAAGTGAAAATCACTTCCTTCAGCCAATCACGTTTCTAGAATATATAAATTGATATATTTGTTACACTTCCTTGTGGAAGATAAATTGCAATATCTTACTACATTTACTATCTTTTTATGGGGTGTATAGAATTATGTGACGGCATTAAGTGATAAGCGTTGCAACAAATAACAATTTCTTTTATAGTTTTTGCGACCATTCTTCTATGATGGCATGGGTTAGACGAAGTTAGGAGAATGTGTTTTTTTTCCTCTTCCAAAATGAGGTTGCTCACTCCTCGAACAAAGGACGTTATGAGTATTCTCCCACCACCGTTTTCTAGGCGGAACAGCCGAATCAGAGAGAATCAACGCAGATAAACAGACTAGAATCAATCCTAATTCTTTATTTATTGACTCGAAAATGGTGAAGGACAAAGTTGAACAAGATGGAATTTGAACTCAGAGCGCGGGGAGTGTAAGCAAAACATTTTATTTGACAACCTAACAACTCTGCCAATTTGCTTCTTAGCCAACTATTTATGTTATTATGCATTTTAAAACTCTTGAATGTTCATATAAAACCATAGTTTTGACTTTACTCTTCTTATGCTTATAATCAATAAATAATTATGTTTAATAATATTTCATCCAATTAAGAGTCATGACAGCCCTCCACGTCGAGACACATGTCTAGTCAAACGATAGTAATATTAAAAACTAATTTTTAAAAAAAGAGGGAGAAATTATAATTTTTGAAGAATATGTTGAGGTATATATTTTAACACTCAATGTTTCAATTTAAAATCCCCTGGGTTCAACTTTTATCCCAAAAGATTCTATTCAATAGGTATCAGTGTTGTCTTTTTTATCGGTAAATTCCACGTGCAAAAGAGTACAAAACAACATAAACATATTTTCTCTATTTATCCCTGGTCATTGTCATTGAATTGAGTTCTGCTCATGAGTGATATTGAAACCATTCTAAGATATGATCCATCCATCAACCAGTGGAGTGTCTTCGGGTTTCCAGGTATTACAACATGCAGTCATGTTTTCGAGGGACCGATATTGCAATAGAATCCATTAACTGAATAATTCCCAGTATTCTGTTAGGTATTTATCAATAACTTGCTTACCTAGTAACGTTAGCAAATTTTACTGCCTTAACATATAGTACTTCTAACTTATTATTGATACAGATTGTAAAATTAATACTTAGCAGCCAGAAATGGATTTAATCTCAAGGAATAAAAATGCACCGACAGAGACGATTAGACATGACAATTAGTGTTTGAGAAATGAAGTATTAAACTAATTATCGGGCTGGACTGGATACACTTTTCAATTACAACTACTCGAAACATCTCTATGTATCTTTAACATAGATTATATTCGATTAGAAAATAATATAATGTTGAGGAGCCAGGCATCACATATTGGTTAAAGAGTTCGTGTTGCTATCGGGAGATGCCAACTTCGAAACAACTGCGTGGCAACTTAGGCTGGTGTTTTACCAGACCTTGAAGTTGTTTTGAGCATTGTGAGTGAAATTCAGTTGAGAAAGACTGTTTGAAAGCCTGTCAGGTGGATTGTACCGGTAAATTCAAAGGCCTAGCATTATCACTTATCACAAGCTGATTCAGCACGGTAACTATGTTAAGGATACATGTGTATGTGGACTACACAAACACGTACACGTTAATTCAGGAGATGCACGTTTAATGTATCAAAGGACTGAGTATATATCGTCAAAAGCTTAGGCGAGGTATTGTTTTATATATTGAAAGTTGTTGCCCAGTCGTTATCTATTATAATCAAGAAGTAATAGCATCTCTCTGTGTTTTGTACACCGACAGATGCAATCATAATGATCGGAGATGTACAAGTGACTTGACTTGAGGTGTATTGAAACTGAATCAATCACATCGTTGAAGAGTTATATTTCCCATTCAAAAAATAGAAAAGAAAACTGATACTTAACTTTTCATTTATTTTATTATGTCAACATTCTATCGCACTCTTTCCTTCCTGATTACCGAGACAATGAAGCACATTTTAAATCCTGTGTTTTTAATGGCTTAAGCGAATCTTCTACGATATAATATTATTGTCATTTAAATAATACTTGCGACAAGCAATAAGATCTTATATAGAGAGGCAATTTGGTAGAATTGTTAGAACGTCAGATAGAATTCTTAGTGATATTTTTGCTGGTTCTTTTGCTTTGAGTTCAAAGGCAATCGAAATAAATTTGCCTTTCATCCTTTCGAGATTGATTAAAATGAACCATTCAAACACTCTGATCTACTCTCTCTTGTGTGGATACACACAAATACATACAACCATACATACATACATGCATGCATGTAAACATACATGTAAACATAGATACATGTATGTAAGCATACTTGAATAAATAAACACACACATACACACACACGCACACACACACACACAAACACACACACAAACACACACACACTCACACACACACACACACACATATATATATATATATAGATATAGATATATATATATATATATGTAACATTTTATAGCCTAGTGTAGTCAAAACGAGATACTTTTATATATATTAAAATAGATTCAGTTATTAACCTCGTGACTTTCAGCCTTTTATTCTACTGATATTTATATAACACTATAGAAATAAATTTTAATAACCGATGGTTAAATGGGTATTCGATAAGGCTTATTGAATACCTGAGATGAATGATAGATGGTGGATAGTCGTATGTTAGATCACAATCACTGTGTCAGTGATTTATTGATTTCTTTTTAAACATATGCAATACTTCTCTTTGTGAGGTATTAGTGGATACAATCGATTGGATAGCTTATAAAAATGTATTGGTACTGCATTATCAATTTTGTATTGGTGAAGGATTGAAGTATGGCACGGTAGTAATGACTAAATATACTGAACTAGGGATTCAGTTATGCCCTGATGTAATATTAAAACAGAGAATGCTTATGACCTTCATATATATATATAAAGAGAGAGAGAAACACACACACACGCGCGCGCGCGTATATATATATATAAGTTTATTCCAGGTTCAATAGGGGGTAACCACAGTAAGTAAAGTACTAAATACATAGCAGAGTATAAATATTTAATATAGAAATGGCTTCTACAAAACTAGAACTGTTTCATTCGGGAGAAATCATCAGGAAGCCCTGATGATTTCTCCCGAAGGAAACAGTTCTAATCCTGTAGAAGCCATTTCTATATTAAATATATATATATATATATATATTATATATATATATATATATATATATATATATATATATATATATATATATATATATAGAGAGAGAGAGAGAGGGGGGGGGGGAGAAAAAGGATGAAGAATTGATTACGTGTATTTAGGCGTTTATTTTCTATTGACTTGTTGCACACGTTTCGTGGAGGATTGACTCAAAACCATCCATAGCAATATTGGCCCCGGTTCGAGACAGAGAAGGGGAATGGAAGAGAGAGAGGGCTGGTGGTGTTGTTGTGTGTATATATATATATATATATATATATATATATATATATATAGTTGTTATATAGTAAGGTGTATTATTGGTTGTGTAAAACGGTCCAATAAATTGTTGTCAGCAATATTAAGTTCTCCACCTTTAGTATATCTCCAATTTCATTCAAGGGAACAGCTAGATGATGTAAAACGGAGTATTAGTATCAAAATGAAAATCCGAAAGCAAGATAAAATTTCCAATCATTTTAATCACGACACATGGGAGGATCAATATAGACTTCATGTTGTATTGCCTCCTAGTCCCAATGTTGATGGTACCAATGAAAACAACCACCCAGGTACTAACACGGGGTCTGAGCACCGTAATGCCAGCAGAAACTCTAATTGTAACATTAATTGTAGAACTGATAAAACAACCGTTGAACGTAAAATGGAACGAGGGTCGAGTAAAGGGAATAGGGATAGGTGTAGCAGACGCATAGTGGATATAACCCCGGATATCGAGAGTAATCCCAATGGCTGCACGGAGTGTACACCGCCCCGGAGACTTGGGTCGGTTCCGAACACAATCGGGACACCCCAGGACACCATCGACCCACAGGCAGTTTTCAGTTATAATAGACCAGTAGCTGCTAAGGAGACAGGTAACTCTAATATAGTTAGTAAGAACAAGAGGCATCGGACCAGAAAAATCCTGTGGTATACCCCCCTTACTCCACTGGCCTGACCACTAGTATAGCTAAGCTTTTCTTTGGAGCCTTAGACAAATGCTTCCCTAGATCACACAGATACTATAAAATATTCAATAGGAATACCATCAAGCTGTCCTACTCCACAACCAGTAACATACCTCAGAATATAGCTAAGATGAATTATAGTAGACTTAGGACAGCCCAATGGGGGACTAGACATGGCAGAACTAATGCCAGTTCTATGGATGAATGGACTCATACACGTGAGGCGAGTCGGGTCACCCCAAACCCTGGGAACTTACCCATAGAGCAGACAAGAACTGAGACCCGACCCCCAAAGGTACCGTGGTTCCTCTGGAACTACCCAGGTCGATAACAGAAAATGTAATTGCAGGAACACCGCCACTTGCCCCATGGCTGGGAAATGCCTCACCAAAAACATAGTCTACGACTGTAAGGTCTCCACTCTTGATAGAACCTTCAGGTATGTTGGGGCAACTACCACTGAATTTAAGGATAGATGGTATAATCACCTTTAATAGATTAGATTAAAAAAATAGCACGGCGCTTTCTGAATTAGTCTGGAAGCTTAAACGACAGAATATAGAGCACTCCTTATCCTGGTTGATAATTTGCTCAGCCCAGCCTTATAACGGCAGAACTGGCGTCTGAAATTTATGTATAGCTGAAACCTTTAATATTATTAGAGGCGGCCCACTATTAATTAATAGAAGAGCGGATTCTTTCAGCAACTGCCAACATAGAACCTCGAAAACGTTCCGCAGGATTTTTGGAAAGTAACCTACCACAAACTACTCCCTCTCTACTTTAGCCATAGAGTCTCTCAATAAACAGACAATCACACACTCAGGTAGTTAGACGGCTAAGATCGTTTGCGCACTTACAAAGGGTACTCGGCCTGTTTCCACAGAGTTCTCACAGCTGAGTGCACATTAGAATACCTAGTTAGTAAATAGTTAGAATGATTACACACTCAGAATACCTAGTTAGTAAATGATTACACACTCAGGCAAGACCGATTACGTGCATTTACCTTTACTTTAAGATACCCTAACCATTGAGTTCTCTCGGTTTGGATATAGCTATACGTATTGCTCACTCGGTTAAGACCGATTACGCTCTCTATACATAACTCTACATACAGTACCCGTTTTCTTTAGACATTGAGTTCCCACAGTTACGACTGGTCACGTTTCTACCGATTGAACACTACACTAGGTTTTGATCCGTGATCATCTAACCATGGAGTGCTCACAGTTACGGATTGAACAATAATACTTACACACCATTAATGGCCCTACACACATCCTCGAGGTTTTGCTATCCTTTGTTATTTAACTTTACTTTTTGTGTTGGATAACACACCTCCACCACTCAAACACCTATCTTAAAAGCACAAGGGCCCATATGACGGGAAATCGCACTTACTGACACCTTAACCCAAATACCCAACCCTACACGGGGCCCCCAGCTGGCCTACATAGCAGTTGCTTGCACGCACAGATTTGAGGACTCAGATTTTCAATGGGACAGCGGTACATACTGAGTTCGATATGAACTGATTGCTTGCTCTTCACATGGATGTGTATATACCTAGACATGCGCTTTTTTGGACGATACGGATGTGTATATACCATAACACACTATTTGGGGATACGGATGTTACAATTCAATCTATACACGTATAGCAGAACACTGAACTGAACTTACTTGCTTGTATGTGTATGTGTGTGTGTATGGGGCTGTGGTTCACCCAATATTTCCAATTTACATCGTCAAATTGAGATTTAACCAATGTAGCATTTGTTGTTTTGTAAACTAACTTTCGGTGAATGCTATGTTGGTATATTCTTATATTTATTATTTTTTCTTTGACATCGCTTTGGCGTGTGTGAGAGTGTGTGTGTACCCACTCACACTAATTGTGACCGTCTATAGTTCTACAGATTTGATACTGTGTTGATGTGTGCATATATATTTCTTTTTTCTTTGACCTAGAGTCGGTGTGTGTGAGTGTTGAGTGTGTGTGTACCCACTCACATTAACTGTGACCGACTGTATTTCTACAGATTTGATTGATGTCCAGCGTCTTTTGCAGCTATTGGGATATAGAAACTTGATAGTTTTATGACCTTAACTGAAGATGATAGCAGTCGCCGCATTTTGACTGCTTGATCTTCATATGAGGGAATACACTCTGTGAGTGAACATTGCTAATTTTCTCCCTCATATCAAGAATTTGAAGACAATTCATTTTCACCTGATGAGATCAGTGATAATTGATCATTGTTTCACGATCGATCTATCTCTTATTGAAACATGTGTCGTGATTAAAATGATTGGAAATTTACCTTGCCTTCGGATGTTCATTTTGAGTTATATATATATATGTGTGTGTGTGTGTGTGTGTGTGTGTGTGTGTGTGTGTGTGTGTGTGTGTGTGTGTGTGTGTGTGTGTGTGTGTGTGTGTGTGTGTGTGTGTGTGTGTGTGTGTGTGTGTGTGTGTGTGTGTGTGTGTGTGCATATGTGTGTCTGTGTATATGTGTGTGTGTGTCTACGACCAGTGCATATAGATCACAGACACCCACATACACACACATATATATATATATATGTATACACACACACACATTTATATATATAAATACACACACGGATATATATGGGTCGTCCAGATTCATTTCACATTATATACCCGTCTCTGTATATGTTAGTTATTTAAAAATGATTTTTAAGTGAACATGATGTTAAAAAGATATTTTGAAGTGAACGTGACCCGTTGGGTCACGGGTGGTCTAGTATATAATAAAATTAACGAAGATCGCTGGTATTAAATCAATGAACTTCGGCCAGTGTCAGGCGAATATATATATATAAAAGAGTAAAAGAGGATATATATATATATATATATATATATATAGGAAAAGGTTCAGGACCCCGACGGCAGAGCTGAAGCCGTTTCGACGGCTATTTCTGGACTAAATTAGATTTGAAACGTGGTAATAAATAGCCGAACCTTTCAAGGAGTAATTCCATATATGGGCATGCGATAATCATGCATATCTGAAGGTTGTAGTTGTCAAAAGCATTGGTCAAAATTTCTTGTAAACAGAGTTAAATCTTTCATTCATGCATGAATGAATACACTAAGCTTTAGATTTTATAGAAAGTACAACCACAGATTCCAACCAACATCATATATTTTGGTTTCTATCAATTCCCTGGGGAATTGGTTGACCAAATGCTTTGCTTAATTGTTTTATGTTTATTTATTTAAAAAATTAATATTTAAAAATTTAAAAAAATGTAATTTTTTAATTTTTATTTTTTAAGATTCCTTAGAATTAAGATTCCTGTAGAATTCTTTTTTCGCTTGCTTTCTAGCTAGCCTATTTCATCAACACTCCTTAGAATTTGCTGTATAGAACTTACTTTCAACGCCTGGCCGGCATCACCCACTCCCTCATTGTTCTACAGGCAAGTCCTCCACCTCCACCCTTTACCCACCGCCATGAAAGATTTAACTGTATTTACAAGAAAGTTTGACCAATCCTTCTGACAACTACAACCTTCAGAAATGCATGATTATCGCATGCCCATATATGGAATTACCCCTTGAAAAGTTCGGCTATCTATTACTACGCTAAAAATCTAATTTAGTCCAGAAATAGCCGTCGAAACGGCTTCATCTCTGCCGTCAGGGTCCTGAACCTTTTCCTGTATATTTATATATGTATATATATATATATCCTCTTTTACTCTTTTATATATATATTCGCCTGACACTGGCCGAAGTTCATTGATTTAATACCAGTGATCTTCGTTAATTTTATTATATACTAGACCACCCGTGACCCAACGGGTCACGTTCACTTCAAAATATATTTTTAACATCATGTTCATACATATATAGACACACACACACACAACCATATATATA
Source organism: Eledone cirrhosa (assembly GCA_964016885.1). Classification (NCBI taxonomy): domain Eukaryota; kingdom Metazoa; phylum Mollusca; class Cephalopoda; order Octopoda; family Eledonidae; genus Eledone; species Eledone cirrhosa. The sequence goes on from OZ024743.1 coordinate 295,843,924, forward strand.
TATATATATATATATATATATATATATATATATATATATATATATATATATATATATATATATACTTACACATACACACGAACTACCCACCACAAAAAGACTTGTGACAAACAAACAAACTAAAGCACACTCATACCACGCTACAAAAGCAAACAAAAGAACTTTGACAATATATAAACAACCATCCGGTTATATAAGTATCCTAGCAGCGTTACTCGGCGTTGCACGGGATAAGGTATTTTGGAACACGGGCCGCCAATAGATCTAAAAACTGCATGCCTGGACAATATGTAACGAAAATAAACCGAATACTCTGATGATTTTCCGCGATGAAGAGGAAACATGCAGGTTTTCACCTAGGGGATCAAGAAAATGAATTTTTTATGTGCATAATATGCCTTGAAATTTCAGGAAAATCGGCTAGAAATAACGCCTCCAAAAAGCCCTAAGAAGTTGAAAAAATGAAGTATTTCACCTAATGCGGGCCCTAGGCCAGAAGAAAGTTGGATTTTCTTTGCTTACGGTATGAAGAAGAGACTGACTAATACATAGTTACAATTTCAATGGAAATCGGTCTGACGTAACGCCTCAAAAAACCGCTAAAAATGTTAAACAACGCAGTTTTTCACCTGATGCGGGCCCTAGGAGATAAAAAAAAGTTGAATTTTTTATGTGCATACCACTCCCTGAAACAAGTAATACACATGTAAAATTTAAAAAAAGTCGGTTGGATACTTCTCGAGTTTTAGGGATTCAAACTCACACACACACACACACACACATTTTCAAGGTAGTGACGTAATGTAGACAGACAGACATTTAGACAGATATTATAAGGGTGCGACGTTATAAGTATGTATCTATCTAAAAAGAGAAAGACTAAGAATTATAGAGCGAGATCGCTAAATCGCCTAATGTGGTCCCTGGGGCATAGAAAATTTGAAATTTCTTTTGCTCGGAACACTCCCTGAAACATAAGTTTTACATGTGTAAAGTTTGAAAACAGTCGTTTGCGTAGTTCTCGAGTTTTAGGGATTCGAACTCACACACACACAGACAGACATTCTCAGTTTTATATATAGATAAATATTTACATTTCTCAAAGTATTGAATTATTTAAGACTATTCAACAGAGTTCGTAATATAATCGGCTTGTCTCCCCACAACCCCGGCGGACACAATAGAGAAGGCGTTTCCCCGATGGACGGCCTACTGACCAAATAATGTTTAATGCTTAAAGAAATCTGTCAAATCAATTAGTGGTAAAGGTGGTGTGTATATATATATATATATATATATATATATATATATATATATATATATATATATATATATATATATATATATATATGTGTGTATATATATATATATATATATATAGGAACCAGTAAGACCCCGACAGCTGAGCTCAAGCCGTTTCGACGGCAGAATTAGCCGTCGAAACGGCTTGAGCTCAGCTGTCGGGGTCTTACTGGTTCATATTACCCACTCTACTACCTCAAGTATTGAGTACTTTGGTGCGTTATGGTCCACCTGGTTCCTTACCACATTTCCTTCGTTATATATATATATATATATATATATATATATATATATATATATCACGATAAATTAACGGAGGCATAGGCCCTCGCTATTCCTTGTAAATAGCTATTTCAGAGCACCAAGTCTAATTTTCAATTTCTGCTTGTCCGGCAACCGCTCTGTATAATCAGTTCCTGATTATTACTAAGAATTCTATAAGAATCAAACATTCATGATTTTCACCAAACAGGAGGAGTAGTTAGCTTTGATAAGCATTAAAAAATTCGAAACAGAGCTCTGTCAGCTTTATCTCCCCTGTGTGCTGAAAATTAAAGTAAGTGAGAATGTCACTACTCTAAAACAATAGCATAAGGTCTTCGAAATGCTTTTAATTAAGCATACAGTGTATTGCAAAATACACTATATATACATTCATATATATATATATATATATATATATATATATATATATATATATATATATATAGAGAGAGAGAGAGAGAGAGAGAGAGAGAGAGAGAGAGAGAGAGAGAGAGAGAGAGAGAGAGAGAGAGAGAGATTACATGAATCAAAGTTCTGTTTAAATCATTTATTTGCTTACAATTGTTTCTTCCAAACCGAGGTTTCAACACAAGAGACATATAGAAACATATGTATATATTGACCCACACGGCCATGGACAATAGTGACCTGACTAGACCCCAGATTGATGTCATACTTGCGGCCCGTAAAACAGTAATCACCTTTGAAGACCAATTATGGACTCGCAACGATACGCAAAACAACTTCGACATAACCATGGGATCTAGTGACTCGGCGCAGGTCACTGATTTAGTCGGCCTATATTTACTTAACGAAATCCATAAGGACCTTCCATACCTCAACGGTGGTTTGTACCGCGATGATGCACTTCTACTTATAGATTATAAAAAATTCAATATAGAAAGAACCAGAAAACTATTGCACAAGACATTCAAAAACTATAACCTTAGTATTACCATGGACAAAAACACTAAAACCGTTAACTTCCTGGACGCCACCCTCTACCTAGACTCAAAGATATATGCACCTTTCCACAAACCTAATGAAAAACTCATTTACGTAGATACCAAGTCTAACCACCCTAGATCTATATTAAACTCTATCTCTAAGGGAATATCTAATAGAATCTCTAATCTATCCTATGACGTAAACATATTTAGCAAAAACTCGCAATATTATAATCAGGCATTAGCTAGATCAGGCCATAATATAGAGAATGAGTTCCTACCTACAAAAACACATAGCTACAACATTGTTTCGAACAACATGTCCATGAGGAAATTTAGTAATAGGAATAGCAACCACACACACACTAATACGGAGGATGCCAACAAAAGTAACCCACACCACAGAAATTACCATAGTACCATAAAAGGAAACAACTCACCAGACATAAAAAACAAAAATAGAAGAAGAAATAATACATTTTTCAACCCTCCTTTCAATCTAAACGTCTCTACCAACCTACCTAGGGCTTTCTTCTCACTACTAGATAAAAACTTCCCATTCGGCCATAAGTACCATAGCCTTTTAAACAAAAACACAATTAAAATCTCCTACTCTACTACGCTTAACATAGCATACCACATAGCTATTAGCAATAAAAGAAAAATTAATTCTTACTTCCAGCAAACTAAATCACAACAGACGATAAACCTTCAAAATAACATTATAGCAACTAACCCGAATATCAATAGAAATAATAGTAATAACACTAGTGTAAACAATAATGCTGGGAACGTCAACCCACATAACCATAACCCTATAGCTACCATCCAGACTTCTACACAACATAATAACCGGCAGACTAACACCCAGAATAATTGTAACTGTAGATCAAATAGAACCTTCCCGTTAGATAAAAAATGCTTAACCAAGGATATCATATACTCATGCACAGTCACAACTAGCAACTCTTCTGAAACCTATATAAGCTCTACTTCAAACTGCTTCAAAACCAGATACAATTCGCACCTCCCCTCTTTCAGAAAACACAGTCTAGCCAACTCCACTTCACTATCTAGCTACATACACTATCTAAAAACTAAAAATAAACCATATACACTTAAATGGGAAGTGATAGGTAACGCGACATCGTACAAACCACATAATAAATTTTGTAACCTCTGTCTATTAGAGACCCATACTATCATCTTCTCAAACCATAACCTCCTTAATAAAAAATCAGAAGTGTTTGCGCCTTGCCAACACCGCTTCCGACACTCCTTCCAAAACTTTAAACCCAATATATAACAATGTCAGACTTGAACCCGTCACCACCTCTAGCAGCAATCATCAGGGGCACACCTTACACCTCATCTCCACACCCATTAATCCACTTTAACGCAAATAGTGACATCCTCCTAATACCTTTTACCCTAGAGATATCCCCATGTACTTCTACTTTTGGTATATTGGCCTTCAATTACTTAGACTACATTACACCAATGTAAACTTTAAGCACGGAATTGGTTGTGCTAACATTGTCCTGTGTATGTAGTGCCATCATTGGATAAATGGAAGATTAAGTAATTAATTTATTAACATAAAAGAGCTATATAAGCTATATGCTGAGTGCAATGAATTATGTACAGGTGATGTATGAGTTATAAATACATGTATGACTTGATGGTCAGATTAGTGTCTTTGTAAGTGAGAATTGATCTCTGGACTACTCTAGTGATATTTAACTTTGCCATGCAATCAGACATGCAATGACCCAGAGCTTACCAGGAGTCATATATAGAAGTGATTCTAATAAGACCCTGCCAGGTTCTGCGGGTGGACTACACTTACAAAGATCATTGATTTGGAGATCTGACTCTTCATGTGGAATATTCGGTGAGGGCACTCTATGATAGAAGGTAATCACCCTAATATGAACACCTTTAGTACTTCTTGATAGACTATACTGTAATTTATAGATAAGATACTTAAATTTAGAAATTGTTTATAACTTTATATGATAGAAACTCATTTGAGACACCATTAATATACTTTAGGATAATAAACTTAGCTATAGAAATCAGCTAGTTACCTCCACTTACGCATTAACTCCCCTTAATCACACACACACTTCCGGAATATAGTACGATGTCATCTCTCACAACAAAAACAACCTGCTCTATAGAATCGAATTAAAGAACGACAAGCTGTGATGTTCTAGCATGGTTCACCAGGCACCCAATGTTGAATCATCGTGGATTGTGAGATGGACATGTAGTCTATAAATTACGTTTCCTGGATTGTGAGAGTGGTGGTGTGTACGAGGACAGTGGTGCTGTTTTGCTTCTCATTTGTAATATTTTTGATATTTTTGGTGTTTCTCCACACACGGGCTTCTATATCGTAGAGGTGTGTGTGAATAATGCTTTACCAGTACAGCCCCCATGATGCTCTTGATTGCCTGCTTTGACTGCTTGTTTTACATGTAACAATCTGCCGTAGTATAATCTTGTATAAATAGGACAAGCGTGCACGCCACACGTATGACTGTTGCATACACTGGCTACTCCAAACTTTCCTCTTGCTTTATCTTAGTAAACTGCCAATGTTTTATTTTAATTTTAATTTTAATTTTAATTTTAACTTTAACTTTGTCCTTTAAATTACCATGCTATATTATTATAATGGATGTCAACCCACTGTGGGTCAATATATACATATGTTTCTATATGTCTCTTGTGTTGAAAAGGAGGTCAAGTATGTTAAAAATCACTGAATAATTGCTCCGAAGACCCCAAACCTCGGTTTGGAAGAAACAATTGTAAGTAAATAAATGATTTAAACAGAACTTTGATTCATGTAATCTCTATATAACTGCTCTGTAAAACAACTGATGTTGTTACATTGAGCTATTTATCTTACTGGCAATAAGATAGTAATAAATTACTGTCTTTCACTATTTAGGGTATAAAATATATATAACTATAAAAGGTTTTAGTATATACATAACCATAAATAGTATCCTTAATACTATATATATATATTTATATATAAATATACATACATATGTACACACACACACACACACACACACACACACATATATATATATATATATATATATATATATATATATATATATATATATATATATATATACACACACAATGTCAATTAGATCCCAAGGGATTTTTGTACAAGTTGAAAACATATAAATGTATATATACACATACACATGTACATGCACACATATACACGCATTCCCATATAAATATATATATATATATATATATATATATATATTTATTAAAATAACAGATTAAAGTTTAAGCAAAGAATCGGTGCTTTCACCCTTAACGTGATCTTCAGAAGATCCCGTTAAGGGTGAAAGCACCGATTCCTTGCTTAAACTTTAATCTGATATTTTAATAAATATTTGCTCTACGGTTCTTATATATTTGATATATATTTATCCTTATCGAGCCCTCTTTGGATTTTAGTCTTCAAAGTTATAATTATTACTATATATATATATACATATATATATATATATATATATATATATATATATATATATATATATATATATATATAGAGAGAGAGAGAGAGAGAGAGAGAGAGAGAGAGAGAGAGAGTGTGTGTGTGTGAAAGACCAAAGGTCAATATTGAAACCTGGATTTTGCAAAATACATAATATTTTTTTATTGGAGAAGGTAAGATATTTTTCCACATTTGATTGCACTGTTTCGTTTCCACTTATGTATTTTTTGAAAATGTTATTTATTCATTATAAAAATTAAATGATACCATTCTATATATAGGTGGGGCCCCTTCATCTCCTGGCAACCAATATTTTTAGACGAAGTCCGCCACTGTATATATATTCTACATAGAACTTGTTCTGTGGGGCATTTCTTTCATCAGCTGTTAATTGCAGATCACCTTGATATCGGATTCTTCCGAGAGTATCGTACCTCCCGACTGTTCTTCATTTGTTAGTATTTACTTTTCATGTGTTCATACCACATTATCTTCCCAACGCACCGTTGTACCATAAAGAACTAAATTTTAAATGTTTCATTGTTCTGCAACTTTCAAATTTGTTTTAGAATAATATATCTAGAGAGTGGATATTGTCTTTATGCCATCCAATTTTCATATTTAAACTCGATTTGTTTTCTTCTATGCAGTTAGACACTTTGAAAGTCGCAGATGAAATTCCACAAAGAAATATCTAATCAAAATCGTTAATGATTAAACAGACATTTTATCGAAACCAATTCATGATAAAACAGAGTTCAAAATCGATTATCGAGCATCGGTGAGTCAACAGCTGGACAATTTTCTTTATAATTTGCGACGTTTAGGTCATTTGAAGAAACTCAAACGTCATTAAGTTTGCTAACATTGTAACTTGAAAGAACTTGAATGTGGAAATGTGGCTGTAGATTGATTTCGGAAACTTTGAGATGCTACTGATTGATTTACAAAGCAGATCGATTTGTGGGCAAATATTTGTAGACTTGAGAGCTGAATTAGAAAACATTGGAAAAGATCGATCAGTTTCAGGAATTGCGAGGAAAATTCAGAATACGAATTTCTGAATTCCATTACTGATATGTTTGCATATCTGAAAACTATTGCAGCGACAATATTAACAATATTTTTTTTTTTTATTAACATACCCATGGGAATTCTCTCTCCTTCTCTGGAGGAAATCGGCTGTGTTTCGATTTGGAAAGAGATGGGCTCCGCATTTTAATCTATAGGACGGCGCCGCATCGATTCCATAGAGATTTACAAGTCCATATACACTCATGGGAATGATTGTTGTCAGTGATGAAGTTTTAGATATAGGAATAACATTACTGTTGAAACCAGTACTGCAACAAAATGTTTTAAAACAGAAAACATCAAGGAGGAAAATATTAATTTTCTTTTCGTTCAATGTTTTCGTTTTGTGGGATAAATGTTGAAAACTTTGTTTTTAGTAAAGTTCAAAACAGCGGTGGTTTGGCCATTTTGGCAGACTATCGGAAAATAGGTTTTGTAGCATATAGTTATGGTCCTGTATGTTCTGCGTTCAAATGCCGCCGAAATTATGTATGCCTTTCATCCACACGGAGTCGATTAACTCGATTTCCTACAGACGTCATTATCCTGAATGTACTAAATAGATATTTTCAAGTTCCCAAATTGTTCCTGATTAGTTCAGATCTTTAGTGAGAAGGTCCTATAAAGTGGTTGCATCATTATTTTTTGTAGAATTATGATCTAAATATCGCGAGGTGGGTAAATGTGTTTTTTTTTCTCTGTTTCTTTTTTTTTTCTTTTTTTTTGTCAGTTCTATATTTGCTTAGGTTCAGATTTATTTCTTTATAGTTTTACGCGTTCGAATTGACTATTTTATTATTCCTTCTGTATTTTTTTGAATGGTTTCTTTAGATAATAATGTTTGTTTGGTATATTCGATTTCCAAATTTTAACAATCCTAAATTCAGCCTGTTTAGAATAACAGTAGAGCCTATTTTTCTCTAAGGTTCGGAGACTTGCAACTTGCACTTCCGTATACAGAGTCGTTTACATAGATGTAACACTACCCTTTTGCGAGAGACTTAAAATATTCTTTGACAGACCAATCCCACACTTAATCAGATATATGGAAAAATCACTAAAATATGTGCACGACTGATTGGACATCGGACAAGGTCTGATGATCACTGCTTCCGCGTAAAAGATGAGATGGTTTCAGACGACTTTTTGTGAGAGATCTGCTCAAACAGAGGATGTGTCGGACAACGTGCTTTGCGGCATAGAGTTACGTCTCTTTAAATTCTGACTTCATATCACACGGAGTTCAGCTCTGCTTTCATCCTTACGTTCTCGATAAAATATAGTACCACTAACGCACTGTAGTCGGTTTAATCGACATCTCCAAACCGAAAATCGCTGGCCTTGTGTCTAAATCAGGAACCATTATTATACAGCGAACAATATGCTTTGCACACATTTTGTTACGGTGCATTACGTTCTGAGTTAAAGTTCCGCCGATATCTATTTAGCGATACATCCTTCAAGGATCGATAAAATAAAGTTCCAATCACGCACTGGGATCGAGATTATTTACTTTCCTTCACAAATTGTTGGCCCTGTGCCTAAATTAGAAATCAATATTACATAGCACCGGAAAATGACTGGTTGAACGGATCTACAGGGAAATGTGTTCTAGTCTGTGACTATTAATCTTCTGTAGTTGGGAGATGATATAGATTTCTCGGTGTTTTTTTCCCCTTACCCGTGTCTTATGTCTTCTTTTTGAATCGTATTTATTATTGCTTTTTACCTAACGCAGATTTGTTTCTCTAATATACATACACACACACACACACACACACACACACATATATATATATATATATATATATATATATATATATATATATATATATATATATACATAATTACAATTTTGTTTCTCGCCCTAGAACAGTTGACACGTAAATGTAAGTATGCATACGTATACACACACACACACATATATACACACACACTCACACACATATATATATGTATACACACATATATACATATTCATATGTACGTATGTGTTATATCGAATATTAATAATATTCGATTCGTTTGTAAACAAACGGTCCTATTAAAGCTGTGTCGTGCCGATGACAAATCGTCAGCTGTTTCTTCAACACTGGCATTGAGGAACATTCAACATGTTTCTGGCTCATTAATCTTCATCAGGACAGCATACCTCTGCCAGTCTGTTGAACGGTTGAAAATATATAGTATTTTCTTAAGTACACATCGGCTGAGTAGCCTCATTTGCATACCGAGCGAGTTACGGCTGAGCGTGCCGAAATCTAAAAATAAAATTAGAATTTTATTTCTCGCCCTAACAGAGCTGATACATAAATGTAATTATGCATACGTATACACACACACACACACACACATATTTATATATAGATAGATATAGATATGCACACACATGTATATACATCTACATATGTACGTACAACTATAACCCATACGTACATATGCATATGTATATATGTGCGTGTATATATATACATATGTATATATATATATATATATATATATATATATATATATATATATATATATACATATATGTATATGTGTGTGTACGTGTGCAAACTTACATTTATGTATCAGCTGTACTAGGGTGGGGGAAAAAATTCTAATTCTATTTATATATATATATATATATATATATTTAAATCGCTGCTTTCACCCTTAACGGGATCTTCTGAAACTAATAAATCAATCTGTGAACGCACAAGTAAATATTTCTAAAAACGTTTCAACGAAGGAAAACAGGAAGACGATACTTTGGTTCGTGAAGACATTCCCTGGCAATGAACGGAAAATAACGAAGATAATACGTCAGCAATGAGAACAGTGTTTTCATAATTGTTTCTACTTTTGGCACCAGGCCAGCAATTATCCCAGTGCATTACTGGTACTTTATTTTATCGACCCCGTAAGGATGAAAGGCAAAGTTAACCGCGGTGGGATTTGAACTCAGATCATAAAGGGAGTTAACTCTATGCTTCAAAGCATGGCGCCCGATCCTCTACCGATACTGCCAATCCACTGCCCTATGAACAATGTTTTCATAATGTCGTAATGCCAGACATACAGACAGATATATGGGCGCGATGTTATAGCTTTGTATCTATCTAAAACGACAGACTAAGAAAGAGCGACAGAGATCGGTAACCGGCGCCTAACACCCCTTTCACACGGGCAACTATACGTTGGCTGCTCAAGAGTGGGAAGCAAGACAAATCTCTTTGCATATGCCTGACACGGAAGATCAAGGGACATTGTGTACAAGGAGGTGCTACAATCATTGTTTAGGTAGACGAGGCAGAAGGGGATATACACGATTGACTGAAGAAGGATGAGACTGTGTTAGTAGTACGACCAACGGCTGCTATCACTCCAATAACAGCAAAAACAACATAAAGAGAGCGAAAGCAATTACATGCTTTTGAAAAATCTTAATGGAAAATTATTTGCCTAAGCAGAAAATGTAGACACCATCTCCAGGCCGAGGTATTCCGTACTTCCCTGTCTGTTTCAGAAAGGAGGGATAAACATGCCATCTATGTTTAGAAGCCCGAGCAACGCCGGGCCATTCTGCTAGTATATATATATATATATATAGTACAAAAGTGTTCCGTAACAGAATAGAAGGGAACCACAATTAATGCATATTACTTAAGGAACGTTAACAAGAAAAAATCTATATAAGAGAACAAGACAATGCGATAATGTTATATTAATCCAAGGATTGATAGAGTTAGATAGATTTGGAAAATAGTCTTAACATTTCGGACGTTAGTCATTCATCGATTGGAAGAAACAAAGAGATGAATGGTTCTTCCGGAGACACAAGACAAAGGAATACAGACGAGAGTAAAGAATGAAAATAGAAGATAAGGAAGAGAAGTGATAGCATATGTTGTAATTTATAAGCCTGCTTGGAAGAGAAAAGTAGATTGAGTCTGAAGCTTTGATGGGTTATAAAAGGGGAGATAAGTGAGAAAGCATTGACAGAAGTGAATTAAATATAATTACGTCAGTGTGTGTGTGAAAGGATCAAAGGCTGAAAGGTACTTAGATGGGTGTCTAAGATACTCTAATGGATTGACCAAATGAGGTTTATTTTTCAACATAGACTCTGGAAAGAAACAATGCAGTTATTAATAAGAAAATATGAAATGCCAGATTTCACAGCTCTAGCACCTATCATTCATAGTCCCCCAGTTTTCAGCAGACCCTAGTATTTGAGTATGTTTATTCATATATAATTGTGTGAAGTCACATGCTTAGTAGTTATGGTCTCCAACTCCCTACCGTCAGCCATGAGATAGAATCTCGGCAGCGCGTTATGGCCTTTAGACACTTTTTTCACGTTGCTTCAGTCCAGCCAGCTGACAAAGGTTAGCTGTACTTTTAATTCAAATCGCAGTTATTTTACGAGCTGTGTCACAATGAATCATCCAGAGAGGTGTATGTGGAACACTCAGCCACTTGTAGGTTAATTTCAGGAGCAGGTTGTTCTGTGGAGCCTATCAACCGGATCATTGTTGTGTGTGTGTATTGGT
>OZ024743.1:295860586-295875586 GCA_964016885.1 Eledone cirrhosa
AAGACAAAACGGTGAAATCTTCGAAACGTTAATACACACATGTATTTAAGAACGTTACTATTCAAAAGTAAGCATTAAGTACCAATAACTAAACACGCAAGAATGATGGAATTAGAATACAGTTGTATTTTTAATATAACACGATTGAAAGAAATGTTCCTTGCGTACACAAATGCATGTATACATACACATATTCACTATAGATATACATGTGTGAGTGGGAGAGGGGAGGCTGATATGCATGGGTGACTGCTGGCTTTCTGCATAAACAATTTATCCTCGCTTGTGCCTTGGAGGGAACCCTTCTATGTGTAAATCCCCAGGTTATTCATTACAGAAGCTGATCTGTACATATATGTATTAACTATGAAATAAGTCATCGCAAAGCAAATTATCTAAATAATAGTCGATTATATTAAAAAGTAGTTGAGAAAAATGGGTAAAGTAACCCTGGAGATGGAAATGGGTGACAGAGGCACGTGTGATTTATTCTAATTTGCTATAATATATTGCCTATAATTATCATCTGCCGTCTATTGTCAAATTTATATCAGAAAATACAGAAACCTACAGCTTAACGAAATACGGTTTCGATGTGCCGATAATCAAAAAGTGATAATTCGTATAAAAAGACAGGTTAATTTCAATAGATTATATAGTATCTCATATATGATTATTTTCTATACTTGATAGTTCGGGTCTTTTACAAAGTATTGTATCATCAATAGCAACCCAGAATTCTCTGTGGCTTATAATATTTTGAACGCCAAACTCCAATAAACCCGTACCCACCCAGACTTTTCATAATTCTTACTCTTTTACCTCCCACAATTTGACAAGCAGTATCATCACTGATATTTTCCATCTGATCACTTCAAAATTCGAGGGTCGACTGAAAAGTTCATAGGCTGACCAAGATACTCAACATTAATAACTGCTTTGTTTCTAGAAAGAAACAAGGCAGTTATTAATAAGAAGAGTTAAAATTAATGCATGCAAGATTTGACATCTCTAGCATCACTACTTCATAGTCAACCTATGAATTTTTTAGCCGACCCTCGTATATCTAACATAACAGAGAGAAAGGAGTTAACAAATATCCTAACTGGGTTTAAGAAATACTATCAATCTTAGTCTCATACTTTGAGGAAGAATGTGTTACAGTATTTTAAAGATAATTTTTGACAAGAAAGTGATGTGAGTGTGAATCCTGATAATTAGCGTAAGTGTTAATTTCGCAGTATGGTAGGCAAATATAGCGGATGTATAAGTAAACAGCTAATAGATTTATATTTAGGTTGGGATATTATCGCACTCGATATAGTAGTGGATAATTAAACTATTTTCTAATCTTGTATAGATTTCATTCCTTATTTCCTGGCACTTCCAAATATATATTGTTTATTAACATTCTAAGCAGTGTATTTTGGATCACGAAAATGTATTATAGGCTATACCCTATCAAGTTGTACAAGTAATTTATCATTCACTGAAAAGTATAATTGAATATAATGGACAAATGTAAACATGTTTTTTCAGGCGTAGAGGGATTGTAATTAAAATGTACTATATTGTATTCCCGATCGTGCAATATAATGTGTTTTACCATCGCTGAGATTTGTAATTGATTGTACTGTAAAAATATAAACAAAATATAAAAAACTTAAAAGACGGAAAAAGAGGTTGCCATCTTTTAAGGGCCTTCACCCTATTTTTAAGCTACATTATAGCATCTCGGCGCATGAGCACATCTTTCTTAACATTAATTTTATATTACCAGCGCTCAAAAAGTCCGAGGGAGCAGCTTCGTATACTCTTTATAAAGAAATTAATTTTTTTCCTAATTTTTCCCTAGCGTGAAAATATGGAGATTCGCCAGGCGTATTTCTCTCCTAGTTAGACTACAATTTTGAGGTAACTCAGTTGCCTTTGTCTTTCTACATGGATTAAAACCAGTCAGGGAATTTCTTTTCATGCCTATGGAAAACGAGAAAAAGATATTTGCTTATATTTATCCAATGTATTCGTTTTCACATCGCAGTGGCAGCTGAAACTCTGATATTGCTTTTGATATTGTTTAATCAGATAAAGAAAGGTAGATACTTTGGCATTTTAGGGCCTCAGAGACTGGTAGCAAGGAGGAAAGTGTCATGAAACCCGGGGTTTGATTCGATTGCCTACAACTGTGTGGACTTTACAAAATACATCCAGTGGGCTGGTGGAGGTGTTAAACTCGGCATCAGATTAAGCCTGTCAGTGTATTTTGTCCGACGCACTAACAATTCCACTAATCTATTGTTTTAGACAGACACTTTTTTATCCGCTCTGATAGGATGAATGGCAAATAAGACCTCGATGGGATTTGGAATCAGTGTTCAGGGAGTCGGAACAAATACCACATAGAATTTCGGCTTACACTCTAATGTCTTTGCCAATTTTTTACCTTAGCTCTATTCTACGATTGATTTTCGAAAATAGTCCACAACTTAGATAATGCGATTCCTGTAATTTTTCTTTTTTCCTAAATTGTGAGCTAAAATCAGTGTTGCATATTTTAGTTTGAAATATTATACAAACATATTTACGACACATACGCATGCAGTTGAAAATACACGGAAGCACAATTACACGACTATGCCAACGCTTGTGTTTGTGTATGTGGGTGACTGTGTGTGAGTGTGCGTATGTGTGCGTATGTTTGCGTATAAATATATATATATACAGAAATATGTGTATAAATAAATATATATATATATATATTTATGCACATATATTTCTGTATATATATATATTTATACACACACATACGCACGCATACATACATACATATATATATATATATATATATATGTGTGTGTGTGTGTGTGTGTGTGTGTGTGTGTGTGTGTGTGTGTGTGTGTGTGTGTGTGTGTGTGTGTGTGTGTGTGTGTGTGTGTGTGTGTGTGTGTGTGTATGTGTGTGTGTGTGTATCGAAAGTGAGAGAGAGAGATACGGAAAGGGAGAGATTGGAAGGAAATTACTAGAGATAGATTAAATGAATAAAGTTTTGTAGTTCTTTCGAACTACAGGAAGGAATGCGGAAATAATTTCCCTTTTATGCTCGCTAAGTAGACATAACATGCTATGATGACAGCTACGACAACAGCCAGTAACACACAAAATAGACGAAAGCATGTTGAATGCACCATGTTCATTTTATCTAGGTAAAATATCAATAAGTTCAGCTACTCAAAATCAATCATGGGGAAGCTAGAATTACGTAAATGAAGTGTGCAAAGACATAAATTTCCTATAAGAACGATGGAAGAAATGAAAATAAACAAAATTGTTTAAGTTTATAATAGGATCAAGAAGCAAATAAATATATTATTGAAATGAAAACAGAAATATGAAACAAAATACAGATAAACACGATTCCATATATTATTGTCTTTATTGGAAATCTTTTTTCCTAAATCCTTTTAGTTACGGCTCAGGAAAACATGCTTCTTCGTTAACCTTCCGGCAGTTCTTGAATGCAGGTGAAGACTAAATCCCTACAAAGACGAACTAGAAATCAACGGAGATGGAATTATATTTACTCCAAATTATATGTTTCCTGAAAATTGTGTGGCTTCTATGTAAGTAGTGTCAAATTTATAGTCCACGCAATTGTGCGATGATGGTGTGATACTGTACATTAGCTTTGTTCATAGACTCTAAGATGAATGGAAGTTGTGTCTGAGCTGCTCTGCTTTCAATATTATCATTACAATCCATGTATTTAAAATACAGAATGCCAATGTATTTCAAATTACAATAATATTGTTATATATTGACAAAAGCCTACACATATTTCTTACTGGAGTAATTCACGTTAAACAGAATATTATTTGATTGTTGCTTCTCTTAAATCGATAGAATAAGAAGCAATAATATAACCCAAATGAATCCAGAATGAGGATGTAGTAACCAAGAGTGATTTGTCATGACCTGGTCGAAGTCAGTGGCGAAAGAGCACGTAGATATGGGTCTATAACAGAATACTGGGTTGTATAAGTATAACAAGGAGACGTTGTTTGTGTGTATAATATTTCATTAACAATTTGTGGATATATAGAACAGTATAGGTGACAAGTCAATGAATAGATGAAAGAATGAAGCCAAGTTATTAGTTACCGTTCTGGTTGCCAGGCGAACGCGCCTTGCCGAAGGCCAGGAGCCGAAAAGGCAAATGAGAGAAAGGGAGCTGAAAGTTATTTGTTTTATAGGGTTCTGCCGGAAGTTACAGAAAGGGTTCTACTTCCTATCTAGAGAGCGTTAATCTACTGGTGATGTGAGTGTCATAACAAAGGAGGCAACTCCTGCTACATTATCCCCCGCCAGATTTTTAAAATATAAAAATCGAATGAAATATGTATGTAGTAAGTTGGCGAGAATGTTGTAACAGGCATGAAAATTACGAAAAAACTAATGTTTGCAATAATCAATGATAGATATCAAGGTAGCCAACCGCTCTCGGCCAGAGAACGACTGGACATCTATATATCCATCACCCAAAGATACAATGCAATCAAAGTAAGAGAAGAGCTCAAAGTTCAAATGTTCAAAATACAGTTCACAGGTGTGCAATCACATGACAGCAGGAAAGAAAGTGTGTTCCAGAGAATGAATGCAGGTGGTTTTTGTTCTGTGGTATAACGTGAAATTTCCAACCTCCGAATGGATTTTCTCACAGGAAGAGTGCTGCAAAAATAAATTCTCTGGCTTGTTCTGCTGGTTTTGGTTGTTGATGAAGCTGTGTTGCTGTTGATGTTGTTGTCTCGCGGAGTGAGCGTATTCGATGTTTAAATTCACAGTAAAAAAATTTTTTTTAGAAAAAATGAGTTGCGCAAAGTGCTAGAAATAACAGCCGAAGTTGATGGTCGATGTTGAGAATGCGTTGACCTGGAAGGGTCAAGAGGCCAGCGACCAAAGAAATAAGCATTCTGAATAAATGCGCAGTTTTCAACGGCAAATTTACGTGGTAAATTTTTAAACCGGCAAATAGGAGAATATAGCTTAAGGCTGGAGAATCCTTGGCGAGAAACATTATCTCATGGCGCGTGGTTATCTCCGTGAGTCGAGAATTCTGCTGCCTACACGTGCCAAACAAGGTTAAGTTGAAAAAAAAATATTTCTATTGCGCCAGAAAATGATAGTGCAGCAGGTCGTTGGCAGCCATTTTGAAAAAAATGTGTGTGTGAAAGTGACAATGATGAAAAAGAAAGAAAGGCTTCACTTAGTATAACAAATATGGCGAGTTCAATTTTTTTTTTTTTGTGAACTTTGAAAAAAATTTGAACGATGAAGAAAACGATAAAAAAAAGTAATAGTTGAGATTCATCGAAAATAAATGTTCATGTTGAAATGTTTAAAAAAAAAATCAAATTTCTTTTTTGTTTGTTTGCTTTTAAAGTGTTCGTTGTAAGAAAGCAACGAAAAACATATATATATACAGTGAAATGCGACAGTTAGTTGATGCGTGAGAGAAAAAGAGTCTGTCTGAACGAGAATTTCACATGTGCGTGTGTTCGTTTCTTTGACTGCGTATTTTCATAGTTTGTCAATAAAGTTTGCTGCGTATTCGTAATGTTACTCACACAACACTAGATTCTGCTATTTTTTTCTTTTTTCGGGGTCACCACTTATAACAGTATACTGGTGTGTATGAATATAACAAGGAGATGTTGGTTTGTGTGTATAATATTTAATTAATAATTTGTGGATATATAGAACAGTATAGTTGACATGTCAATGAATAGATGAAAGAATGAAACAAAGTCATTAGTTACCGTTTTGGTTGCCAGGCGAACGCGCCTGGCCGAAGAAGGCTGGCCGAAGGCCAGGGTCCGAAAAGCAAATGAGAGAAAGGGAGCTGAAAGTTATTTGTTTTATAGGGTTCTGCCGGAAGTTACAGAAAGGGTTCTACTTCCTATCTAGAGAGCGTTAATCTACTGGTGATGTGAGTGTCACAACAAGGGAGGTAACTCCTGCTACAGTTCTGGCCTGGGAGGAGTACCGTAGTAAGGCTTGCAAACGTGCGAAATTGAGATTTCTCGTCACCCAAATCACTATAGAAAGCAAAAGAATCTAAAGTGAAATACTATGCAGTAACATATTGAGTTACTATCTTCAAACTAGTTGTTAGGTTTTAATGATAGGCATTTCCAGTTGACCTGAGATATAATACTGAGACGAGGAAGGTCGTATATCTAAGAAATATCCCCAAGATAGGATATTTGTGTTATTGTATGTAAATTATAATCTATTGGGGAAATATTAGTGGATACCTTGGGCACCATAACCAAGACTTCTCAGGGATTTCTCCTTCATATTTCGGACAAAACTTAATAAAGCTTCTATTGATAGATTTCGAGAATTATGAGGAGTTTTAGATAAATAGAAACAATTTAAAACAAATAGTTATATATCATAGAAACTGGGGCCACGTTAGGCAGTTTGTTATGAAAACGATTAAATCGTCATCGATCTCCATTTACGTTAACCTAAACTCAACGATTGCTTGTTTCATTAATAGCTTCTGTTAGACGCTAGGTTAAAAACTGGAATGAATAGCTTTTATTGGTTTGCTCTAAATGCAGTGAAATATATTCTCTATGATTTCATACAAATGGATATATCAGCCTGTGGACAGCATGTAAGCTTCTGTAACGCTTGTCTTACTCTATTACTTTATTACTCTATTACGTGTTCCAGCCGACATCTGTGAGAAAATTTGGCTTCAATGTTTTTTTCTTATGGAGTTGCTCCAAGAACCTAATTTTGATTCCAGATTGTTGCAACTCTAAGTTAATTTAAGTTTGTAATATGTTTGAAATGCGCCTGATTGCTACGTAATTTTATTTTCCCCTTTTGTAACGTTGTGGTTATATTGATTAGGAAAATACGCTGTGATGATGAGACAAACACAGTAGACTGATGATAAATCACGGTCAGGCTGATTTTATTTTTCGTTTCTTTTGGAAAAATTCTGGAAATTCATACAATCCGAAATCCCTTTCAACTACAAACTCATAGTATTATCGCTATATCAAAGGCAAATAGAAATAGTTTAGATGTTATCAATGTCCTATTGAATGATGATAATTTTAGCTGATAATGTTGTTGAGAAAGGCATGGGTGTTACACAATCTCATATCGTTTTTCTCCCTATATATCTGAATTCCTGTTCCTATATAACGAAAATAATCGATACAATCATTAAGCTGTTACACAAAGAAAAAAGCTATGTAACAACAGTTTCGGTGTTGATTCTGTTCGCTCCTTCTAACTCTCTGGTGGAAAGTCAATACTTATTTTTTCCCTCCTATGTTGTATTTCGCTTATTCTCATTCTCTCTCTCTCTCTATATATATATATATATCACACACACACGCCGCGCTCTCTCTCTTTATCTATCTCTCCTTTTCTCATTCCCTCTTTCTAGCTATGTTTCTTTCTTTCTTTCTTTTTTCATTGCAGCTCTCGGTTTCGATAGTTTCCAAATTATCAAGTTAAGACGTTTCTATAAATGAATGTTGAACGCTTTATCAGATCAATGGCTATGAGTTCGTCATCGATTATGCTTATTTTTTTCCGTTATTATTATTTTTTGCAGGGTGGTTGTATTCATTCTCTCTTCTATTGATAGATTTCCTGTTATCTGATCATCGGATGGTGATGGAACACCTGTCGAAAATTAAAGTTTTCGATAATCAATGAGCAATTTACACACAGCCAGCTACTTTCAGCAGAAATGAAAACTTTAAGTGCAATAATTCTATCCGTTCTCTACAAACATATAAGTCCATCACCCACCACAAATCTTACTGCTTCACCAAACATCTTAGTAAAAGGGTTAAGATAACTACGAAAGTGCTTTTGTTTCCTTGTTTGTTAATATACTATATTAACTTATTTATTTAACTTTGTTTAGTTAAGTATTTAAATAACAATTTATGATCAAATTAAAAAGTTCTATCGAAGTACACGTCTTTCTGAGTAGCAATTATCTTATGATTGATTTGTTTGTTTTTAATCATATTGGCTTTTGTAAAGAAAGAATACCTATTTTATCGATTAACCAAAGAAATATAGGGCGAAGCTGATGCAAGAACGGTTTTAAATAAGAATTTATTAGTATCGTACATTTCTTTTTATTTCCCTTCACATCTTAAATTTTATTTGATTATTATAATGAATAATTAGGTGGCTCGTTGGGAGAATTGTTACAGCGTCGACCCTAATTTCTCATGGCATTCGACTCTTTACTTCAGAGTTCGAATACAGCCCAGGAAAACTCAGTCTTCCAGTGTCAATAAAATTAAATATTAATCAAGTGCTGGGATCGATTTAATCGATTAAACCTCCCTACCAAATTTCTGGCTTCACTCTCACGTCAGAAACAATTATAAAATATAATATGTGTGGTGGATAACGAATAAGCTTTGCATTATTTGATTACTTCAAGGGCGGTAGATTGGCAGTATCGGTAGAGTCGGACACCATGCTTTGCAGCATAGAGTTACGCCGCTTTACGGTCTGAGTTCAAATCCCGCCGAGGTTAACTTTGCCTTTCATCCTTACGGGGGTCAATAAAATAAAGCACCAGTAACGTACTGGGGTCGATTTTAATCGACTTTTCCCTCCCCCAAAATTGCTGGCCTTGTGTCAATATAAGAAACCACATTATTTGATTATTTCTATTTCCGTTCTGAGTTCAAATCACGTTCAGTTTTTAT
Source organism: Eledone cirrhosa (assembly GCA_964016885.1). Lineage (NCBI taxonomy): Eukaryota > Metazoa > Mollusca > Cephalopoda > Octopoda > Eledonidae > Eledone > Eledone cirrhosa. Next base: position 295,869,349 of record OZ024743.1, read on the forward strand.
TAGTCCACGGCCACTAAAAAAGTACGCGGTAACAAATAAGGTTGATATAATCAATTATAACTCATTCCGCCGTGAGCAGCTACTGTTTAAAAATCATTATTATATAATTGGCAGTATCGGTAGAGGGTCAGACGCCATGCTTTGCATCATAGAGTTACGCCCCTTTATGGTCTGAGTTCAAATCCCACCGAGGTTCACTTTGCCTTTCATCCTTACGGGATCGATAAAATAAAGTACCAGTAATGCACTGGAGTAATTGCTGGCCTTGTGCCAAAAGTAGAAACAATTATTATATAAATGAAAGGAAATAGATTGGCAGTGTCATCAAATTTTAAAAAATCGAAAGAATACCTTGCGGTATTTATTCTGGTACTTTCCGTTGTATTTTTAAATCCCATTTCAGAATCGATAAGATGAAATATCATTCACAATTTAGATGACTACACCCTCCACCCACATTTCTGGCAAAGTGCATATCTTTTAAACGATTGTTTTATAGCTGAAAACAATGCGTGGTTAGTGGGTGTGTGTATTTATGTGTGTGCGCGTGTGTGTTTATGTGTGTGTGCGCGCGCGTGTGTGTGTTTATGTGTATATAATTGAGCTAAAGCAAATAAGGATGTACCTCGCTAGGCACATAATATACATTATAAATGCGTGCCATTGAAGGTTCTCCATAGCTTACTTGTAGGTGTTTGGAAGATACACAAGTGAGAATCGAAATCATGACCTTCAATTTATCGAAGACGATTAAATCAATGCTTTTCTACGGGAAAAATGCAGATATGTGAATGTTTGGTATGCAAAATGGATTGCTCGAATGTAGGACAGCAAGTATCATTCATAGGGCGAATCAATTATTGTCCAATCAGAATATTACATGCATGCACGTTCCAGAACATTTTCTTGCAGCATTATATAATATGATGTTTGGTGGGGAATATAGGTGTCAGACCTTTTCTACTCGAAACAAAAACAGCGAATTTTAAACCCTTTTGCAATGTGACGTATTCTGTGACTTTACTCATATTCCAAGATTTCCGTTGCATGTAACAAAAAATAATAGTAATGATATAAATCCTATTTAATCTGAAAGTTTTTCATGTAATCCTGATGTACAACAAAACTCCTGGTTCAATGACAATATTTCCAAAGAGGTTTAAACAAAAACAGGAAATAGAAAAACAAAAGACAAAGAAGATGGCAGAATATCTGTCCTCCGGGGCCGCGGGGCACCCAACGCGTGGGCTCCCAGTTGCTCATAATAGAGAGAGATGAGGAGAGCGGAAGAGACAGTGACAGAGGGAGTTTAGTTCCACTGTGTTCGGACCTCATGTAAAATGTATATGTTTATTTATCACATCACATTAATACTTCACATATATTTCCGTTTAAATAACTGAATAGTTTCAGAGACATAATTTAAAAGCCAACACTACTGTGCTATTGCTTGATGTATTTTCATCCAATGAGTGATACTTGTCGTAGTTTCGACTAATCCATATTGCTTGTGAAGCATCCACACATCTGCCTTTTTCCCCGAGTGGATGATTTAAAATTCGTAGAAAATCTTTCATAAATAATATTAATTAGACCATCAAGTAATTAATTAACCATTCATAAATATATTGATACATTATAACATCAGCATCGAAGTACAAATATCTAAAAATTAAAATTAATATCTAAGTGAATAAAATCTAGTCCAGAAATAAAAAAAATAGATTCCTACATGATTCCTACATGCCATACTACGAATCAAGTGTCAGATCTGGTAACTTAATACCCTAGCCAGTTTGCATTCACCAATGCCAAGAGCAACAACTGTCTCCCGCACAAAAAAAGAACTGTTACTAGAGAAATTTGGACATATGTTTATTGGTCCGACTGATAACATACAAATGGAATTATACATCTAGTTTGTATATTTGCCTGAGAAAACGCAAGGCAGTTATTATACAACTGCCTTACATCTTCGAAATACGTATAATGAATGAAATAGGGATGTACGAATAAACCGTCTCTCTAAAACGTATATATATATATATATATATATATATATATATATAGTTTAACGAGGTTTTTTATATGAAATCGTGTGTCGAAACAGATATTGTTATACTTGGGGAGGGTCATATTTGCGAGTAAGTTAGATCGCAGATATAAAAGACAGCGAGAAGCGAAAACCAACCAAACAGTGAGTGTGTTCTGTTATTAATTCTGCCAATATTACGCAAATATGACCCTCCCCAAGTATAACAATATATATATATATATATAAGTAGTTCCACGACATTTAATTCATCATTTCCGAGAACAATTATTTTAACGTAGTCGGAACATCAGCCCGGTTTAAATGAGATTATACGGAAAAGGAAAAACGGTTATACGAATACCCATGTGCAGAAGGAGTTACTGCCCAAAGGGGAAAGAACTCACTTTAGATCGATACTGGGACACGACTGAGAAAACTCAAAATATAATAGATTATTCATGTTATTCAGTCCAGTGGTTGTCAGTCTAGGGCTTTGAAATTACGTAAAAGGTGTTTCGAAACGTGTGCACAACGTGAGTAAAATTCATTTTTTGTATTTAGACAAGCGCTATTAAGCGGTCTCCTCAGGATATTGATTCTTTCTTCAATGCACAGCCGTCAAGACCGATTACCATTTCCGTATGGCTTAGACTTAGTAATAACTTTCCATTGAATGGGGTAATCTGCGCCTGCGTCCTTGAGGGACCATATGTGGCTTGCGAGCTTCGTGGACGATCGTTTGTCCTGGTATCTGAATGTCGACAAATGATTCAGGAAGAGTTCTTTAAACCGGCCCTCCACCATACCTATATAGGATTTGACCTCTTGTTGTTGATTTGGTCGGTTAGAAGTGAGTACAGCTTCATAAATTAAAGCGGGAGCGTTGCACTGTTGTTGAAGGTGACAAGCTTCAGGCCTTCGGCAAGAGCATCTTGGTGGGGCTCTGCTCTGAGGGTTGTTGGTGATGTGGGCCTTCATATTCTTAGCACAGGAGTGGCTGAGTTTCACCCTGTGTCTGTTATGGGGAAGTGCCTATCTAAGAGAGCTAAAAATATTTTACCTACATTAGTTTTAACATTGAGTGAGAGGGAGGGGCGAGAACCTAATTATTTTTCTATTAGCACTATTTCTTTTTCTATTGCTGTTGGCGTTAGGAATGGAGTAAGCAAGTGGTTGTGAGAAGCCACTACTATCTAACGCCGCGTTGTAATAAGGTGTCGCTCTGTCAAAGATTATTTTATTAGAAGAGAGGTTAGAGATTCTAGTACCGATATTTTTCACGAAGTTTCTGAAAACTGTAGGTGGGTTGATTAAATAACACGAATAATGTATTATATTCTGAGTTTTCCGAGTTGTCTCTCTAATCGATCTAACGTGAGTTGCCTCCTCTTTGGGAAATAACTTCTTTTGCACATGCGTATTCGTAAAATGTTTTTTTTTTCTATAATCTCATTTAAACCGAGCTGATGATCCGACTAAGATGAAACAATTGTTTTCGGAAATGGTGAATTAAATGTTGTGGATCTACTTCTACCAAACTCGTCTCATGGACTGAGTGCTCTACTACTACGGATATAACCGACCAGTGTTCTACTTATATATATATATATATATATATATATATATATATATATATATATATATATATAAATATATATATATATTTCAAACGATTTCATATCAAAAACCTTGCTAAACAAAAAGAAATATATATATATATATACATATATATATATATATATATATATATATATATATTTGTTTGTTTTTTTTTATTTAGCAAGGTTTTTGATATGAAATCGTTTGTCGAAACAAATATTGTTATACTGGGGATGGTCATATGGTTGTAATAATACTGTCAGAAATAATAACAGAACACACTCATTGTTTGGTTGATTTTCGCTTCTATATCTTTTATATCTCCATAGATAATTTATTTGGCAATCAATGTTTATCATTGATTGACCAACAGTTAAAAATACAAATATAAATATATATTTATATATATATATATATAGTCTATCAAAGTTCTTTCGTTGCACATCTGCAACATCAACAGTGGTACTATTATGTTTCCTCCCATTGTATTGTATTGCAATGTCTACGTCATATGTAGACTATATATATATATATATTTATATCTGTATTTTTAACTGTTGGTCAATCAATGATAAACATTGATTGCCAAATAAATTAACTATGGAGATATAAACGATACAGAGGCGAAAACCAACCAAACAATGAGTGTGATCTGTTATTATTTCTGGCAATATTATTACAACAATATGACCCTCACCGAGTATAACAATATATATATATATATGTAAATATGATAATAATGGAGCTGCGGCGCTGCAAATGGGTTACATATGAAAAGGTTTGTCCTCATCAGTGGCCTTCCAACCGTCGTAGGCATTTCGTCGCATTAAAGGCCATATACCTCAGGTTAGTGCGAGCAACGGCTAAAAAAAAGTCGTTGGGACACGTAAATAAAGGGGACGCTAGGGTAAACAAACAAAATGGTTTAAGCAGCAGAAAGTGATGAAGAAGGAAACAAGTCCCAGATTTCTATGAATATAAATTCGGTGGAATCGTGAACGAGAGAATAAACACCATCAAACCTAGTTGAAATGTGAGCAAGGAAGGAATTTCGCACAGGTCTAACGGGAGGAAGAAGGGGTCTGGTCTGCGAATTCGGTAAACATAAGTTCTGTGAAGTCGCAGACGAGAGAGAGAGAAAAAAAATTCATACCGGCTTGGCCAAGTACCCGCGAGAAAAGGATTACAGACAGGTCAAACGGGAAGAAAGGGGAGGAGGAGAGGTAGTGAAAAAGAGTGAGTGAGTGAAAGGTGAGGAAGAGGCTAACAGAGAGAGAGAGAGACTGCTAGAAAGGGTAAAGACACAAAGAACGAAACAGACTGGTGGCAGCGGAGGAAAAAATATATGTGTAAATATAATAATAATGGAGCTGCGGCGCTGCAAATGGGTTACATATGAAAAAGTTTGTCCTCATCAGTGGCCTTCCAACCGTCGTAGGCATTTCGTCGCATTAAAGGCCATATACCTCAGGTTGGTGTAAGCAACGGCTAAAAGAAAGTCGTTGGGACACGTAAATAAAGGGGACGCTAGGGTAAACAAACAAAATGGTTTAAGCAGCAGAAAGTGATGAAGAAGGAAACAAGTCCCAGATTTCTATGAATATAAATTCGGTGGAATCGTGAACGAGAGAATAAAGACCATCAAACCTGGTTGAAATGTGAGCAAGGAAGGAATTTCGCACAGGTCTAACGGGAGGAAGAAGGGGTCTGGTCTGCGAATTCGGTAAACATAAGTTCTGTGAAGTCGCAGACGAGAGAGAGAGAAAAAAAATTCATACCGGCTTGGTGAAGTGCCCGCGAGAAAAGGATTACGGACAGGTCAAACGGGAAGAAAGGGGAGGAGGAGAGGTAGTGACAGAGAGTGAGTGAGTGAAAGGTGAGGAAGAGGCTAACAGAGAGACAGAGAGAGACTGCTAGAAATGGTAAAGACACAAAGAACGAAACAGACTAGTGGCAGCGGAGGAAAAAATATATGTGTAAATATGATAATAATGGAGCTGCGGCGCTGCAAATGGGTTACATATGAAAATGTTTGTCCTCATCAGTGGCCTTCCAACCGTCGTAGGCATTTCGTCGCATTAAAGGCCATATACCTCAGGTTGATGCGAGCAACGGCTAAAAAAAAGTCGTTGGGACACGTAAATAAAGGGGACGCTAGGGTAAACAAACAAAATGGTTTAAGCAGCAGAGAGTGATGAAGAAGGAAACAAGTTCCAGATTTCTATGAATATAAATTCGGTGGAATATATATGTATATATATACATATACATATATATATATATATATGTATATATAGATAGATAAATATACACAGGTGTGTATGATTGTGTATAGAAGATTATATTAATAAGAGGAATTCCAACTTTGTCTGATTTACTCGTTTTATTTACAATCCTTTAAAATTTATAATGGTATTATTATGAAATCAGTGAAGAGTGGTTTGTTAAGAAGACAGCCACCGGACCGTTACTATAGTAGCAGTTTTGGCCAATTTTTGCTCGACAAAATAATTTGGAGATAATTATAAAGAATTAGTATATCTAGTAACATATATATACACAGATGCATACTTATGCTAGCAAATATATAAATTTTCTTATTTT
>OZ024743.1:295878086-295903086 GCA_964016885.1 Eledone cirrhosa
TTTTTTTATAAATGTAATTTGATTGGTTATAAATGAAATTATGGCTGTCACGTGAACAAGTTTTCATTAAATTTTCGCGCCGGTATTTGGAAATGTATTCTGTAGCCTTTTTAGAGAATTTTATGACAAGCAAAAGATAATGGTCAAGAGAAATTGGATGGGAGAATTGTTCTGGTTCAGTGAATATGGTTAGTTCGCTGGGGTGTCAGAATTCAGATTTTCTATTGAATAAAGAAAGTAAATATATGTATGTTTATTTGTGTGCTTGTGTGTGTGTGTGTGTGTGTGTGTGTGTGTGTGTGTGTGTGTGTGTTGTGTGTGTGTGTGTGTTTGAATATCTTTTTACTTAAAAAAGGGTCTCACGAAGGCTTTTTTTAAATAAACGTAATTTGATTGGTTATAAATGAAATTATAGCTGTCACGTGAACAAGTTTTCATTAAATTTTCGCGACCTTATTTGGAAATCTATTCTGTAGCCTTTTAGAGAATTTTATGACAAGCAAAAGATAATGGTCAAGAGAAATTGGATGGGAGAATTGTTCTGGTTCAGTGACTATGGTTAGTTCGCTGGGGTGTCAGAATTCAGATTTTATATTGAATAAAGAAAGTAAAAATATGTATTATTTATTTATGTGCTTGTGTGTTGTGTGTGTGTGTTTGAATTTCTTTTTACTTAAAAAAAGGGGGCTCACGAAGACTTTTTTTAATAAACGTAATTTGATTGGTTATAAATGAAATTATGGCTGACACGTGAACACGTTTTCATTAAATTTTAACGCCCTTTTTGGAAATCAATTCTGCAGCCTTTTTAGAGAACTTTTTGAAAAGCAAATGATAATGGTCAAGAGAAATTGGACGGGAGAATTGTTCTGGTTCAGTGAATATGGTTAGTTCGCTGGGGTGTCAAAATTCAGATTTTCTATTGAAGTAAAGAAAGTAAAGATGTGTATGTTTATTTGTGTGCTTGTGTGTGTGTGTGTGTGCGTGTGTGTATTGGAAGACGATTCTATTAGTAGAAATGGGGGAGGGAGTTGTGTGTATGTGTATATGGGTGTTATGTGTGTGTGTGTGGGAGTATGTTAAGATGGAGAGAATATATATATTTTGTGTGTGTATATATGTGTGTAGGAAAGTGTTTCTATTAATAGAAATGGGGGAGGGAGTTGTGTGTGTGTGGGGTGGGGGTTGTTGTGTGTGTGTATAGGTGTTATGTGTGTGGGAGTATGGTTAGCATGTTAAGATGAAGAGAATATATATATATTGTGTGTGTGTGTAGGAAAATGATTCCTTTAGTAGGAATATGTTTGAATGAACATATTTTCCTTACTTATTCGTATTTGTTGTGTTGTATTGTCAGTGCAAACGTATGTTAAGATTTATTTAGTTCGGGTTTTTATTTTTTAAAGTAGAAGGTGTTATGTGTGTGTATGTGTCTGTTTGGATGGTTAGCATGTTATGGTGTTGACATAATGTATATTAAACCATATGTAATGCTGGTCTATATTTTTGAATAAATATATTTTCCTTATTTATTCGTATTTGTTCTGTTGTATTGTTAGCGCAAAGGTAAAATGGGAAGAGTTGGAATTTAAGTGTCTTATTACTTGCGCATATGACTAGATGTGCGGTTAGTGGTATCTGTCTCGTGGTTGGAACCAATCAAATTACTTCTCGAAAAACCTGGCATTTCGAGCCACTTTTTCCATATAAAACAAGTAACATTCAGAGATCGACCAGATGTGAGAAAAACCACAGACCCTCCATTTCAACTCTACTTTTGAAAAGCAGAAGAACTGCGAAACCGGTAAAGGAACCAAATAAATATATATATATTTTTTTAAATAAGACTCCAGTTGCATTTTAGATTTCATCTTTTTTTCTTTATACTTTCACTCGTGTAGGACACCTCGGTTATTTTTCATTTTATAAAAAAACCTCACTTTCTAATATATATATATATAATTATATATATATATATATATATATATATATATATATATATATATATATATATATATATATATATAATTATATATATATATATATATATAGATATATATATAGATATAGATATATATACACATATATATATATATATATATATATATATATATATATATATATATATATATATATATATATATATATATATATATATATATATATATATGTGTGTGTGTGTGTGTCTTTGTGTGTATGTATTATATATATACATAGATGATTTCAACTATGGGCTTTCACATTTTCGAATGTTTGTAATAATATGGTTGAGCTTCTTCTACTTGTTGTTGTAGCAACATTTGCAATTCTTCCATAGAAATCGACGTTTTTTGTTGTTGTCATTTTGTTTTTTTTTTGTCGCCAATTTATTTTTTTCCCAACAGAAATGAGTACACAACAGATAAGAGTGTATGTATATACACACTTATAGTTTTGTTTTTTGTGAGTTTTCTTTCATATCTGTTGTTTGGTAAAGCATAACAAATTGGCGACGGAACAAACACAAGTCTATTTCGATGAAACGATTGCCAATGTTGCTACAACAAAAAAAGTAAGAAGAAGCTCAACTAAAAGTAATTGATTTGACTCTGCATAACCAGATTCTTACAAACGTTCGACAGAGTGAAAACCCATATCAGTTGAAATCATTTATGTATATCTTCCATAATTTAAGTGGGCACTTAATCATATGAAATTGTTCAAACTGATATTAAAGTTATATGGAAATAAATTCTTATCAAACGTGACAAAGTAACACTGAATGTAATAGAAAATATAATCTGAATCCGTTGTGTCACCATTGAAATTTTCCTAAAAGAATATAGCCTGTTACATGTTCAATACAAACAAAAAAATCAATTTTTAAATCAATTTCTGATGGAGTATTACGAGAAATCGAAACATGCATATTCTATGATACATATTAACGCACATATTATCAATATTTATGTAATATATTTTTCTTACTACAAGAGAAAGGTATAGAATTTGAGATGCACAATTCAATCACAATTACAATATAAACAATGACCGCTTTCAGCAAGTTGTTTTCAAGCAACTTATGTCATCGTACGGTTCATATTTTCCTTAAACAAATGAACCTTGATATATCCGAGAGCAGTAGATGAGATATTTGATCATCCATGTTATTCTACAAATGCAGAGTTTTGCCAAAACTAGGAAACAGTAACTGAAACTATGCATCTTATTCCGGAGATAAATTGCTTTCTTATTCACAGCGCCTCACTGCTGACATATAAAGGAGAAAAAAATAAACATTTCAACTGACATCATTGTAGAACATTGTAGAACCATTATGAGTGCGCAACCGAAGCAAGATTCAGTAATGCACCTTTGTCATTGTTTTTGTTGTTGTTGTTGTTTTGTTTATACTGTTAACTATTTCAGTGCTAAATCCATATTTGGTCTTTTATTGCACTAGGTTGGGGTTATACTTTAGCTTTGACAGTTTTCTAAAACATTAAAACCAAAGAGATATTTTGGTTTCTTTACTTAGTTTCGAACTGTACCTTTTAGAACTAAACTAAAATACACCGGTACCTCTTTTCCACAGAACTGTTGAAAACTAAAATATATCCAATACGTTTGGGACATTCACAACTTTAATGCACCGTTGAAAAAAACATGAACTCAGAAACTTCTTTTCCAATATAAACTTGGCAATCAGTAAGAATTATTGGTTTCGCTTTGGCTAGACTGAATGTTATCTGGGAAGACAATCGTTACCCTATTGATCGTTTCGATCATTTATTAGCATACAAATGTAAAGCTGCTACACGAGCCGAAATTCAAAACATAGTCGCAGCCTAGATACGATAAAATCGTAAGTCTTTACTGCTTCACTGTACTCATGTATTAAATAGTATTTACATTAACACAAGTAAAATAATTAAGCGTATAAAATACGTCAGTTTATTAACATAAAACACTATGATTAACTTTCGAATAACATCTTTAGAAAAGAATCAATGCAATGAAAAACAACGAATTATATTCATCAGAGAATAAATAGATTGACTTTGATATAAGACGAATTACAGAATGCAATCATTTGAACATTTTCGGAGAAGGTGTGAAGATATTAATGTGATGGCTAGAAGCGAAATCATTGTAACGAATATAGTATATTGTGAATGAGGCATATTATGGCAAATGTAAGTTGTAAATATAGCATTCATATATTAATATCGATGCAGACGTTTTTTTTTTATTTTTTACACGTGATTATGTATATACATATAAATATATATGTTGTACGTGTGTGTGTGTATGTGTATGCGTATGTGTGTACATACATGTATATTTTTATGTGTGTGTGTGTGCGTGTATACACATACACATATATGTATGTGTGTATATATATATAACGTAAAAGTTAAGTTTGAAAGTTTAAAAGTTAAAATAAAATAAAATAAATAAAATACACAGACACACGCAAACAAACCCCCACACACCCACACAATATATAAATATATAAATTCTGTTGCATGGCGCTTGACTCTTAGGAGTTCATCCGCCCTTTACATGTCTTGTTTTTCATCCAGCAGGGTGTCCAATTACCCTCCACATCAAGCAAGCTTGATGGGGCTGTCGGTTTAGTCACCGACCACTTTAACGTTTTTAACTTTAAAATATTTAAATATAGATGGAAACACCTTTAACTTTCGGTTGTTAGAATGACTTTTCTAAAGTTTATATGGCATATTTAGTTACATATTTTTATATGAAAGATATTCTTGAGCTAACGTTGTATATTTGTGAATTATTCATATCATATATGAATAACAGATGACGTTAATGCATATGATTGTATCATTCATAAGATTATCTAAGGTTTCAGCTTCGGATAACAAAGGATGCATTATTTTAAACTAATCGTTTTCTTTTATAGGATTTGTAGAGTGGCTACTATAAATTAAGTATAGGTTTTCCTGCAAACACTACTTTTATGTGGTATAGATGAGATTCGAATTATTAATTCTTCAGTTTGCTGGCCTTATAAACACAATCACACAAACATACGTAAATATTTGAGGAGTATTTATGAGTTCATAGACATAGACATGTTCACACATACGTAGGCACACACACACACACACACACTTGTGCTTATGTGAATTAATGTACGCAAGCGCAGGCGAAGGTAGTACATTAGTAGCGCAATATTTCATATTATTTTACAAGGGCGAGCCTTCCTGATTGACCTGAGTCACTTTCTGTTTCATTTTGGTCATGTCGCTTGGCGAATTACGGGACGGGGAAGCTATTTAACGTATAGTTGGGGTGGATAGTTGTTGTCTGTGAGGAATTCACACTCCCTTTTAATAGATCTTGTTTTTTGTGCTCCTGGGGTTCCATTTACCCTTCTCACGAGACCAAGGTATGGTGGGGAAGCCGGATTAGTCGCCGACCACTCGAAGCAGGTTGTATTGGGTTACACGGTACCAATAGCAAGCAGAAGTCTGACCTGACATCTCATCTTTCAGAAAACAATTTAAAAAGTACCAATAACATACTGGGATTTATACAATCGGATGAATTTTTCCGTGAAAGTTTTCATCTGTTTCAAACTTATTTCACGGAAACTTTATTTCTTCAAAATGTGAAGAGTAGTGTAAAGCAAGAGATTGCGACATATATTCGATCACTGATTGACTATATTTCAATATATACTGTACGTACCAACATTTAAAATAGCACAGAATTTCTTTTTATATTTTCTATAGATATAGAAACGTAAATACAACTTTTAAGGCGTTCTTTTCACTCTTTCTGCGTGACACCTTGGTTAAGTATATTTTACCAATGACAACCTTCGCAGTAACATCACTAATTCCGCTGACACCCTATCGTTAATTCTTTGTTTATTTTTCTTATTTTTCTCTGACTCTATCTTTATGCCATCTGATGACGTCGCCGATTGAAATGCGTCAGGGTCTGATGACGTAATCAATTAGCGAGAGAAATACATATTATGCAACCATAAACGTTATTGGAATCCGGCCTTCACATATTTTTCATTGAGGTATTTAACACCGTTCCTGTAGCACCCACGAGATATGATATCTATAATGGAAGATACACATTACGTTGAGTACTTTCTGCTTATTACATCACGATCTACTGATTGGAAAGACTGGCTGACAAACTCAGCTACCTAATAGTGAAACCATACAACGTAAAGAATATATATGTATACATATGTATACATACGTGTGTCTGTGCGGGTGGGTGTTGAGATCTATGTTTATGACCCGTACTTATATGGTTTGATCATAAAGATCAATACAAAAAGAACCAACTTGAAAGAATAAACACTGGAGGGTCGATATGACCGTCTAAATCCTTTCGAAGCTGTGTCTCAGCATGGTCATAATCTAATGATTGAAACACATAAAAGAATAAAAGTCTAAAAGAATATATCTTTATAAAATGAAGAATATAATCGGAATTTGTTTCTATGTTTTTCTTATCATATTATATTTCTATAATTATGTCTTAGATTTATTGCACCCACTTCCAAAATACCATTAATTATTCCTATCCAAAACTGTATAGAAATCTATTTCATACACAATTGTTTCAGAAGTTCGATAAATTACTGATAATGGTTTCGACGCGCCAAGAGATTACCTCTTGCTCTGTGGCGTTTACCACCAATAAACTAGTTATATTAAGCGATATCGATCACTTTCTATTGATTCCTCTATCAATAGATATTAATGGAGAAATTATACGGCATACCAGTTGTTCTACCTGTTTAAGAGTGTTGTCTATATGTGACATACAATCAATCAGTCATATACACTCGTGAACATTGATTTTTAGCTAATGCGTGGGAAACTCTCCATACTCAAGTGGTAACCTTACTATTAGAATGTGCAGATCTAACTATCAACGTATCAATTCTGTCAATAAAAGAAAGTGGTGGGAAGAGGCAAATAGCTAGAATAAGATAAAGGGGGTGGGGACAAATTGTGATGAAAATATATTACAGAAAAAATAGCAGGAAATTGTAAGAGAGAGAGGGGGAGACCAATAAATAAAGAGACAAGGAAAGTGTGTAAAAAATTGTGAGAGAAAGAAAGGCTAAGAGAGATAAAGATTTAGAGCGCGAGAATTGTGGGATTCATACAGGTGCATACACAGAAAAATTTCTGCGTGCGTGTATGCTTATATATATGTGTGTGTATGTACGTATATACGGAAATAAATATGCACACACAGACACACACACACACACACACACTCACACAGACACACGCACAGACACACGCACACACATATATATATATATATGCACACACAACCCCCCCCCCCCCCACACACACACACACACTCACACACACACACACATATATATATATATATATATATAACAAATAGTCTATCGCTCTACATGGCTGAATACAATAAATATAATCTGAGGTTTTCGAATATTAATAATAATATTCAATTCGTTTGCAATTATGCAAACATCCTCTTTTTAAGCCATGTCTGTAGAATGAACCCATCAACGAACACTTAGCAAACACCCTGAACCGAACGCCAAACTGGATGTGTGTTGTGTATATCGGACTTATTCTTGTTATGGGTTTAGTGATTAGACTGCCGTCATTGTGGGACAGTTTCGTTTTAGTAGATCTTGTCAACCCCAGTTTGATTTCTTTTCAAATCTGGTTCTTATTTAATCGATCTCATTTTTTGTTGCACCTTTAAAGCATGAGAAATAAATACCAACGCAGAATAAATGTTAACACACACACACACACACACACAGATACACAGAAGGCATTTGTCATCCCGAAACCATAACAGAAGAAAATTGCCCAAGCTCTCGCACAGCGGAACTGAAAGCAGAATTACGCGGCTACGGTGAGAACTACTTAATCACACAGACAGGCTCGGAATTAGCCCAGTAGAGGTCCCTCCTCCTTCTCCCCCTGCTGACGTCAAATCCCCCCAAAGCGTATGGGATGCCATCCAGTGCAGTCTGGCCTCAAACAGGCTCACGCGCCAGCTCGACCACCATCGCCTCGCCTGTTTTCGCGCGGCCTCCAAACCCCACAGTGGTGCCTGGCTCCATGCCTTGCCATCCTTCTCCACTGGCACGCAGCTGGATAACGATAGCCTGCGCATCGGCGTTTTCTTGAGGCTTGGACTCCGGATCTGCGAGCCACATAAATGTCGCTGTGGATCCGCCGTGGGCTCTTTCAGCCTCCACCCGCTTTCCTGTCGCCAGAGTGCCGGCCGCCTTCCACGCCATGCTGCCCTCAACGAGGTCATTAACATGGCGTGGACGCTGCAGGCTTCCCCTCCCATCTCGAGACGGTGGGGCTGGACCGAGGGGATGGCAAAAGGCCAGACGGTATGACCATCTTCCCGTTCCGCGGTGGCAAACCCCTCGTCTTGGATGCCACTTAAAGCGAGACTTTTTCCAGCCGCAACCTGCGACTAACCCAGGTACTGCTGTACGTCGGGGTGAGGAGGCCAAACTCTCCAATTACCGGTCGCTCTTTGACAGGTTCGCTGTAGTGCCCTTGGCAGTGGACACTTCTGGTGTCCTTGGCCCTAGGTCTACCTCCCTATTCACCACTATAGGCACTGAGCTTGCCAGCCGCAGGTATGAGCCTCGCGAGTTGGGATGGTTCTTCCAGCGCATGTCCCTTATGATCCTCTGGGGAAAAACCTTCTCCATCCTGTCCGCCGGGGATGTGGGGAGGCCAGCACGGGGAAGCCCATTTGCTCACCATACGGATTAATAGGCAACGTTATAAACTATTGTAAATAAATATATTATATGTGCAAACTGTAATGTTGTAACGCATATATGTGACAGGCACAATATCTTAAGTTAGTTTGCAATTTTGACATATTTGAGAAATGACTTACACAATAAGCCTGATCTGCGATTATATATAAGTTGAACATTTTACTATGTTTTTTTTTTGGTTTTGTTTATTTATTAATTGATTGCAATTATGTCTTTGCTTTCTATATGGAGGAATTGTTTGAGTACGTCATCCTCCGTTTTCATTCCTTCATTTTTTAATTTGAATACACGCCAACGTGTTCTCCGTAAATAGGAAGCACCAGCTTACTTTCCGTTTGCTGTCATGTGACACTGAACGTTAGGAGTTCACTACAGCAATAGCTAAACTACACCAGAGCAGTCACTTGGTAGCTGATCTGTTCCGGATGGGCTAATTCCTCGCTGATGAAGCTGCTCTTAGCCAATTACGTAATGCTAATAAAGGCCAATTATTAATTAATTCTATCGTGCAATGCTACTTGTTGACACTGTCCGTATTTTCAGCAATGATATATGTATGGAATTTGGTATTAATAAGTGTGGAGTCCTAGTGATGAAGAGGGGTAAATTGAGCAGAAGCAACGGAATCCAGGTACCAGCAGGTGAGATGATAAAGGAAATTGACACTGAAAAGCGATACAAATATTTAGGTGTTTTGGGGGCAGATGACATCAAGAACAAACAAATGAAGGAATTGATAAGATCTGAGTACATTAGGAGAGTAAGGAACGTATTAAAATCACATCTAAATAGTAGGAATGTCATAAGTGCAGTGAATTCCCGAGCTGTGTCTATTATTAGGTACAGTGCGGGAATTCTGAGATGGAATGTTGCTGAACAAAAAGAAATGGATAGGAAGACTAGGAAGCTATTGACTATCTACAACATGTTCCACAAGAGGAGTGATGTGGATAGACTCTACTTAAAGAGATCTGAAGGCGGAAGAGGTCTTATCAGCATAGAGGACTGTGGTCAGATGGAGAAAAACAGCCTGCACAAATATGTGCCTGACAGTAGGGAGCCAATGCTCAAAATTGTACTGAAGGAGAAGACAATAGACCAGGAGATGCCCAAGGAGAAAATAACAACAAGGAGGAAGAGCAACCTTCATGAAAAATCCCTTCATAACACCTTCTTTAAGAAAACGGAATTTAGATATCCACAGACATGAAACTGGTTAAAAAGAGGAGACCTTAAAAAAGCTACAGAAGGAATGCTAATGGCTGCGCAAGAGCAAGGAATGCTAATGGCTGCGCAAGAGCAAGCCATCATATTGACAAGGCGAAGGCTAGCTCACTGTGTAGGATCTGTGGAGAGAGAGGAGACTGTGGCTCACATTGTATCCGAGTATAAACACCTAGCCCAGACTCACTATAAAGGCTGGAGACATGATGTGATGCGCAGGGTGATCCACTGGCATCTATGCAAAGTAAACAATTTACCACATTCTGAGAAGTGGTATGAGCATAAGCCAGAGTCGGTCATAGAAAACGATCAGGTGAAGGTGCTATAGGATTTTAGGATACAGACGGACAAGAAATTAGAACACAATAGGCCTGAACTGATGGTTTTGGACGAGGAAAAAAGATCGAGCCTGATTGTAGATGTAGCCTTCCCATTTGACACGAGATTGCAAGAAACGGAAAGGGATAAAATTAACCGATACCAGGACTTAAAGTGGGAGTTAAAAAGGATTTAGAACTGCCATGATATCAAGGTCGTCGCGATTGTAATAGGCGCACTAGGTACTATCTCAAAGAGTTTCCAAGGATGGTTAAAGAAGATTAGTCCAGCCCCGCTTTTTGGAACACTTCAAAAGGCATGCTTGCTGGGAACAGCAAGAACACTCGAGACGTCCTGAATGTCTGAGGCTGCACGTAGTGGCTTGATATTCCTTTCAACAAACTTTCCAGTTAAATTACATCAATGACTGAGACTCAAAGAACAATAATAATAAAAATAATGATTTCATTTATTGGCCACAAGGGCCGACATATAGGGGACAATACAAAAGACTGGGACAGTGGGGTTTACAGAAAAATCGAGTAAACAATATGAATAACAATAACAAAGTAACAATAACAAAGTAACAATAACAAAGTAACAATAACAAAGTAACAATAACAAAGTAACAATAACAAAGTAACAATAAAGTAACAAGAAAATTACAAGAAAAAAATTCCGCAGTAGGGGGCATGACCACCCAGGGATTGCTCAGGTACTCCCACCAATCCTGAACGACCCGACGCTTCGAGAGCACCCTGGAAGAGCACCCCCTCTCCTCCTTAAATTTACCGACCTGCAGCCGCATGACCAGAGTAGGCCCACTCACACGGGCCATTGTCGCCACATTCACCCACCTTTCAACAAATGTACTGGGGGGCAGCACTTCTCTCTCCACCCTCACCTTCCTCTCAAAGTGAAACTTGAAAAGGTTGATGAGGGATTGGCCGAAGAGAAAAGTATCTGTCTTCAGTCCTTTCAACCTCGTCCACCATACAACCTCTTTCGCTACAGCCACCAGACAGAGGAAAATTGCCTGCCCTTCCTGGCCAAAAGAAGGCGGCGGTTCGATCTTCACTATCGACTCGGCCGATAGCCGGATCCGTTCTACACGACAACAACAGCTGTTCAGCATAAATCCACAAGTCAGTAATGCACGGACCATGGACGAGTGCGTGCAGAACGATTTCGTCGCTCTGCGCGCATCTCGGGCAGGTCCGTCTGACAGCACTTCCGTGCCTGTAGAGTTTATCTCGAACCGGCAGTGGCCCCCGGTAGCACTGCCAAGCGAGGGATTTTTGGAAATTATCCATCGTCCCCGGCTTGAAAGTCCTCCGGTACAGACTGGTTAGTTCGACTTCGTTGACTCCCAGAGCCTCTCCGAGTGCGTCGTCGCACATCCCACCACTAATCCTCTATAGAACTCGAGAGTGGAAGTTCCACTGACCGCATTGCCCGCCTGGTAGAGGGCAGTGAGTGCCTGGCAACATTCCAGATGCCAGTTACCCAGTCTCGGTCTCTTCTTGACCCAGGACTGCAGCTCAGTCAAAGAAACGAGCTGCGGAAAGGCCCGTCTGACAAACGGCGACTACACCTGTTCACCGTTTAGGCAGAATATCTGGAGATGCCGCAGTCTCAGCGCATGCCTGCGCATCATTAGCCACGGCATGCCCAGCCCTCCACGTAGAGGGTGCTGGCAGCAGATGGACCGCCTCACCAGCGGAACCTGACCCCTCCACAAGAATTTGAAGAGGAGCCGCTCCAAGATGGCGAGGCGCAAACGTGGGCAAGGGACGACGGTCAGACGGTAATAGATGACGGACGCGATGTACGCATTCGCCACCTCCGTCCGACCTTTCAGTGATAGCTTCATCCCAACCATTTCTGGGTGAGAATGGCTAACCTGCCCGTCACCTCGTCCAATTCTTATCCACCTGGAGGTCTGGCCCGAACCAAATCCCTAGCAACTTTACCGTCCGTCCGTCCAGCGCCTAATGACGCTGTTGGACGGCATGGACTTGCCTCTCCAGGTGCCGAGTTGCAAGCCCACCGACTTTTCCGGGTTAAGTTTTGCTCCCGTCAACCTTTCATATTCCTCCAATAAGTTGCCGACCACCTCGATTTCTGAGGTGTCCGACACCATAACGGTGATGTCGTCCGCATAAGCCGACACAGCCTTTCCGCGTCCCGGTTCGAGCGGGATGCCCAGCAACATCTCCAGCTTCCGCAGTAAAGGCTCAAGAGTCAATATGTACAGAAGGGAGGAGAGAGGGCACCCTTGACGGACCGATAGGGAGACCTGAAACGGTTCCGAGAGGTGGCCATTAATTTTGACCATCGAGCAGGTGCCGCTGTGCATTGCAGCGATCCAGCTTATGAAGACGGGGCCGTGGCCAGCCGCCTTGAGGACGACCTCTAGGTACCGATGGTTGACCCTATCGAATGCTTTCGATTGATCTAAATTGATCAGAGCCCCACCGAAGCCAGGTTTACGCCCAACCCTCTCTATGATGTATCGCATTTCGTGGAGGTTTGCGCCTCCCCAACCAAATCCCTGACGACAAGCGCCAAGCTCTTCGCTAATAACCCTGGCCCAAATCTTAAACTCTGTGTTGAGCATCGTTATGGGCCTGAAATTGTCTAATGTGTCCCTCTTGTTCTCGTCTTTCCTTATCAGCGTCACTACGCCCCGGCTCACAGAACTGGGAATACTCCCGTTTTGCTGCCAGTTGCAGTAGAGGGCTTCGAGGAGATTGGAGAACAAGTCTGGCATATTTACGAAAAGCTCGTAGGGCAGACCATCCAAACCGGGTGACTTGCGCCTCATGCAGCCGACAATGGCATCCTGAATCTCGGCTGAAGTAATTGGCCTTTCGCACAGCCCAGCGTCAGGCATCGAGAGTTGCGGCAAGCCATCGAGGTAGGGACTGAAGTCCGCCACTATCTCTGACCCGCCACTTCCCCCGAACAACCGAGCAAAATGTTGGCGAAAGGCCTCACACATCCTCTTGGAATCGCCCAGTTCGTGTCCGTCTAGGTCCGTCAAAGACCGAATCGTGGTTTTATTATCACGCTGCGCCTCTGCCACGCGGGCCCATCGAACAGCTTTGGTTTCCTCGTTTCTCAGAGCACGCGCCTTATATCTGACAATGCAACCTTCGTGTTTCGCATTGAAGAAATGATCTAACGCCATTCTCGCCGCTAGCACATCAGTTGCGATGCCACTACAAATAGCCTCGTCTAACTTATCATCCAACTCCCCCTCCTTTCTATTTTTCTCTAACGCTACTTCTTTGCTAAACTCTATCGACATTACTCTAATCTCTCTTTTGAGAGCCCCCCACAATCTATTGTTGACGACTCCCCTTGTCAACTTTTAATTAACTAAATTGTTGACCTGGTCCCTGTAAGCCTTACGTGCCGGAAATGACATGTTTAGCTTCCAGTAACCAGGTCCTAATCTACGCGTCTTATCTAGGTCAGATCACAAGTTTGTGATCTGAATAGGCGACCGTTTGAAAACATGGACTGCTTACACTATTTCTGTTTATTTTCCTAATGAATATCCTGTCTATATACGATTTAGATGAGCCTATGCGGTTAGCCCAGGTCCACACTGGCGCATTAGGGAAATCTAGTCGGTATCTGTCAGACAGTTAGAACTGGCTGATCAGGTTCTTGAGGCTTTTGCACCCCCGGCTCCTATCGGATACTCCCACACAGTCCCAGCGTGTGTCTAAGATGCCGTTCCAGTCCCCCGCTAACAGTAAAGGGCGAGACGTACCCAGAAAGGCTTCCATGCATCTAAAGAAGTCTGGCCGTCCTGCCCCAGTAGGAGCATAGACGGCCACCAGGCTAAAGGCACCACCTTCGTTATTGTTCACGTCCAGGACCACCAACTTCCCGTCCGGGTCCCGGAAGATCGACCTAACCTCGAGATCCAGGCCTTTCCTAAACAGCACTGCCACCCCGCCTCCCATTCCCGGCAGGCTAACAGATGCAAAGATCTGATAGTCGTCGAAATGGGGGCTAGTGCACGCGTGTCGGAAATCCTGGTCTCGCTGACGGCAATTACATCCATTTCTATAGATCTGAGGTTGTTGAGCAGGTGATCCTGCTTCCAGGACGATCCCAGGCCTCGAACATTTAGGCATCCTACTCTTAATACGGCCATGTTGGCAGGTTAAAAAGAGAGAGTGGAAGGTTTACTTACCTTCCGGGCTCTTGTGAAGGTCGGGTTGTTCGACCTCCATAGTTAGTGGGGTTTCTTTTGGGAACCCCTTTAAAAGTCTTAAAGTGGGTTTTACGTTCGGGATTCCCACGTCCCGAGGAAAGCTGTCTCGTATTTCTTTGAATAAATCGATCGACATTCGCACCAGAACCAAATCTTCCGGCACGCGAAATGTGCTCGATTTAAAATTTTCCTCCTGTTTTTGTATATTTTCACTTCGTTCTACGAGGGCCATCAGTTTCTTGTTGGCGCTCCTGATGAGCACGAAGTTTTGTATGTTTTGTTGGTGTTATTTTATTTGTTTGCGTCGACTCCTTGCCACTTTCAGCAGTTGAGGGCAGAAGGCTCGCAAATGGGTTTTTCCCCCACAAACAAAACACTGCAGCCTTTTGCCTTCGGTCATAATGTGAATGACCGTCCGATTCTGAAGGCGGATGTAGTCCGGGATTGTCTTCACATTCTCGGGCCTGATCTGGAGAAGGATCTCCAGGTCAACCCCGGACCAGTCCTCTCTGGCAGTTCTGGTCACTTCTATAGGGACGGTATCCGTCCCCTCCACAATGACACATCCCAGAAGCCACCACATGTCAAGTCCTGGTGGGATTCTGGGAATGCGGAGACGGGCCGTTCTTTTTCCCATGTGGGAGGAGTACATTATGACCTTGCAGGTTTTGCAAGGAGTCATAGCGTGTTTCATAGCGAGGGCTTCTGACTTGAACAACACCGAAATGGTGCCGTACTGTCTGCCCCTCTCTATGTATTCGGTGTCTTCTCTGATGCACCTCAGCGCGACTTCGACATCTGCTTGTGGGATTAAAGCTTCTCTTTTGGTTTGTGCTGAGATGCATCTATAATGCACCGTTCTACGCTCCACTGCCTCAATAGCTTCTACCGGGACAGTTAAGTTGGCCCAAGTTTGCTCTTGCTTGCTGGGCCAACTTTTCATCTTTGTTTGAGAGGTCCATGTTTAAGCATGGCCTCATTTTCGCTGCTGCCGCAGCGAAAGTGTTCTTGTTTTCGTTGGGGGTGTTGTGGTCGTTGGTGTTGTTGTTAGCACTGTCGCTGTTATCATTGTTGTCTTTGTTGCCTCCGTTGTTCTCGGTGCAGTTGGTATTGTTGGTGTTGGTGTTGTCGCTATTTGTTTTCATGTTAGTGGTGTTGATATTGTTGCATTTGTCATTTTTTTTTTGTTATCTGTATTTTCGTTGTCGTTGTTACTGTCATTTTTTTCAAAATTAGAGTTCTCATTGGTATCATTGGTGTCTTTGTTTACATTGTTTGTGGTGGTGTTTGTGTTATCAATGTATGTTAATTTCGCTGTAGCGCTCCTCTCAACTTCTACGTCATTGTAGCACGACAGCAGACATATCGCTGCGGGGCGTGGCTCAGCCATGTTTTTTTTTCCCGTAAATTTTTTAACATGTAAAAAAAGTTCAAATATTTGGGCCAAAAGGCACAAATATTATACTTTCCCCTTTCCGGGGCAAAGTCTAAGGGCTACACAACAAGAAATATTTAACAACAAATAATTTTAACAGGCAAATAAAGAGACTTATTGGGAGCGAGCAAAATACGTCCGTTTAGACCAATAATAATAATAATAATAACGACAATAATAATAACGATAATAATAATGATTTCTTTATTGGCCATAAGGGCTGACATCAAGAAAAATATTACAGACGGCACAGGACGGTTCAGGACGGTACGATGTGGGTTTTGTGCGTGTAAAGATTTTTATTATTTATATAAGGAAAGAAAAAAAAAGTCATAGAAACATATATATATATCTATATATATAAAGCTGTGGTTGTCTGTCTGTCTATCGATTTTTGGCACACATCTCCTCTTAGAATCTCTGACGGAATTGCACTGAAATTGCTATACTTGTACATTGAGCCCTAGCGAAGACATCGGAAAAAAATATTTCAAATTGACCCACCCTATGTGACGAAATTGAATCTAATGTATCGATTTTTGAGCGTAAGTGACGAGTTATTTCCCTTCGTTCTGTTAACATTGAGCGTCTTACGTTGTTTTTCTCTGCGTTGCAGTGTTTACATTTTCGATCTTTGTTAATAAATAACCAGTGCAGTTTTTATCCCCAGCATCCTATTTTGTTATAACATTCGGGTTATCGTTATGTTTTCTTAACTTCATAAGGCATATTGTTGGTTGAGGGAATATTAATCAAAAACACCACATGCAAGTCTGCACAGTAGACACTACAGTTTTTAAGCCAAAAAAGAAACTTAACATTGTAACTTTAACACAGCTACTGAGCGACCCCGAGCAACGCCGGGCTTTACTGCTAGTAAACAATAAAAATGAAAATTGAAACAATGAAAAATTCCCTGATAAGGGGGAAATCTCCGAGGGTTACTCGTGGCGAAAACCACACAAAAAACCACGGCTACCCTGACCACCAGGGCAAGCGCCCTCTCTCAATTATTCCATTTCTCAAACTACAGGCGTATATTCTCGGACCATTCTCGCTACATTCACCCACCTTTCAACAAACTTGCTAGAAGGCAGCATTTGCCTCTCCACCCTGATTTTCCTCTTCAAGTGAAACTTGAAAAAGTTAATTAGGGATTCGCCGAAGAGGAAAGTGTCTGTCTTTAACCCTTTCAACCTTGTCCACCACACAATCTCTTTCGCCATGGCCACCAGGCAGATGAAAACCGCCTGCCCTTCCTCCTCGAAGGAAGACGGTGAGACCATCTGCTCAATGGACTCAGTCGATAACCGGATCAGTCCTACACGCGTCAGCAACTGTTCGACATAGCTCCACAAGTCAGCAATGCTCGGGCACTGAACGAGTGCGTGCACGACTGTTTCGTCGCTCTGCGCGCATCTCGGACAGGCTCGGCTGACGGCACTTCCGTGCATGTAGAGGATATCTCGAACCGGCAACGCTCCCCGGTAGCACTGCCAGGCCAGGGATTTTTGGAAGTTATCCATAGGCCCTGGGCTGAAAGTTTTCCCCTCCACTAGTCCTCTATAGAACGCCGAGGTGGATGTTCCACCGATACTGGTGCCTAGCTGGCAGAGGGCGGTGAGCGCCTGGAGACATTCCAGTTTCCAAGCGCTATCCCTCGGTCTTTTTCTGACGCAGGACTGCAGCTCCGTCAAGGAGACGAGCTGTAGGAAAACGTGCCTGGCGAACGGTGACCACACCTGTTCACCGTCAAGGAAGCACCAGAGATGTCGCAGCCTCAACGCATGTTTTCGCATCATCAGCCATGGCATGCCCAGTCCTCCATGCAACGGGTGTTGACAGCAGATGGATCGTCTGACCATGGGAGCGCGTCCCTTCCACAAAAAGCAGAAGAGGAGGCGCTCCATTTTGGTGAGAGTTGGGCCGGGGCAAGGGACGACGGTGAAGCGGTAGCAGATGACGGATGCGATGTACGCATTCGCGACCTCCGCCCGGCCTTTCAAGGACAGCTTCCTCTCGACCCATTTCTGGATGAGGGAGGCCACCCTGCTGGTCACCTCGCTCTAGTTTGTCTACATCTGGAGGTCTGGTCCGAACCAGACCCCGAGCAATTTAACCGGTCCGTCCGTCCAACGCCCCACGACGCAGTCGGACGGCATGGACTTGCTTCTCCAGGTGCCGAGCTGATAATAAATAATAGTATATACACACACATATACATATATATGCACACACACACACACACACACACACACACACACACACACACACACACACACACACACATACACACACATGATAACAATTAACAGTGCTGCGATCGAATGTGACTTTTTTAGCCCAGCCAATGATCTAAAATGTCTTGCACAGAGTTGGCAACCAAAACATTCACTGGGAATAGCCGCCTGTGATTGGAGTTCATGTACTTTTGCATGTCGTTGAGCCCTCCTCCTTATTTA
This sequence comes from Eledone cirrhosa, assembly GCA_964016885.1. Classification (NCBI taxonomy): domain Eukaryota; kingdom Metazoa; phylum Mollusca; class Cephalopoda; order Octopoda; family Eledonidae; genus Eledone; species Eledone cirrhosa. Next base: position 295,896,554 of record OZ024743.1, read on the forward strand.
CATTCTCTACCATATGCTTGGTAGGCATGATGAGTAGCATCTCCAACAGCAGCCTGGTAGTCAACCACTGGTCTCACTTTATGACTGAGAAGTTGACTTTCTAGTCCAGCTTTGCTGAGGCAGAGTCGCGCACAGAGACTGGAAATGAAACAGTAATGTTCTTCCTCACATTCTTCTTTACTTTTTCGTATGCGATTCGAGATGCCTCAAAGGCAACTTTCCCTTCATAAACAGTTTTTCTCCATTTATTAAGATCAGCAGAAACATTTTTCCATGTATCAGCAGAGATGTTAGCGTCTTTCAAAGAGGCTTTCAACGAATCCTTATACCTCTTTTTTGGTTTATGTGGAGGTCATTGTGGAAGTTACCCAAATATTTGTTCACATACATACATACATACATACATGCATGATGGCTGCATCTCAATTGCCACCATCTGATCGCCCTCTCACAAACAGGCAGCAGAAATATCATTCATTAACTTTTCCAACGATTTCCATTCCTTTCTGCATATGCTGCTGTGATGAACATACATACATACATACAATAACATCCATACCTGCACACACATGCATGCAGACATACATACATATCTACCTAGTTGATGTGTAAATTCCAATGAGAGAGCCTTGTATCTATGTTAGAAACCGACTCTCTCTCCATTGGCAAACATTTGTGAAATTATAAAACCAGAAGAACATACTTCAAACGTAATATTAACTCTTCTCCGAGTTACTTACATCCCTACCATGGTCATACATCCATACAGCTGGCGAATTTTTTTCTCAATGAAACACTACTCCCCATGGCCATTATTCTATCGTTTTCAAATTCTGCCTCAACATATCCGTACACTTGTAAAAAGTATACCGTGTATATCGTCATGTAGTGCCCCCTGTCACTCCCATTCGATAACCGTCACTTCCAACAATTTAATTGCTACTTGAACATTTATAACATTTATACCAGTTGTTTTGTTCATTCCCTTTCGTCTCTCGCCCTACTTAATTACTACTACTACTATAACTTCCATAAAACGCTGTATACAGTTGGCTGTTTTCTTCTCTGCCGTTCTCAGCCTTTGATAACTTGGCTGACGGCAATTTTGACACGAACAATGTTTTTGATCGTATCTGACAGGGGATTTTCATAGCCTTGTTAGATTCAAACTACTTGCTTGAACAAAGTCTTTGAAGATAATCTTCGATGAGATATAACTACTAGGATTCATTCTGTAGTACAAAATCGCAATGCTACTCATATCAAGGTTTGTATCTCACTGCCTGCTTACAAACATCACAGACAAACTAAGCTATCCCTGCAAAGATTTCACAATATACCTGATCACACAGGCTACCTTCACATATAAAAATACGCACGCACACACACACACACACACACACACACACACGCACATACATACACATACACACACACATACACACACGGACGCACACACATTCATTTGGGAAAGTCATGTTAACAATAAAAAATCGTACGCCTCTTTATAATCACTTATGTGTTATTATGCAGTTAATTTATTCATCAATCAGTTGGCTAAACATCTAATTAATTAATTATCAAAGTTCATTCAAAGCAACCTTTGACCTTATCGATAACGCTTACCCTCTCTGTCTCTTCTTTTCTCCACTTGATTTCGTTATAAACTTTACTTTGAAAATTTAATAAAGTTAAAGTGGAGAGGAAGAGGGGGGAACAGAAAGCATGAGGCATCGATATGGCATCAAATTTTGACGGAAGGTCTTTGACAGTTAATTATTTAATAGATTAACTAAGTGGTTGATGGATTAATGACTTAATGAATAATAAAACCGTAGCGGAACTAGAACGACGTGTGTTTTATTTGGTAACATTACATAACCTGAAAAATACTGCTATATCTGATTCAACACACGATTTCATGTGAAGAAGCATGCTAAACAAATACAAAGTGGAAGGGAATCTCCCAATGTAACCGCAAATATTTATTATTCCTCATGTGTATTTATTTTAGAGGTAAACACAATACCAATGTGCCGAACAATCTGCACAACAGACTTGTTGGAAGTGGTCATTTGTGCGATACAACGCACACTCCCAACATTATAGCAATCCCACCAAGCTTGCTTGAAGAGTGGGTGATGTTTGGATACAAAGAAAGAGATCAGAGGAACACAGCAAAGTTAATGACCATCCAATTGGATGTACATATGTATATGATTTGAGGACCGATATGATGTTGGATTCTATAGTCTTGTTAAGATTACCAAAGCGTGTTCATATATATATATATAAACACCAACGTGTGTGTTCCCTGTAAATTAGTCAGACCTGGCTTATCACATGTATGGTGTGACGTCACAAAAGGTTTGAGGATTACTACTACATAACCTATGTGAACCAACCTGGTGTATTAGATAGTCATACGGAACTTTCCATGTCCAGGGAGGCGAGCACTCACTGACGCAGCGTTACCTGCCTAATTATGTCATGTATAATAAAATCCAATTACACTTAAATTCCTGTCTGATGACAATACATCAAATAATTGTTACATAATAGTTTTGTTGTTCTTGCAATGTAGATTAAAGACAGATGTATCTGTGATACCGTCTGTCGTTTTATATATATATATATATATATACAATGGCGAACTGGGTCTAAAATTATTGGTTGCCAGAAGATGAAGTGGACCCACCTATATATCGAATGCTATCATTTAATTTTCATAATGAATGAATAACATTTTCGAAAAATACGTAAGTGGAAACAAAACAGTGCAATCAAATTTTTGCGGAAAAATATCTTACCTGCTCCCTCCCAAAAAATTATGTATTTTGCAAAATCCAGAGACTTTCAAATGACCAAAAGTCAAACTCTAAATAGTACTAATAGCTTTAGGAAAGCCATGAATGACACGACATCTTTTTAACTTTGATTTTGAAAGTAGGTTTAAAATTATCAATTTTCATTATACTTTCGTAGCTGTCTCGGGGGTCTAGTTGGAGGAATCATTGACGGTAGTGTTCCTTGTCTGAAGTTCCTGGTCGGGAGTAGGGTTCCTAGTAAACCTTTTCAGTTTTTTTCTATGGGTTGTAAAATAAAAACGGAAAAAGTTTACATGTGCCTGTTGACCAGGATTGAACCCAAGGCGAGGATCTCCACGGTCTCTTGTACCTACCGCTTGGCCACAGAAACAACTACGACAATCTTATGAAAATTCATACATATAAACCTACTTTCAAAGTGTTGCCATATCGTTCATGTCTGTCTTAATGTTATTGCTCCTACTTATGGTCGACGTCTAAATCCTTTGTATGTTCCATAAACTACATCCTCATTTTGTTTCACATCTATCTAGATTCTATTTTCACCTGTTATCCATGTTTTATTTCTGTTCCACTTCATTTCCTCTCCCCCTCCTCTCTCTCTCCCCTCTCTCTCTTTCTTTCTGTGATATTTGAATCTGCTATGATTTGGGCTTACTTTATTCCTATATATATATTGTGGTTTGTCAGATTCAAACTTACAATGATTGGCATTATATATATATTTATACAGTGGAAGACAAGGTCTAAAAATATTGTTTGCCAGACGAAGGGGGCCCACCTACATATAGAATGCTATCATTTAATTTTTACAATGAATAGGTAACATTTTCAAAAAATACATAAGTGGAAACAAAACAGTGTAATCAAATTTTTGCGGGAAAATATCTTACCTTCTCCAAGAAAAAATAGTATGTATTTTGCGGAATCCAGAGACTTTCAATAATGACCTTTGATCTTTCACACTCACTCTCTCTCTATATATATATACGTGTGTGTGTGTGTGTGTGTGTGTGTGTGTGTGTGTGTGTGTGTGTGTGTGTGTGTGTGTGTGCCTGTGTATGTCTCTCTCTCTCTCTCTATATATATATATATGTATATATATATATATATATATATATATTTATATATATATATATATATATATATATATATATATATATATATATATATATATATATATATATATATATATATATATATATATATATATATATATATATATATATATATATGTATATATATACACCACCTTCACCACTAATTGATTTGACAGATGTCTTTAACCCATTGATACCAAATATTATTTGGTCAGTAGTGCGTGTGTAAGTATATAAATATATATTATATATATATTTATATATATATATGTTAACTTCGGTCTTCCTCTTCCAGTGTGTCCATGCAGGGGCTCCCACAGGAGCACTGAATGCAGTGTCAACTCTGGATGTCGTTGAGCATGTCCAGATAACCTCAGTGTCTTATTTGTAACTTTTGAGCAGACTTTTGGGAGGCTCCCGTACAGCTCTGAGTTCTTCATCCTCAGTGTATACTGATTAATGTTCAGAGCCATCCTCAGCATTCTCGTGTAGCACCCATCCACCATCTGAGTGAGTTTCTTGGCCAGTGTCCAAGTCTCAGACCCTTACAGCAGCTCAGGCTCCACTACAGCAACGAAGAGGCGGTTCTTCAGGTCTTACGAAGGTCCGACTTCCACACTGAAGTTAACATATGTTGATGACCTAAGGACAGACACTGGTCTGATGGAGACACAGGACATGTCAGAAATAATTGTTTCTACTTTAGGTACAAGGCCAGCAATTACCCAGTGCATTACTGGTACTTTATTTTATCGACCCCGTAAGGATGAAAGGCAAAGTCAACCTCGGCGGGATTTGAACTCAGATCCCTTTACGATCTGAGTTCAAATCCCGCCGAGGTTGACTTTGCCTTTCATCCTTACGGGGTCGATAAAATAAAGTACAAGTAATGCACTGGGTAATTGCTGGCCTTGTGCCTAAAGTAGAAACAATTATTTCTGACATGTCCTGTGTCTCCATCAGACCAGTGTCTGTCCTTAGGTCATCAACATATGTTAACTTCAGTGTGGAAGTCGGACCTTCGTAAAGACCTGAGGATCCGCCTCTTCGTTGCTGTAGTGGAGCGCTGGAGAAAACTCGTCCATGGATCTTGGGAATCTTACCCACCCTATATATATATATATATATATATATATATATATATATATATATATATATATATATATATATATATATATAGTTAAAGAATGAAGTGTAACATGGTTGGCTGTACAATAAGGGGCTTTATTTAAGGTACTGACAATTATTTCGTTGATCAGGTGAGTCTAGAGTTTGCTGATCGCTTGAGGTTGCCTCACTAGATCTCCAATACATTATTTACCTCTGGTCAACACATCAGAGTACATAGATATGAAAATAATTCACTTGTGGCAGGACACATATATATATATATATAAGAGAGTATTGAAGTTTGCTTGAAGCATTGTGGAATAATAAGGTAAATTTCTTTAAGTCGTTTGGAAGCCTCGACAATGCAGATGGGCAAATCTCCGGATAACAAGATCCGGTGGTGGAGAGAGAGATGTAAGTCGGTGTACGTTGAGATGCGTGGCGTGTATAAGACGTGTAGAGGAATATATATATATATATATATTGTTATACTTTGGGAGGGTCATGTTGCCAATAAGAAACACACGCACTAGTTGCTTTCACTTCAATTTATTATAATAAATTTATAAATTTAGGAATTTATAAATTTCCGGTTGGTTGGTTGGTTCCACAGCCAGATGGTTGTTTATATATTGTCAAAGTTCTTTCGTCACTAGTGAGCTGGGACTCCTACTTAAACTTACCTATAGTAATAATTATCTAGACACATATGACCTTAGCAACCTGTGCCCTACAATACCAGCAAAGGCATACCACCTACCATTACCTCAATGGCCAAGAAAACCCACACAGATAGATGGAACGGGTGGACCAGAGCCATACGGACCCCCGAAAACCACGATGAACTAAAGAAAATGATTGTACATGCGGTGGGGGAAAGCATAAAATTAACCCTTAAGGGATATATGTTCAAATTTAATGGAAAAACATATGACCAAGAGGAGGGAGCAGCCATTGGTGTTAGCATTGCAGGCGACATAGCTAACTTATTCATGGTATGGTGGGACAGTAGATTTAAACTTAAACTTAAAGAACAATTAGAAGACCCCTTAACCCTGATAATGTACTCCCGCTACGTTGATGATATAAACATCGTAGTTAAAACACCCCCAAGAGAACAGCCAGGAATTAGAGAAAAACACAATGGAAAGCATCCAGCAAATATCTAACTCCATCCACCAGAGTATTAGAGTTACTATAGACTACCCAAGCAAACACCCCAACCATCGATTACCTGTACTAGACACAGAGCTCTGGTTAGATACCATTAATAACAAAAAAGAAATCCTCCATTCCCATTATGCCAAACCCATGACTTCCAAATATCTGATCCACCGAAACTCAGCTGTTTCAGACCATACCAAAATCAACATACTGATTGCGGATTTGGTACGGATGATGAGAAACGTGTCCCGCATGTGCAACCCCGAAGAACTAGAGAGACACATACAACACTTCATCCACCGTATGCAGTTCTCTGGTTACAATCAGAGAG
>OZ024743.1:295905586-295940586 GCA_964016885.1 Eledone cirrhosa
GGTTTTGTATCGCTTGTGTGAAGTGACCGTTTCTGCGCATGCCCGTTCATACGGTTGTTCTTCCTGTCCCATGGACTGAGTGCTCTACCACTACGGATATTACCTTCAAGTGTTCTACCTCTGTGTGTATATATATATATATATATATATATATATATATATATATATATATATATATATATATATGTGTGTATGTGTGTGTGTGTGTGTGTGTGTGCTTGTGTGTCTATGTCTATATATGTATGAATACACTAAACTTTAGATATAGTAGAATGTACAACCACTGATTCCACCTATTTGCACTATTTAAAGCAAAGTGTCGGCTCCTAAAATACTACAATGGGCGCTGCAATGCTACTGTGGCCTCTTGCAATGCTAACCCTGGAGCCCACTTGCCATTGGGCAACCTGACAACCTGGCCAGTCTGCCACTGATGTATATATATATACAGTGGTGGACTGATATATATATATATATATATATATATATATATATATATATATCATAAAACATGTCTATAGAATCACAAGATAAAATATATACTATTTCCTCTCCCAATTAGCATAATTAACTATATAAAAAATCGAATAGACCAGGCTATACGAATGAGGCTTCTATGAAGGAATCTCCGACAAATAACCAAAACTAGCGCTTCGCGTCGGTCGTAGTGGAATATTTATCGAATATTTCGACAGCGTAATCGCCTAGATACAGTCAACTAAGCAGAATTAGGTTTAAAATAAACTAGGAGAAAATAGAATACATTTAAATACCTCTACCATGGTTTCGTCCGTGTTTTGAGTTTTCCAATAATTATGTAATAATTATATAAACTCGAGCGCCGGATTCTTCAGGAAGCTCGTTCATATCTACACATTAAATTTTCCAAAACGATCGCGCCAAGAATTAATTTCAAAATGGCTAAAAATCGTGACGTAGTCGCGGTCAAGTTGGAACAGGTGCGGTAGTTGCTTACGACATTTTTGCTAGAAAGCACAGCACAATACAGCCAAATTTTTATCTCAACCTAGTGGGAATGATTACATATAAAAGTTTACATATATATATATACATACACATACATATACGTGTTTTGCAACCGGTCACTTTGTGGCTCAATGAAAAATTAATAAATTAAACAATCAGAGCTATATATCATAAAACATGTATATATATATATATATATATATATATATATATATATATATATATATATATATATATATATATATACACACACACATATATATATATACACACAGCGTGTCCCAAAATATCTATACAGTCTTCAACAGCATTCTAATAAATGCGTATACATTTTTTGAGACACCCTGTATATATATATATATATATGTGTGTATGTGTGTGTGTGTGTGTGTGTGTGTGTGTGTGTGTGTGTGTGTGTGTGTGTGTGTGTGTGTGCGTGCGTGTGTGTGTGTGTGTGTGTGTGTGTGTGTGTGTATGTATATGTATATATATATGTGGGGGTTGGGGGGATTTGTGTGTGTGTGCGTACATAGATATATAAATATTCTCAATGGCGGTCGTATCAATTCTGCCAAAAAATAAAAATATGGAATAAATTATATAGATAGCAATATAAACACTTAATGAGCGTATTACTTCCATTACACATACACATATTAAAAAAAATATAGACTTTTAGGACTTAAAAACTTAAACATATACGATGTCATAAAATGTAAAGAATGGTTTTGATATTTTCATTCAACTTTTTCTTAAAAAATATATTTACAAAAACGAATGTTTTCAAGTTGTGAAACATTGATTTCTTATGTAACAAATATTATATACACATCATATATAAGAATTTTCTATAAAATGATATATCAAACTATATATAAAATTTGCCATATAATCTTGTTTTAAAGTTTGAAATTTTTATACATGAAAATAACCAATAATAAAATTAATATTGATAATAATAACAATGATAATAATAATAAATGGAATGTTCTTTCTAGCATTGACACAAGGCAAGTAATATTTCAGAAGTGTGAAGTCAGTTATATTGACATCAGTATTTAACCGTACTTTAATTCCGAAAAATCTACCATTTTTGTTACTAGTCCTATTTACAACATGGGTGAACCGAAGAAACGTGAAATAAAAGGAACAGTCCACAGACATCATCTACCTTCAAAGAATTAGAGACGTTGTGACAAGGTTGAAATTTTCAATTACAAGTACAGCCTATCCGACAGGTTTCCAAGAATACAAATATTATATTCACTACTACAGAGAAGATGAAATAGAAGGTTTCTTTTCGTCTACCGCAATATATGACAGTTACTAAACCAGTGCTGTTTTGCAATAATAATATTCGATGACATATATGTAAAGAATGTCTTAAACTCTTCCCATATCGACACCGCTGGTACAGAGGCCAAATAATTTCTAAACATTTCAGAAATGTTTACTTACTCATAACCATGGATAACCTAATAGATTTCAATATAATCTCATTTTCCTTATGACTAAACTCATATTTTACGTATGTATGACTGCTTAACTTGTGCGTTTATATTTAAGAAAAATCCATGTCCACCAAACTGATACTTAAGACCGGTTAAAAGATTGTGGATTCTCCGTCTGTTTGGACAGTGAGCATTCGTCATTAAATTAACATCTAATTCGTTGAGCATTCCATTCCACACACACGAGTAACATCAACGAAATTCTCAGGCAGAATCAGCGTCATTGTAAGTGACAAAATTAGAATTTTGGATTACAAAACACCAGATGGGATTCCAGTAAGTTTCTGTCCAACAACTTTCGACCTAGGTTTATGGATATGAGATTTTAGCAAGATGTCACGCTGTAAGATGAAATTTGGGACATCATGGTTGTTAAGCAAATTTCGTAATACCTGCATCTATCAGTTAAATTCTTCCAGTATGGCATCAATATATTGAAAGTAAAGCATGATAAAGCACTGTAAATACATTGTGAGGAACACATCACGTCCACTAAACTAGAAAAAGATAACAACGAAACAAAAAATGATTATTCCTACATAAAATACAGTTGCACTCTGTTCTGAGGTGAAAGCATGTAAGTAAAATTAAAACTGCTGAAGTAACGAAAATAATAACAAGCACAATCACAAAATAACTTTGACAATATGGTGATGGTGATAATGATAGTGATGATAGGATGATGAGGCTGATGATGTCGATGAAGAGAATGAGGATATCGATGATGATGATGATGAACATCATCGTCGGAATCATTCTCATCATCATCATTATCATCATAATTGTTTCTACTTTTGGCACAAGGCCAGCAATTATCTCAGTGTATTACTGATACTTTATTTCATCGACCCCGTAAGGATGAAAGGCAAATTTAACCTCGGCGGGATTTGAACTCAGATCATAAAGGGCCGTAACTCTTTGCTACAAAGCACGGCGTCCGATCCTCTACAGATACTTCCAATCCACCGCCTATTATCATCATAATGGTGATGATGACGCTGAAGATATTGATAAGGACCATTATGATTTCGATGAGGATGACGTTAACAATAACAGGATGGTGATGATGACTGCGAACTTGATGATGATGGTGATGATAATGGTGATAATAATAATGTTGCTCCTGCTGCTCCTGATAATGATGATGATGGTGATGATGATGACGACGATGACGACGACGATGATGATGATGATGATGATGATGATAATGATGATGATAGAAGACAACACAACGACGAATAATATGAAGGAGCACGATAGAAGTAGAAAATGCAAGAGGACATTTATTGATAGTATTTATGAGTGCGGTAAGTAATCAATTGTTGGAACTTTCGTGATCAGAATTATTCATCATGTGATCAGCTCTCTTGACAGGCTGTCTCTCAAATAATTCAGTTGTGACTTCCCGCAGATGTTTAGAAACCGGACACAATACGTTGATGTTTCTGGATTCGAATTTCACCGATGCAGGCGTGTGTGTGTGTCTGGGGGTTGGTCTAGATGGTATAGTTCCTATTTTCTTATTTCCGGAAATGACTAAATATTTACCGTTGACACATTGGGCTCAATAGATCCTTGATTCCTTGCTTGCTTGTTTATTTGTTTTCTAGCTTGCTTTGTTACTTGTTTATTTGTTTTCTAGCTTGCTTTGTTACTTGTTTATTTGTTTTCTAGCTTGCTTTGTTTTCTAGCATGATTTGTTTCTTGGGTCCCCAAATGCTGATGCTACCATAAGAGTTCCTTCGTAACATTATGTGTTCCAGTCTTCTTCATTTGACACGATTGCGTGTTCAATCTTGCGTGCCTAATGTTGCATCTTCGCTAAAGATTTTTTTTATTGTGGGTGAGAAACAGTAGTATCAGCAATGGGAAGATGATGGAAAAGATGATGGAAAAGAAATGGTGCTATGCTTCCAAAACAATAACAGCTTAATCACCCATGTTAAGAGTCAGTACCTACAGAAGAAATATTTCAGAAATGATTAAAAATATTAAACTCCTAGGAATTATTTGAAATCATATAGTGTAATGATGTAATGAATAATTTTGCGCGTTATAAACACAGATTGAATGTGATAGACTTCGTTCAAAATGTGAAAATAATTTTTATAGTATACTTTCTAACATAGAATTTCGAATTGACGAAAACAGTTGTCACATTAGGATTGATACCAGAAGGGTATCAATCCTAAGGGTAGTTTATAACGGAATGCTAAACTCATTGACCATGTGAACAAAACAAAAATTCGTATAACTATAAGTACCTCCCTTGAATATATACACAAACCAATCTTTATCATCAGCTTCATTGCGTTTCTAGGATGGGCAAAATCGTCAGATAAATGCATGACTAAAGCTTATAAAACTGTCATATGCAATATGATACGACAAAGTTTCGAGGGGTTTTTTTATATCTTTTTAAATTATTTATCTTTCTTTTCTTTTCTTTTTTGCTATATGTACCAATGGGAAGTTGGATATCTCATTCATCCTGGAAACATCTTAAAAAACAACTTAACGATAATATATTTCTGCAGATACAGAGGTTTATAGTTGTTGAACAACAACAGCCCTAATACCTTAACAATATAATTTTCGCATTCAGCATGAATAAATCCTAATCGATTTTCTTCGGAATGTAGAATCCTTGAATGAAAGGTCCATTGACATTCCAAGAACTAAAATCAAACCTACATACATACACATTCAAACATAAGTAAAAATATATATATGTATATATACACACATATATATATATATATATGGTATAGAGAATCTCTCTCTCACACACACACACAAACACACACATACATACACACATATATATATATATATATGTGTATATATATATATGTGTATATATGTATATATATATATATATATATATATATATATATATATATATATATATATATATATATATATATATATATATATATATATAACGAAGGAAATGTGGTAAGGAACCAGGTGGACCATAACGCACCAAAGTACTCAATACTTGAGGTAGTAGAGTGGGTAATAGGAACCAGTAAGACCCCGACAGCTGAGCTCAAGCCGTTTCGACGGCTAATTCTGGACAACCATTACTTTTGGAGGCTGTCTGGATAGCCTCCAAAAGTAATGGTTGTATTTTAAAGGGTACGTCAAACCTATTTGTAAAACTGTTATATATTGTATTTTGTCTGATGAAGGCATACCATAATTTAATGTGGTATCCCTGAAATATGTATAATGTAATAAATATGGTTTTATAAATATAGTTTCCATTTATTAATATCGTATATCTACTCCAAAACTTTGTTGAGTGCTTTATATCAGTTAAACAAATATTTACTTGTTGTATCCCAACAACTTTAAATAGAACTTTTGCATATATATATACTGTACAGTGCATTTTCAAAAATGAGAAGCAGTGTAAACAAACACGGAGATTGATTACAGAAAGTATCATTAGGCTCTTTCTGTGAAATGGTGGGAAAAGGAGCGTCTTCAAGATATCAGTTGTTACTCCTTCATCAGAATTAAACCGAAACCAAAGTTACGTAAGCGCTTCTCTCTCTCTCTCTCTCTATATATATATATATATATATATATATATATATATATATATATATAAAGAAGAAATTAAAAGATGGTTAAAAAAGTTCCATATATTTTATTATGCGCATTTCGAAAATAACATCATCCTGGGACAAAAATTGTGTTCTCATCAGATAAAATAAGGTAAGATGATCTGAGGCCTGAAAACACTTGAAAGTGTACAGTTAACATATGACAAAAATATAAGAGAAGAGAAAAAATAAATATATGTAGGAAAAATGAAGAAAAGGAAAGAAGGAAAAAGGAAAAAGAAATAGAAGAGGAAAAAGAAAGAAAGAAAGAGGAGAGAGAAAAAGAAAGAGAGAGATAGAGATAGTTTTGATCGGGAACGCTGTCCAATAAATGAATAACGGCTAAAAAAATATATATATAATAAAAATAAAAATAAATATAAAAATAAATAAATAAATAAATTGATGAGATGAATGTGCTAATATAACGAATATTAAATGTCTAGATTATATAAACTGGGTATATTATTTAATATTGAGTTTAAATACTAAAAATTGGATTAAGAAGTGTAAAAATGTATTAATAAAATAAAATAAAATAAAATAATATAAAGTAAAATAAAATAAAAATAAAAATAAAAATTAAATTAAAAATGATAATAATAATTATAAAAAAAAGGTGTTTTTTTTAAATAAAATAAAATAAAATAAAATAAAATAAGATAAACTAGAATAAAAAAGACTAGAATAAGAATACTCATATCACTACTGATGAATTGAACAACATTCTCACCGCTAGGAAAACCATCCTGGAATTTAACAATGAATATTGGACAAGAGCTGATACTTCCAACAAATTTGACATCATCATGGGTTCGTCGGATTCAGCGCAATTGACAGACTTGATTGGAATTTTCATCTTGAACTCTTTAAATCGGAAAATTCCTCAACTTCGCTGTGGAATATATCGTGATGATGCTCTTTTTACTGTCTTAAATTGTTACAAAGTCAACCTTGATATTATTAAGAAAATTATACTTGAATTATTTAACCATTTTAACCTAATAATAGAATTTGAGAATAAGGATAAATTAGCAAATTTCCTAGATATATCCCTTAATCTAGATACCGGCCTATATTACCCATACCATAAGGATAACGAGAACCTAAATTATGTTAACTTTAAATCAAATCACCCTAATAATGTTAAAACTGCTATAGTCAGATGTGTTGAAAATAGAATTTCTAATTTAACTTCTAATAAACATATCTTCAATGCTAATGCCAACTACTATAATAATGCGTTATCTAGGGCTGGATATCCAGACAAAATTAAATACACTAAGGATACTAATCTTGGCGGAACTTATAGTAATGTAGCTAGTTAAAGCATACCAGTAACATAAAGAGGAGACCTAGATATAAAAATATCCTTAGGTACAACGCTTCCTTCTCTCTTTCACTTATTAGTAATATCCCTAAATTATTTTTTAGGACTTTAGATAACAGCTTCCCCCCTTCACATATTTATAGCAAGATTTTCAATAAGCATACCATTAAATTCTCATATTCCACTACTTCCAACTTTTCAAAAATTATCTCTAGACATAATTCTAAAATATTAAATAATAAACTCATATGCATCCAACCATGAGAGTCATAATAATAACACTCTAAGGCCCGACGTCAATGTAAACTCTAGGCAAAATAACTTAAATATAAATACGACGTCAAACGTATCTTTGAGGAATGCTTCAAATAGTAATGTAAATCAGGAAATTTTAAAACCTCCTTTAGTGAATTCCCCCCCACCCAACCCAGTTCCTATTATAAATAATCCTGGGCCACTGGTAAATAACTATGTTAATAATCTTAATCGTAAATGCAACTGCCCTATTAGAACTAATTGCCCTCTTAGTAATTTCTGCTTCGATAAAAACTTAATATATGAATGTAAAGTGGTAAATGTACCAATACCTATACTTACATTGGCTCTACTTCTACTTCTTTTAAAGCAAGACTCTATAACCATTCTTCTACATTTAAATATCCACTTAAAAGGACCAGCACTGCACTCTCAGAACTCATTTGGTCCTTAAAAATACAAAAACAATAATTACGAAATCTCTTGGCGTAAAATTTGCAACGCCTTACCTTACTCCAACGCTTCCATATCTAGGGTCTGTAATTTATGTCTAGCTGAAAAATGTACCATTATCTCGAATTTCAACTCTTTAATAAATAGACATATGGACTTACTTGCTATTTGTATTCATAAATCTTTTAAGACTTTTCACAAAGTATACAGCTAATGTCCTATAACTTATTCTACGAATAACAGTTAACCTTTTTACACGTATAATTTGTTTACACATATATATTTACACATATATCTTTTCACACATTTTTTCTCACATATTTCATAATATTCTACAATGTATTAATCCCCTTTTTCTTTGCATTATTAAACCTTCTTTCTCTATTGACGTTAATTTTTTCGTTCAAACCTTTGTAGATTTTGTAAACAATCTATGACGCCATATGTCTTTTTACGTTTAAACCTTTCTAGCTATTTCCTTTATTTACTTGTTGATATAAAATATTAAAATAATAATCTAATTCTATACCCCACATATATAAATTTTTAATAGTAATTTTTAGTTTTGTCATAGATGAACTATTCTTATTTTTATTATTTATTATTCTAGTCTTTTTTATTCTAGTCTATCTTATTTTATTTTATTTTATTTTATTTTGTTTTATTTTATTTTTATTTTTTTAAACACCTTTTTTATAATTATTATTATTATTATCATTTTTAATTTAATTTTTATTTTTATTTTTATTTTACTTTATTTTATTTTATTTTATTTTATTTTATTTTATTAATACATTTTTACACTTCTTAATCCAATTTTTAGTATTCAAACTCAATATTAAATAATATACCCAGTTTATATATTCTAGACATCTAATATTCGTTATATTAGCACATTCACCTCATCAATTTATTTATTTAATTATTTATTTTTATATTTATTTTTATTTTTATTATATATATATTTTTTTAGCCATTATTCATTTTTGGACAGCGTTCCCGATCAAAACTATCTCTCTTTCTCTTTCTCTTTCTCTCTCCCCCTTCTTTCTTTCTTTTTCCTCTTCTATTTCTTTTTCCTTTTTCCTTCTTCTTTCCATTTCTTCATTTTTCCCATTTATATTTATTTTTTTCTCTTCTCTTATATTTTTGTCATATGTTGACTGGACACTTTCTTGTTCACAAGTGTTTTTAGGCCTCATATCATCTTACCTTATTTTATCTGATGAGAACACAATTTTTGTCCCAGGATGATGTTGTTTTCGAAATGCGCATAATAAAATATATGGAACTTCTTCTTTATATATACTCCAGTTCTACCAACTGTTGAGTGCTACTTATCTGATATATGCATAGTTTTATTGTTCCACAATATTACTCACCTCCTACATTATATATATATATATATATATATATATGGCCAAACGTGGCGTAGTAGTTCGGTTGTTCGGTTTAAACATGAATTGTAGCCATAGTTCAATGATCCAGCTTCGTCACACACATGTTGTCAGGTAGGATCTTCATATATGACATACCTTTCTGGTGACCCTGATGACAGAGACAATATTAAACACAACTCAGCAGTAGTCCCCGTTATCTTCCTCGCTAGTTTCTCGAAGGAGTGTCGATATCAACTTTTAACCGTTCTTATTATTTTCTGAAGGAAATCACTTAACGCTTTTATATCTGAGCATTTACTATTCCACAATGTCGTGTAATTTTTCAAAGAGGAAAACAAGCTTCTTGCAGTGTCTTACTGACCAATTTCACTTATCTCTCATACCCTCAACTTATTTCAAAAGCGGGATTCGCGAATAACGAACAGCATCCTTTTTCCGTGAGGACAGGAACTGCTTAATACTGCTTTTGCTTGAAAATTATGCCATTCTAAACACTACGGCAGAGTGTTCCGACACAGATGTCATATACCTTTACTTCAGCAAAGCCTTTGACGGGGTTGAGCAAAGCATACTGCTGAACAAAACTGTCAAACATTGTATTCTGTAGAACACTATGACAGTTGGTTGAGTGTTTGCAGGAGACCAGAACTCAACATGTTTTGATCGAAGGAGTATATTAAAGCTCAGCAAAATCGTTAGCAGTATCCAACAAGGAACTCTGTTGATCCCACTCTTCTTCGTCATCATAGACGTCATCAAGTGAAGTAAAATAAAAAAATGTTTCATATGCCTCAAAGCTTCAGAAATTAATCAGCGAAGTGGGAGATTGGAAATACTTTCAACTTGCTCTGTTCACTTTTATCCAACGGGCGAAATAAATACAATATTCTGCTATACGAGGAGAAAATTGAAATAATCCTTTTTGGAAAAGAGGATGCATGTAAGCTACCATATTCTTTTTCCTCGGAAGAAACACTCGTAGAATCCAGTAATACTAGAAACTTCAGTGTCGTTAACAGCTTAAACTAGTGTCTACATTTACAACAATGCTACGTGGCCTAGACTCTTAGAAATATTTAAAGATATTCGTAACCTTCTCTATCGTTGCCTGCTGCCAAATTGAATACTGTTGGCTGTTGTTGGCCACCCATTCGAAACAAACTATCATGGACATTTAGACCGTGACTACTGGGATGGACTTCAACAGCTCAAACTCTAATCTCTCATCCCCACCGTGACCGCTTCATCATTTGCATGAATATTGCGAAATGATGCTGGCAACAATTTTTTTTTTAAATCACTCAAGGCTTGAAGAAAATCACTGGACGCAAGCTATGTATCTGAAAGTTTTCTATCTTATTTCAAAATTTGGACATAACTATTTTACCTCAACTTGCCCTGCATTGTTTAACCAGAGAGCTGGGATTAGTTTCACTTACATCATAATTATTAAAATACCTAAGCATACCAAGAAAGAGAAATACCCCTTAAAATTCAAATGGTTCATGGACAAACTCCCCTGCACCTGGTATTTTCGATAACAAGTCCTTATTCGAATAGGCCATGATATCCAAATTAAGACTCTGCAAAATGGGGTTATTAGAATAGACATAGCCTGAGCCAATATTTTCCGAAATTAATCAAAATTAATATACAGGGTGCGGGCGGTATTTGAGGACACGTGTATTTTTAGTCATTATTTTATTTGACTGATTTTTATTGAACTTCCATTTCAGAAAATAACAATGAAAATAACTATGCTTACTAATGAAATGAAAAGGCATGCTGTGATTGTGGCTTTGAAGACTAAGCATTGCGATTTAAAAATTTCTGACTTTCTGAAAGTTGCAAGATCTTTTGTCCACAAAATTCGGTGTGAGTTAGAGAAAGAAGATGGAAGCGAATTACCTGTATCAAAACGGAAAAAAACATTTCAAACACTCTGATTCTATCAGGACACCTGAATTTATTCAGGAAGTTAAGCAAAACATTGATGACAATCCAGGAAATCCAATGTGGTCAATTGCAAAACATTTTGGTGTGTCAGAAAAAACAATCAGAAATGTTGTGCATGAAGACATCAGATACAAATCTTACGTGATAACAAGGGGTCAATTCATATCAGAAAAAAAAACAAAAGAAAAGCGTTTAATCAGACCCAGAAGACTTTTAAACAAACTTAAAAATCCACCAGAAGATGGTGTGATTTGTTTTTTCTCAGATGAGAAAAACTTTGATCAGGACCACAAAACTAACAGAAGAAATGACAGGTGGCTATGTGCAGACCCTTCTGAGGTTCTATGAATAGTGCACACAACATTTCCTGCAAGTGTCATGGTTTTGGGTGTTGTTAGCTATGAAGGACACTTTTTTCCACAAGGCCTTAGGGTGAATGCTGCTGCATATGAGGTTCTGGAAAAAGTTAAGCCTTGGATCAACAGTGTATGCAATGGAAGGCCTTATATCTTTCAACAAGATTCTGCACCATCACACAAGGCTCAAATGACACAAGAATAGATGGCCGAGAATTTGCATGATCACACCACCCCCAACATTTGGCCTCCTAATTCTCCAGGTCTCAATCCACTGGACTACTATATGTGGAGCATCGCTGAGAAAAATGTCAATGAACACCCCCATAGCATCAAAGATTCTTTGAAAGCCACCATAAGTCGAGTCATATCCGATATGAACAAGGACCATTTAATCGGAGCTTGTAAACGATTTCGACCCCGTGTAGAGCCAGTTATTGATGCTAATGGTGGTTTTATTGGATGAAATTATTAAATTGATAATTTAGCTTTATGTTTGTTATTTTTATAAGAATACAGTTTTTTTTCTGTTATTATATAAGCGTTTGTTTTAAACCACAAATCTGTCCTCAAGTACCGTCCGCACCCTGTATCTATATGTGTGTGTGGTGTGTGTGTGTGTGTGTGTGTGTGTGTGTTAGGAGATGTGTGTGTGCCTGTAGGGATGCCTAAGCGGGGTTAAGTAACCCGTCTCTCTCTGTAAATCTGCGTGAAAACGAAAATCTTTTATTGTTTTATACATATATTAACTCCTTTACTTCTTTACTTCTTTACTTCCCTTCTTTACTTCTCACAGATTCTCTCTCTCTCTCTCTCTCTCTCTCTCTCTCTCTCTCTCTCTCTCTCTCTCTCTCACTCTCATCTCTCTCTCTCTCTCCCTCTCTCTCTCTCTCTCTCTCTCTCTCTCTCTCTCTCTCTCTCTCTCTCTCTCTCTCTCTCTCTCTCACTTCACCTATATTTCTTTGGTAGTTTCCCTTGTTTCAATTTTCGAAATTTAGTATTTTATATCCGCTTTCGTTATTTGAGATTATCCTATCTTCAATTAGGCCTATATCTGACTACACTCGCTACGTTCATATATATATATATATATATATATATATATATATATATATATATATATATATATATATTGGCTTTTTGCTACAATATTTTCTATACCTTTCATTTATATATATATATATATATATATATATATGAATGTGTACATTGACGTGTACACTGACTATATTCATATATACATATATATATGTAAATGTGTGCGTGTGAATGTGTATATATATATATATATATATATATATGTGTGTGTATATACATATATATATATATATATATATATATATATATATATATATATATATATATATATATATATATCTATATATATATATATATATATATATATAAATGTGTGTATGTATAAACATAAATTGATCTGCATAGGGTGGGTGTTTCGATTTTTCAATTTATTAAACAATCAATCTTGTTGTTTGTGCCTGGTATATAGTATCTATACATTCATGCAGTATATATATATATATATATATATATATATATATATATATACTGCATAAATGTATATATATATATATATACTGCATAAATGTATATATATATATATATATATATATATATATATATATATATATATATATATATATATATATATATATATATATATACATATATATATATATATACGTGTGTGTGCTGTATATGAATGCACAACACTAACTGTATATATTAATCTCTCTATTTATCAAACTATTTACAAATTCATTTCCTCATAACTCTGCTTTTGCTTCTTTCCAAAACAATCGCGTTTGTTTGTCACTTGAGATTTTGATTTGAATTAAAAAATAATCTACATCGACAGTCAAATATTTAGATATATATGTCGTGACATATTTTTTATTGAAATTCATTCACTTCCCAATGTTTAGATTATTTCAATTCCTCATGAGCCTTTATTTATTTTAGATTGTTTTCTTGCTATTCTTTTCGCAATATAATATTCTTGTTTATTTACTGTTGTGTGTTGTTTAATGTTCCGACATAAAAATATCTATTTTCAATTAAAAGTTGATAAATCTATTATTTGGGTTATTGTTGGCTGCAGGTAACACTGTATTTGAAATGAAATTGTCTTTACTGGGAATGGTAACTGGGTGGCAAATTGTGTATTTTAAAATAATCTATATTTTTGAATGGACAGAAGAGTGTTTTGATTTTTCTAAAGACCTTGAACATAGTTAAGTAGACATTGTCCGGTTCAGCTTGCATATATGTAGGTATGTGGTCACAACATGGTGACAAGTGAGTTTTAGAATTAGGCAATGCCTGTAGTACTTCATTTCCCCCCCAGACTAAACGAAAATACAAAATCAATACTTCAGGAACATATCTGTCTGGGACATATGACGTCCGATTCTTTGTAGCGACCACTGGCAACCTTTTTCTGTACATAAAGGGTCTTTACCTTATTTTCTTATCTATTTAGAACAACCGACTGTATTTAGGTATTTTCTGCATCTAAGCATACTACATTTTTTTTAATGAATTTTAAGTGCCTTCCAGATTAATACGATGAATGTTGCTACTATTCAGTTTTATATCTGTAGGTCAATTGTCGCAAAACCAATATGACGACGAGCAAAAATGAATTGGGAGACGAATCATACCTGTTGCTCTTCAACTCCATGTTAGCCATGATCAAACTATTTTAAGCAGTGTCCATTCCGTTTTCTTTGTTACAGTGTATCTAAAAACACATTTTCCTCTGTGTTCCTTTCCTTTTAAGACTTTAAGTTTGTGATTTAATGGTGTAGCTATACTTTCTATAGTATCTAGGAGCAATGCATTCGCGAAATTGTCAAAGATTCAGGCGAGATGCTTTGCCATATCTGTTCTGACTTTGAGTTCACATCCTGCCTTCAATCACTGGAAAAAGTAAACGGTGGTACTTCTGTCAGGCGTTTCAACTGGTACACATTATTAGCAATGTAAGTACAAAAAAAAAACATAACCAACTTGGTTTAATCTGACAATCGGTATTTTTCAGAGACATAGTACAGGTGACGAGCAAAGAAGAGAAGGATGGGCCTTGGTTAAAAAAACTATGTAAAGTAGTTAGCTTAGTAGAGACGAAGACGATATACAAAAGGTTTTGATCTCTTTTTCAGTAATTGGTGAATGAGCGTCGATGTTAAATTTATAGAATATGTGGAATGAGAGGTTGTGATAGACGTTCATTTCAGAAGGATAATTGCAACAGCGGCTTGAAAAGGAAATCAGAATCGACTTGCTAACCTAGATTATTAGGTGCTTCCTTCAACACAGCAGTTGATTAGCTGATAATTGTAAGAGAGCAGCAAGCAAAGAAAGAGTGGTGTGCCAAACGTCAAGAGAGTATAATTAATTGAACATTACAAAGACAAAGAAAGGATATAAATATATATAAAGAGATATATGAGAATTGATGAGAGGGCGAACGAAAGAGAGCAACAGAGAAAGGGAAATATACATAGAAAGAAACAAGAAAAGTGACTAAAATGTACGGTGTAAAGCTGCCACTCCTTTACTTCCGGCAAGAAATCACGTTAAAAGATTTTATGTCGATGTGTTGTTTGCCTTTAAGGTTCAGATAAAGATCGATATTGACACAGCGCGAACAAAGTATAGAGAAAATCGATCGATTAATCAGATCTAGGTAATGATTAGTAAATCTGCCAAGTACAAAGCAGTGATCATTTGATTAAAGGAATCTAGGTATGACAAACGCTACCGACTTTCCTAGAACTACGTTAAGAGCTACAAGTTAAAATGAAGGAGCATATTTTACAAGCTGTGTTTGCATGGTCGACATCAGGCAGTGTATAGAAGATATATGGTAATTTACTCGATTATGCCTTCTCTGTTCAAGAGGAACAGTTTCATATAATTAATAACCGTCAGCTAAAGTTCTTTGAAACCTGCTCGAATTCTAGAGAGTGTATCTAGATAGTTGACAAATAATATATGTGTGTACGCAGAAATAGATACACACACACACACATATATATAAATATATAAATATATATATATATATATATATATATATATGTAGGAGGTGAGTTTTATTGTAGTACAATAAAGCAATGCAGATATCGGATAAGAAGCACTCTACAGTTTGTGGGACTGGAGTATGCATAATATAAGATCAAAAGATGGTTAAAGGAGTTCAATATATTTTATTATGCGCATTTCAAAAACAAACATCATCAAACAATAATATTTGTGTTTTCATCAGATAAAACAGGAGAACATGATATGAAGGCTAAAAAAACACTTGTTGATAGTGCAGTTTTAAATCAACATATGAAAAGTGGTTTTAGATTGATGTGTGATATTGGGAAAAATATTTTATTTAGAGAGGGGGGGAGAGAAAAGGATGAAAAGGGAAGGAGATGAGAGGGAGAGATGGGTGATAGAGAGAAAGAGATAGTTTTTATAACAGAGAGGAGATATATTTTATATAGAGGGGTTGAAAACCGTTGGAAGATACTGTATAAATTAAAAATTTTGAAAATTAACGAAGGGAGGATATGTGCGAGGAAAAAATATATTATATTTAGGGAGGGGTGGGGGTGGAAAGGATGAAAAAAAGGGAGGAGATGAGAGTGAAGGTGGAAAGGGAGAGATGGGTGATAGAGAGAAAGAGATAGTTTTTATAACTGAGAAAAAGATATAATGTTTTAATATAGAGAGGTTGGGAACCGTTGGAAGATAATGTATAAATTAAAGGAATTTGAAAATTAACGAAGGGAAATTATGTATGGAGATAGAGAGAAAAAAATAACGAAGGGAGATTATGTATGGAGATAGAGAGAAAAAAATAATAATTGTGGGTGAATATTCAAAAGGAGAAATGTAGGAATCTTAAAATTAGCAAAGAGAAAAAGTTTATGTATAGGATTTGAGAAAAATTTATATTGAATTCATATGTATTAATAATGAGTTCGTTGATGGGGAGAAAAAAATAATAATAATAAATTAAGGATGAAATTGAGATTAAAAAGATTTATGATAGAGAGAAAAAATAATAATGATTGCGGATGAATACTCAAAATGTCAAAAACAAATGTTATTGTTTTACGAAGAGATATAATGAGGGTGATGAGTAAACGGGTATTATAGAGTGTATAATGCCCTTTAAAGTAAGGTAAATGGGTATATTTTAAAGAATATATGAGTATATATTAAAAAAAAAAATATATATAATAATAAATTAAGGATGAAATTGAGATTAAAAAGATTTATGATAGAGGGAAAAAAAAAAAAAAAAAAAAAAAAAAAAAAAATATTAATGATTGCGGATGAATATTCAAAATGTCAAAAACAAATGTTATTGTTTTACGAGAAGATAGGATGAGGTAAATGAATAAACGAGTACTATAGAGTGTATAATGCCCTTTAAAGTAAGGTAGATGGGTATATTTTAAAGAGGTGTATGTATATGTGCCTTTGAGAAAAGATTCTAAATTGATAAAGAATTGAATATTAACTGTATACTTTGTGAAAAGTTCTATGGAATTTATGAAGGCAGATGGAAAACAAATCCGAGCGTCTATTTATTATGGATTCTAGGTTAGAGATAATGGTAAATTTTTCATTTAGGCAGAGATTACAGATTTTAGATAGAGAACTGTTCAAGTACGAGGATGCAGAAGAAATCTTTTTCCAAAAGATGTTATATTTAATGTTTTTGTCTTTTAAGGACCATATGAGTTCTTATTGAAAAAACTGACTCCTTCGTAAGAAGACTTAGATGGACAGCCTATTTCTATGACCAGCGCCTAAAAGGGAACTTTCATACCAAAGAACACAACTTCCTCGATCATCTTTTTAATTCCAGACGAAATCCTCCTTCCAACAAAAATCTAGCACAATTCGAGGAAGAATTAACTAAAATTATAAAAAATCTTAAATTCAAGAGATACCCTTACAAAGGACAAGAGCACCTTGTAAATCTCAAGAACACAATCTCTAACCTAAATTCCTCAAAAAATGTTTTAGTCCACTCTGACAAAACCAATAACCTATATGGTATTTCCAAGGATAATTATAACAACCTTATCCTAAAGGAACTTAGGAAAAAGTATCGTAAAACCAACCATGAAAATTTAGAATGCATAAACCTTGAAGCCTATGAGATTATGTCAAAACTTGGCATTGAAAAAAAGACCGAACCATTCCTCCCAAGAACTCCGAGGATAAATCTCAAGGATCACAAAAACAATTTTCGCACTGAACTACCTGTTAGATTAATCGCCCCCTCTAAATCTGATCTGGGGGTTGTTAGTAAAGCCATCTTGGATAGGATTATCCCACAGGTTAGTTCTAATTGCTCTTCTTTAAACCTAAATTTATGGTTTGGTACTTCTGAAGTGATTGGCTGGTTCAACAAATTGGATAATAAAAATAAACTAAAATTTATTCAATTCGATATTGCCAGCTACTATTCCTCCATTTCGCCTTCACTTCTCAATAATGCTCTATCTTTCGCACTTAAATATTCTGACATCACCACAGATGAACTTCACATCATCCTCACCGCACGTAAAACCATCCTAGAGTTCAACAACGAATATTGGACCAGAGCCGATACCTCTAACAACTTCGACATCACAATGGGAGCATCCGATTCATCCCAATTGACTGATTTAATTGGTATCTTCATTTTGAACTCTTTGAGTCGGAAAATTCCTCAACTTCGCGGTGGAATTTATCGTGACGATGGACTCTTTACTATCCTAAATTGCAATATAGTTAAACTTAATATTATTAAGAACAATATACGTAATCTCTTTAACCAACATAACCTAAAAATTGAATTTGATAATAGTACCAAACTAGCTAATTTCTTGGATGTATCTCTTAATCTTGACACTGGCCTATATTACCCTTACCATAAAAACAATGAGAATCTTAATTATGTTAACTTTAAATCTAACCATCCTACCAATATCAAGAATGCTATAGTTAATAATATTGGAAATAGAATATCTAACATATCTTCTAATAAAAACATCTTTGATGCTAACGCCAATTACTATAATAACGCACTTTCTAAAGCTGGCTATCCAGATAAAATCAAATATAATAAAGAAACAAATTCTAGGAAAACTTACAGTAGAATATTTAATCATAACCATTCCAATAATTTTAATAAAAGACCTAGATACAAAAACATAATCTGGTATAATGCTCCTTTCTCCATCTCTATTAATAACAATATTCCTAAATTATTTTTTAGTGCCTTAAATAAATGCTTCCCTCCCTCACATATCTATAGTAAAATATTTAACAAACACACCATTAAATTTTCGTATTCTACATCCTCCAATATTTCCAACATCATTTCTAAACACAACAACAAAATATTAAATACTAAATCTCTTCCTTCCAATATTGAATCTCATAATAACAATAATAGTACTCCTGACGTCATTGTAAACCCTAGGCTAACTTCTGTAAACCCAAATGCAACGTCAAACACAACTTCGCTAAATGTTCATAATCCAACTCTAAATCAAGAAACTATTATTCCTATTATTCCTATCGCAAACAACTTCTCCAATCCAATTCCTTCTATAGATAACACTAGATCACTCATTAATAATCTCTCTAATTGCAACTGCCGCATTAAAAATAAATGTCCTCTCAACAACCATTGCCTCGATAAAAACTTAATTTATGAATGTAAAATTATAACTAGCACCAACTCCTTCACCTATTTTGGCTCCACTTCCACCTCTTTTAAAGCTCGTCTCTATAATCATCATTCATCTTTCAAATACAAACTTAAAAGAACTAACACTGCTCTCTCAGAACTCATATGGTCCTTAAAAGACAAAAACATTAAATATAACATCTTTTGGAAAAAGATTTCTTCTGCATCCTCGTACTTGAACAGTTCTCTATCTAAAATCTGTAATCTCTGCCTAAATGAAAAATTTACCATTATCTCTAACCTAGAATCCATAATAAATAGACGCTCGGATTTGTTTTCCATCTGCCTTCATAAATTCCATAGAACTTTTCACAAAGTATACAGTTAATATTCAATTCTTTATCAATTTAGAATCTTTTCTCAAAGGCACATATACATACACCTCTTTAAAATATACCCATCTACCTTACTTTAAAGGGCATTATACACTCTATAGTACTCGTTTATTCATTTACCTCATCCTATCTTCTCGTAAAACAATAACATTTGTTTTTGACATTTTGAATATTCATCCGCAATCATTAATATTTTTTTTTTTTTTTTTTTTTTTTCCCTCTATCATAAATCTTTTTAATCTCAATTTCATCCTTAATTTATTATTATATATATTTTTTTTTTAATATATACTCATATATTCTTTAAAATATACCCATCTACCTTACTTTAAAGGGCATTATACACTCTATAATACCCGTTTACTCATCACCCTCATTATATCTCTTCGTAAAACAATAACATTTGTTTTTGACATTTTGAGTATTCATCCGCAATCATTATTATTTTTTCTCTCTATCATAAATCTTTTTAATCTCAATTTCATCCTTAATTTATTATTATTATTTTTTTCTCCCCATCAACGAACTCATTATTAATACATATGAATTCAATATAAATTTTTCTCAAATCCTATACATAAACTTTTTCTCTTTGCTAATTTTAAGATTCCTACATTTCTCCTTTTGAATATTCACCCACAATTATTATTTTTTTCTCTCTATCTCCATACATAATCTCCCTTCGTTATTTTTTTCTCTCTATCTCCATACATAATTTCCCTTCGTTAATTTTCAAATTCCTTTAATTTATACATTATCTTCCAACGGTTCCCAACCTCTCTATATTAAAACATTATATCTTTTTCTCAGTTATAAAAACTATCTCTTTCTCTCTATCACCCATCTCTCCCTTTCCACCTTCACTCTCATCTCCTCCCTTTTTTTCATCCTTTCCACCCCCACCCCTCCCTAAATATAATATATTTTTTCCTCGCACATATCCTCCCTTCGTTAATTTTCAAAATTTTTAATTTATACAGTATCTTCCAACGGTTTTCAACCCCTCTATATAAAATATATCTCCTCTCTGTTATAAAAACTATCTCTTTCTCTCTATCACCCATCTCTCCCTCTCATCTCCTTCCCTTTTCATCCTTTTCTCTCCCCCCCTCTCTAAATAAAATATTTTTCCCAATATCACACATCAATCTAAAACCACTTTTCATATGTTGATTTAAAACTGCACTATCAACAAGTGTTTTTTTAGCCTTCATATCATGTTCTCCTGTTTTATCTGATGAAAACACAAATATTATTGTTTGATGATGTTTGTTTTTGAAATGCGCATAATAAAATATATTGAACTCCTTTAACCATCTTTTGATCTTATATTATATATATATATATATATATATATATATAGAGAGAGAGAGAGAGAGAGAGAGAGAGAGAGAGAGAGAGAGAGAGAGAGAGATATAAATATATACATATATATATGTGTGTGTGTGTATACGTGTGCGTGCTTCGGCATATCGTCCTGATAATAGCTTCCAGTGATTCTCTGATTGTTTTATTTGCTCTGAATTTGCTGAAGGTAAATCACTTTCAGTTAACCACAATCTCTGAAGTTCCTCTTTTTTCTGTGTTTCCTTCTCAGGCCATGCTAGACATTTTACACAATCTATTCTTACACACCAGTAAAAACAAGCATGGCGTGAGAAGAAATTTGAAGAGAGATTTATTTGATTAAATAATCTTACACGTGTTTCATTACTGATTATATAAACATCTACGAGAGTTGCATAATAATATATCTTCTTTTTACTCACTCGCATTATGTTTGCATTCGATCCTTCTTTAAGCATATGGGCCTGGAAATAACATTCGAACAAATTATAAGTTAGCTAATTTCCTAGATATTTCCCTTGACCTCAATATTAGTCTCTATAAAATTTACCATAAAAATAATGAAAATCTAACATATGTTAGCCTATATGCTAATCATCCTTGATCCATAATTAACTCCACCATCAAAGGTGTATCTCTTAGGATTTCCAGACTATCAACCTCCATAATTAGAGGTAATGCACGTCCGGATTACAACTATGCAGCACTGCGGAAAACTGGTTATGAGGATGGAATAGAATATATTCCTAATAAACAGTTGAGCGAGAATATCATCACCCGAAACCATGAAGAAAACACTACGCACATACTGCCGTTACCCGGGTGGAAACATTAACCCCACGAACAAAATTTTGAGGGTTATGCCGGATGAAATAACTAATAAATCTCGAATAAACTCTCTACCTGGAAAAACACTCAGAAGTTTCCACAATAGATCATACCTATGGTATAATCCTCGACATAACAACTTAGTTAAGACTAAATTTCCCTCTACCTTCTTCAAATTATTAGATAGAAATTTTCCGCCAAAACATAGGTATCATAAAATCTTAAATCGAAACTCTGTTAGACTCTAATACTCTACTTCGACAAACTTGGAAAACTTCATAGCGGGATTAAACAATAAACGCCTCCACAACCACAATAATAATACGGGTGCCTCAACTCGAGGCACTACTCTTCTTCCTCTCAACCTACTACAGTTTACCAAACCAATAATACTAAGAATCACGGCTTGAATAATAAACGGGCATACCTGTCACATCCGGCTGGCATATCTACCATGAGCCTAACTATAAGAGCGAAAAAAGCACCTTAGCAAGCCTGCAATGGTACAGAGTATCTGCAGATAACCCAATAGATGCCCCCTATCGGACAGAAGCATGAATGACAGCATCGTGTACCAGTGCAAAATAACAACAAGCCTAGGAGCATACAAACATGTACGGGCCACATCTTTTATTATATCACATCTTTTATTATATCACATAACTCAATTAACAACGCTGATAAAAAATATCTGGTAAGCTGTTCTTTCATTAACATTTACATAATCATTCCAC
The DNA here is from genome assembly GCA_964016885.1 of Eledone cirrhosa. Lineage (NCBI taxonomy): Eukaryota > Metazoa > Mollusca > Cephalopoda > Octopoda > Eledonidae > Eledone > Eledone cirrhosa. The sequence continues at coordinate 295,928,464 of OZ024743.1, forward strand.
ACATACGATTTTACCAACGTAAAGGGAATATTCCCTCATCTACACACACACGCACACACACACACACACATATATATATATATATATATATATGTGTGTGTGTGTGTGTATATGCGTGTGCATATTTGTATCCGCACTTACCACTACAATCGGGATTCTCAACATAAAATATTTCACTTTATGTGACTCTTCTTGTAAAATTATCTGTCATGGAATTAAAGGGAAAATGGCGGTTTGGGGGACATGACTCCATTTGTCATCTCTAGTTTATTACAAAAATAATATTATACTTTTGTTCTTTGTAATATCTTCTAAAACATAATAATGTATTTCATCGCCATTCTACCCATCTTCGCCTTTTTCTCTTTCCCAAACATGCTTACGCTCTCTTAGTTGCTCTCTCTCTCTCTCTCTCTCTCTCTCTCTCTCTCTCTCTCTCTCTCTCTCTCTCTCTCTCTCTCTCTCTCTCTCTTTCTCTCTCACTCTATCTTTCAGATTCTCTTACTCCTTTACAACATTTCGCGGTTTCTCGTTTTATTAGGTTTCTTTTTTATTCTGATATTTTAACATTAAATTATACCTGTATTTTTGCTTTCTTGCACCTTTACATTTTATGAAAACTATATTTCTCTCTCTTCTTCCACTCACTCATCCCTACTCTCTCTCTCTTCTCTCTCTCTCTCTCTCTCTCTCTCTCTCTCAATATATATATATATATATATATATATATATATATATATATATAGAGAGAGAGAGAGAGAGAGAGAGAGAGAGAGAGAGACCCATTACTACGTTTAACATGTTTACCGTTCTTCCATCTTTATCGTTTTTGTTACTCTTCACTTCTCGTCTGTTCCCTTTTCATTTTACGTGTCCTGTAATCTATATTATTTCCTTCTTTTATTTATCATGTATCTCTTTCAAACCTGTTTTCCACTATTCTCTTACGTGCCTTAAATTTCATTGTTCCCTATCATTCTCTCCCTCTGTTTCTTTTTTTCCCACCTCCCCCCGCCCTGCTTCTATTACGTTTTATTTTATTCTATTTTCTCCCTATTTCCGCCTTCCATTTAATCCCATTAATATTTTTTTCTTTCTTTCAACCTTCTTTACCGATTTCTTTCTCTCATTCTCAGTCTCATATATTTCCTTTCACAAATTAAGCTTCTCTCTTTCTCTCTATCTCCCCTCCTATGTATCTCTCCCTCACTTTCTCTTTCTTTCTATATTTCTTCATATCTTCCTATATATATATATATATATCTTGCTCCATCTTTTCTCTCTTTTCTCTATATATCTCACCCTCACTTTCCTTAAATTCATGTTTATCCAATATGTACCAGTTATTCTCTCTCCTTCTATTCGATCTCTCGCAATTTTACTTTTTTCCAGGTCTCTCCCACCATCTCAGATTAATCACTAACTCTCTCTCTCCCCTCTTTCCCTTCCTCTTTCTTTGTCTCATTTCCCTGATCATATTCAATCTCTACCTTCTTTCTCTTCATCTGTCCATTATCTCTTTGTGTTTGCCTCCATATTTGTAATTTATCCACAATCACCATATCATAATTCACGTTTATCGAACAATCTCCTCACCAATACAATCATATTTTCCATCCACCATTGTCTCTCACTCTTGTTCTCTCAATTTCCCTCTCTCTGAGTCTCTTTCCCATTCTCTCCCTACATTTCTCCTCTTTTTCTTTCACTTTCTATTTTCTTTCACAATTCAAACTCTCTTTGTTGTGATTCTCTCTCTCTCTCTCTATCTATCTCCCCCTCCTCCTCCTCCCCCTCCTCCTCCTCCTTTCTCTCTCCCTCTCTGTGTTTCAAATTCAATCACCTGACTTATAATTCACAGCTAATACATCATTGTATTTATCCAGTACAACGTTATCACCCATTACATTTCCATCAATATCAGCAACTACTTCGGCTACTACTACTACTACTACTACTACTACTATTACTACTACTACTACTACTACTACTACTACTACTCCGGCTACTACTACTGCTACTACTGCTACTACTAATAATTGTTTCTACTTTTGGCACAACGCCAGCAATTATCCCAGTGCATTACTGGTACTTTATTTTATCGACCCCGTAAGGATGAAAGGCAAAGTTAACCTCGGCGGGATTTGAACTCAGACCATAAAGGGCCGTAACTCGTTGCTGCAAAGCATGGCGTCCGACCCTCTACCGATACTGCCAATCGACCGCCGTACTGCTACTACTACTACTAATAATAATAATAATGTTTTCTGATTTAGGCACAAGGCCAGCAATTTTGGAGACAGGGGAAAGTCGATTAAATCGACCCCTGTGCATTATTGGTGCTTTATTTATCGACCCCGTAAGGATGAAAGGCAAAGTTAACCTCGGCGGGCTTTGAACTCAGAAAGTAAAGAGCCGTAACTATATGCCGCAAAGCATGTTGTCAGATGCTCTACCGATTCTGCCAATCCACGGCCCTCAATTATGCAAACAAGCCTCAATTTTATAGCCATGTCGGTTCTGTTCACATGCCAACACAAGAGCAAGAATGAAGGGTTCATTCTACTGCCATGGCTATAAAATTGAGGTTTGTTTGCATTATTGCAAACGAATCGAATGTTATTATTAATATTCGAAAAACTCAGATTACATGTATTGTATTCAGCCATGTATAGCGAACATTTTCTTTTTTATTTGAATTTGGCAAAGCCGGCCATTTATCGCTCGTGTACAGGAAACTGACTGGCCAGTCTGCTGATATGCAAATCTGGCTTAACACTGGATCTGCTAATATGCAGATCTGACTGATCAGCCAGTCTGCTAATATGCATATCAGGCCGATCAGTCACTGTGTATTTTTGAAAATAGCATATATTTTCACTAGCTCTGACAGTTTGGCAGGTGAACAGTGAGCTGTACTGATGAAGGGTGATACCCAGAAATATTAATGTCTGCAGTTCTGTTCATATGCCAACACAAGAGCAAGGGTTTATTCTACTGACATAAAATTGAGGCTTGTTTGCATTATTGCAAACGAATCGAATGTTATTATTAATATTCGAAAAACTCAGATTACATTTTATATATATATATATATATATATATGTATATATATATATATATATACAAACACGCACAAGTATATATGTGCAGGCACTAGTTCCGATCTAGCTGTCGAAACAGCCGGAGCTCAGCCGTCGGGGCACTGGCTCTTTTCCTATATATATATATATATATATATATATATAAATTAATTAAAATAACAGATTAAGGTTTAAGCAAAGAATCGCTGCTTCCACCCTTAACGGGATATTCTGAAACTCTGTTTCAGAAGATCCCATATTCGTTTTCTCCCGTTCATTGCCAGGGAACGTTTCCACGAACCAAAGTATCGTCTTCCTGTCTTCCTCCGGTTGCAACGTTTTTTTTTAAATATTCACTTCTGCGTTTACAGATTGACTTTGTCAGTTTTAGAAGATCCTGTTAAGGGTGAAAGCAGCGATTCTTTGCTTAAACTTTAATCTGTTATTTTAATAAATATTTGCTCTACGGTTCTTATATATTTGATATATATTTATCCTTATCGAACCCTCTTTGGATTTTAGTCTTCAAATTTATTATTATTACTATATATATATATATATTTATTTATATATATATATATTCATCCTACACGAATCGCAATATTATAAGCGTAAATCGTTTTCATAAGTCGCCAAGCAATATGTAAATTATTTCTGCCTAAGCTTTGCAATATTAGCAGTGAAACCATACTTGGAGAAACCAATATATAACGTTCATAACTAAGTAAACAAGCTAAATGCTTCCTCTATGCTTATGATATAAGCACCAGATTCAGTGACATTAATTCTGAGAGAATGTTTCACATGATTATATGTAGAAATGGTTCACCCAACGAATTAGAATTGAATGCTGAGAATATAGGTCTTATTGCATTACACTTTAAATTTGACGTATTTTGAATATAAAATATGGAGAACATTGACAATGGTAAAATTATACATAAAATTTGCAATATATAAAACCATTTTAGATTTTCTATATATATTTAATATTAAGCATGAAATATTTCATTCAATCGCTTTTAACTGAATTCCCTATACTTCGCCTTTTATATGGGAAAAATACATCAGCTGCTATGAGGTCTGCTTAAAGGTATGACTACTAAATAGTGTTATTATGATATAATTTACGTATATATTACAGAAAACACACACTCATTGCATTACGGAGATTCATACACAAAAGCCATATATGTTTTAGCCTATTTTGTCTCCATAGCGAATAAGTTCATGTTACCACTTACTGATAAAACCTAGACAGAACGATCTGACATTCTCACCGCTACAAAGATAGCAGAGACATTATTACAATTTTTGTATTTATTATAACAAGACTCCTATATGTTTATAATACATAAAAATAGTGTATATGCATTCATATATAACCCTATGCTGAAACTCAACATGTTAGTGGCATTTCATTTTATTTTTATATATACGAGGAGGGTGGTGGAATGGCAGAATCCGTAGAGCGACGGACACCCTGCTTCGAGGCATAGAATTGCAGCCCCTAACATTCTGAGTTCAAATCCCGCCGAATTATTTATTCGACTTTCCCCATCAACCAAAATTACTGGCCTTGTGCCTCAAGTAGAAACAGTTATTAAATATACGAGGGTCAGCTGAAAAGTTCATAGGCTGACCAAGATACTCTCATGGAATGACCAAATGAGGTTTATATTTCAACATAGTCTCTGGAAAGGAAAAGACAGGTTGAAATGTATGCAAGAAAGATTTAACAACATTAGCATTATTTCTTCCTAATCAGACTATGAACGTTTCAGTCGACCCTCATATATATATGTGTGTGTGGGGGGGGGGGGGATTGTTTGTGTAATTATATATATATGCATATTATATACATATATATATGCATACATGTGCACACATACAGACGTACACGCACACATGTATGTATACATGTATATATATATGTGTGTGTGTGTGTGTCTGTGCCTGTGTGTCTGTGTGTGTGGGTGTGGGTGTGTGGGTGTGTGGGTGTGTGTGTGTGTGTAATATAATCCTTATCGAGTCCTCTTCGGACTTCAGTCTTCACATTTATTATATATATATAAATAGGAACGAGTAGGACCCCGACGGCTGAGCTCAAGCCGTTTCGACGGCTAATTCTGGACTGAGTATATTACCCACTCTACTACCCTAAGTATTGAGTACTGGTGCGTTATGGTTCACCTGGTTCCTTACCACATTTCCTCCGTTATATATATATAAATATATATATAGTAATAATAACAAATTTGAAGACTAAAATCGAAAGAGGGCTCGATAAGGATAAATATATATCAAATATATATCAAATATATAAGAACCGTAGAGCAAATATTTATTAAAATAACAGATTAAAGTTTAAGCAAAGAATCGCTGTTTTCACCCTTAACGGGATTTTCTGAAACTAAATAAGTCAATCTGTGAACGCAGAAGTGAATATTTTATTTCAAAAAACGTTGCAACTGGATGAAGACAGGAAGACGATACTTTGGTTCGTGGAAACGTTCCCTGGCAAAGAACGGGAAAAAAACGAAGATAATACGTCATTATTTGGAGCGGTGAAAAACAATTATACGCAAAGACAAAACCACGTTTATGGTATAAAAGAAGTCGTAGGCTAATATTCTATTAGGTGGTTCATAGAGACGTTCTCAGGCAATGAACGGGAAAAACGAAGATAATACGTCATATGTGGAGCGTGGAGAACAATTGCACGCAAAGACAAAACCTCGTAAATAGTATAACTGAATTCGTAGACTAAAATTCTAACTTGGAAACCGAATGAGTCTCGGCTTCAGAGTTAACAATAAAGTAAATAAAATACAGAGGTAATTGAAATTAAATAAATACATACGCGCATCCATATACGTACATACACAAGCATACGCGAAAAACTCGCCATATGTATACAAATACACGCACATATAAATATGTGTGTGTGTGTGCGCGTGTATACAAATAATTAAATAAACGGTTTGTATCGTGATGATGGTCTTTTGATCATGACTAAGTGCGATCCACGTGCTTGCGACAGGTTCAGAAAAGAACTCACAGCCTTCTTTAAAGGTTTCAACCTCTCTATACAGGTTGAGACCAACCTCTCGGTCGTTAATTACCTCGACGTTACCCTCAATTTATCGAATGGCTTGTATTACCCGTATAGAAAGCCGAATGATACACTTAATTACAGAAGTAAACATTCTAACCATCCTGCCAGCATAACCAAGAACCTGGTAAGAAACGTTTCTTTGAGGCTTTCCCGTCTATCTACTAACGAGCATGTTTTCAACGACCATTCCACATATTACAATGAAGCTCTTGCTCGGAGTTGACTTGTCGATAAGGTAGCATATACAGAGTACGAGAATAGCCCTAGAAAAAATAGATCCCGACGCATTATATGGTATAACCCACCATATAGTATGGAGGTAGCCACGCCATTAACTAAAATCTTTCTCTCCCTTATTACGAAGCATTTTCCCTCTACACATAAATATAGTTAAATTTTTAATAGAAATACTATTAAAATTTCTTCGTCTACGACTACTAACCTTGCTCATAACATCACAGCTTCAAATTTAGCTAAACTACCTAGACGTAGGAACACGTGCAACCCTTTAGTTAGTAACTGTAATTGTAGGAATCGGGTTGACTGCCCCCTATCCGGGAAATGCCTCTCTAGTAACATTGTCTACAAATGTAAGGTTGAAACACCCACGTCCCGTAGGGCCTACATAGGGTTAACCGCCAATAGATTCAAACAGAGTCTTTACATGCATACCCATTCTTTTCGTTACCCTCTAAGAAGGAATAAGACGTCACTTTCAGCTTATATCTGGAGTCTAAAAGACAATATAAGTTACACTGGGAGATCCTAGCTATGGCTAGATCGTATAACGGAAATAAAAGACCATGTGACATCTGCGCCGCTGAGGCCCTGGAAATACTCTACGCCACAGACCACATCTTAAACAAAAAATCTGAGGCAATTTCGGCTTGTAAACATAAATTGCACAAAACTTTCCTGTATTACAGCCCCACATTATACCCTAACGGATAGTACGATCTATACGCGGATATTTTACGTCTTGATGTGGTAGCTAAGTATATGTTATGTTTACACCATTACTTATTTGTATAGGTAAGTATATATTACCTGTATGTTTTGTGAAGATACGTATACTTTCCCGTACGTATATTTGATTGTATATGTTATGGCGTATATTTTATATATTCTGGTACATATGCTTTTGGTTATGTGTATACGTGAGTTTGCGTCTGCGTGATTATGCGGGTTCGTACGTATGTAGGGTGTGTGTATATGTGTACTTCGTGTTTTGGTTGACGTACGTCTCCGAACATATGTGTATTTACATGTAGGTATGTGTGTGCGCTTGTGATATACGTATTTATTTATTTATATACGTTTATTTAATTATTTGTATACACGCGCACACACACACACACACATATTTATATGTGCGTGTATGTGTATACCTATGGCGAGTTTTTCGCGTATGCTTGTGTATGTATTTATTAAATTTCAATTACCTCTGTATTTTATTTACTTTATTCTTAACTCTGAAGCTGAGACTCATTCGGTTTCCTAGTTTGAAAAATTAGTCTACGATTTCAGTTATACCATTTACGTGGTTTTGTCTTTGCGTGCAATTGTTCTCCATGCTCCACATATGATGTATTATCTTCGTTTTTTCCGTTCATTGCCTGAGAACGTCTCTATGAACCACCTAATAGAATATGAGTCTACGACTTCTTTTATACCATAAACGTGGTTTTGTCTTTGCGTGTAATTGTTTTTCACCGCTCCAAATAATGACATATTATATTCGTTTTTTCCCGTTCTTTGCCAGGGAACGTTTCCACGAGCCAAAGTATCGTCTTCCTGTCTTCCTCCAGTTGCAACGTTTTTTGAAATATTCACTTCTGCGTTCACAGATTGACTTTGTTAGTTTCAGTAGATCCCGTTAAGGGTTAAAGCAGCGATTCTTTGCTTAAACTTTAATCTGTTATTTTAATAAATATATATATATATATATATATATATATATATATATATATATATATATATATATATATATATATATATATATATATACACGGGTGTTTATGATTCTGTATAGAAGATAATATTAATAAAAGGAATTCCAACTTTGTCTCATTTACTCGTTTTATTTACAATCCTTTAAAATTACAATGATATTATAATGAAATGGTATGGTAGAATATTAAATGGTAAATGTTAATTGAACAAGTATGGTCATGCTTTCGCAATCTTCAGGTTCATAGTCAGCGGTGACAGTCAAGTTGGCAATTTTCAACTGTAATGAGATGGCTAAAAAATGGTAAGTTTTACAAACTGTATATATATATATATATATATATATACAATATTAAATAAATGGAAAACTATATTTATAAAACCATATTTATTTCATTATATATATTTCGGGGATATCATATTAACAATATGCTATGCCTTCATCAGACAAAATACAATATAAACAGTTTTATAGATAAATATATTCGACATACCGTAATAAACATCAACTTCATTTGAAGAGGTTTACGCTAGCAGTAAACCTCTTCAAATGAAGTTGATGTTTATTACGGTATGTCGAATATATTTATCTATAAAACTGTTTATATTGTATTTTGTCTGATGAAGGCATAGCATATTGTTAATATGATATCCCCGAAATATATATAATGAAATAAATATGGTTTTATAAATATAGTTTTCCATTTATTTAATATTGTAAATATACTCCAAATATTTGTCGAGTGCTTTTATATCAGTTATAAATATTTACTAGTTGTAACCCAACAATTTTAAATATAACTTTACACATATATATATATATATTATAATATATGTATATATATATATATGTATATATATATGTGTATATATATATATATATATATATATATATATATATATATATATATATATATATATATATATATATATATATATATATATATATATATATATATATATATATATATATATATATATATATATATATTAATTAACTGATATATATATATATATCAGTTATATATATTAACTGAGATGTTAAATGGTTAAGATTTTCCTTGATTAAATCTTAACCATTTAACATCTCAGGGTATGTCATGTATTATTATATTTTGTCTGATGAGGACGTACTGTTGTACCTGAAATATTTGTATTTTAATATATATATATATATATATATATATATATATATATATATATATATATATATATATATATATATATATATATATATATATATATACAGTATTTTCCGTTGTGTTGTAATATAAATATTACACACAGTAGATTATCAGCTCACGTAGAGTTTGCTCGACGGTTCCAGTTGTAGTTCCAAAAGTAATCCGGAGAAAAATAGAAAGATTTGAATGGATACAGTTTAGTATCCTAATATTCTCTATAAAAACTAAATAGGTCCTCAGTAATATTATTCTGATGAAATGACAGTAAATAATAACATTGAAATATTGAATGTCTGCATAACTAAAACTTTGTAGATAGCAGCTGTTTTCAGGTTATGAAACTGTTATAGAAACACGTGTCAATAAATTCCTTTCAACTAAACTGTATCCATTCAAATCTTTCTATTTCTATATATATATATATATATATATATATATACATACAATCGCACCACTCGACCTTAAGTACAGTGTGTGTCTCTGATCAAAACATTGGAATACTGAAGGATGTAACACAGGGCACTGGTATTTATAGATACACTGGAGAATCAAATAAATGAAAACAATACCAATAATAAAAAAATAAAAAATAAAAAATAAAACTAATAAAAAATAATAAAAAATACGGTTACTGATAATAGTAGTAGTGGTGGTAGTTGAAGTTATAATGGTGAGTAGGTGGATGTGTAATATATATATATATAACCAAAGATTAATATGGTTCGTTGATTACTCAATGAATACAATATTACAATAGATTAGAAGCACTCAAAAAGAGATTTTCCTGGAGTTTTTAATATTCAAAATGTTAATAAATGAAAAATATTCTCATAATCAAAATATATATTTTATTATACATATTTCAAAGGTACAATGTTGTTTAACTACGTTTTTATCAGGCAAAATATATGATTTGATATGTGACATACCGCTACGGTTTTGATTATTCAATTCCAGTACTGCCCAATTGAATAATCAAAACCGTAGCGGTATGTCACATATCTAATCATATATTTTGTCTGATGAAAACGTAGTTAAACACCATTGTACCTTTGAAATATGTATAATAAAATATATATTTTGATTATGAGAAAATTTTTAATTTATTCACATTTTGAATAAAATATATATATATATATATGTGTGTGTGTGTGTGTGTGTGTGTGTGTGTGTGTGTGTATACTCTCGGAGTGTATTTTACATTACCTATTGAGTACGCTGAAATGCAACCGGTCCTAGCATTGATAACTATGTCGGTTCTGTCAACTTCTTATTATATATATATATGCATACATATGCATTTTGTTTTGACCTGTTTAGCTTGATTTGCTTTTTGGCTTAGGTGGTTGATACGTTCTTGACCACTTTTTCAGTTTTGTATGGCGTTTCAACATATTGTTTAGCTCTGGTTTTTTAACTATGGAGCGCTTGCCAGCATAATTCTGATTTTTGCGTTTCGTTTCGCTTTTACTACTCGCCGAAATGCGATTCTCGGTGAATTTACATTTGAGACTAGTAAAATGAGGTATCCTCTTGATAAGTCGGCAGACCTCGCAAGGACTCTATATCTTTGATATATTGTTTTTGTTTATGCCACGAAACTACGTAGTCGAGGAATTTAGGAACAGTTTAGGTATGATACATTTTATTACTAATTATATCTAAATGTTTCTTCTCTCTTCATAATGTATTTTTAACTCTGATACTGGTTCAGTCTGGTTCAAACTGAATTGGTCTGTCCCAGTCATTCATTGAGCAACATCGGTGAAGTTGGCACCCTTAACTCACAGTTGGGTGCGGATGCATTCATGTATATATGTGTGTGTCCGCATGTATCTGTGTGTTTCTAAATATATTAATAACTCCCTCTGGTCGAGCAATCTTTGAAGTGTGGGGACAACTGGAAAGCTTCCATTACTCATACTTCTCGCCTTCTTCACTACCTCTTCTACGGCCTCGATATGAATACCCCCTCCGCCTCCGTGGTATTTTCTTCGTGGTTATAAGAGGCTTAGCTCTGTTTCTCGACCGTTATATCGAGTGACTGTCTCCCCCTCCGCCTTTTGGGATTCTTTCTCACGTCGTGTAGACGCGTTCTTGAGACTAGTAAAATGAGGTATCCTCTTGATAAGTCGGCAGACCTCGCAAGGACTCTATATCTTTGATATATTGTTTTTGTTTATGCCACGAAACTACGTAGTCGAGGAATTTAGGAACAGTTTAGGTATGATACATTTTATTACTAATTATATCTAAATGTTTCTTCTCTCTTCATAATGTATTTTTAACTCTGATACTGGTTCAGTCTGGTTCAAACTGAATTGGTCTGTCCCAGTCATTCATTGAGCAACATCGGTGAAGTTGGCACCCTTAACTCACAGTTGGGTGCGGATGCATTCATGTATATATATGTGTGTCCGCATGTATCTGTGTGTTTCTAAATATATTAATAACTCCCTCTGGTCGAGCAATCTTTGAAGTGTGGGGACAACTGGAAAGCTTCCATTACTCATACTTCTCGCCTTCTTCACTACCTCTTCTACGGCCTCGATATGAATACCCCCTCCGCCTCCGTGGTATTTTCTTCGTGGTTATAAGAGGCTTAGCTCTGTTTCTCGACCGTTATATCGAGTGACTGTCTCCCCCTCCGCCTTTTGGGATTCTTTCTCACGTCGTGTAGACGCGTTCTTGAGACTAGTAAAATGAGGTATCCTCTTGATAAGTCGGCAGACCTCGCAAGGACTCTATATCTTTGATATATTGTTTTTGTTTATGCCACGAAACTACG
>OZ024743.1:295943086-295973053 GCA_964016885.1 Eledone cirrhosa
TTTTCATTCATAATGTATGTACTGATCTTTCTAATCTAACAGATTCTCGGCGGTGAAGTATATAGAATATTCGTTTTCATTGTAAATATATCCATATATATATATATGTGTGCGGGTGATTGTGTATAAGTGAATATATATATATTGTTTTCTCAAGCTACATCAAGGGTACTTTTACATAGATATCAGTGTCAATTAAACAGTTTTTCAATGTGGACTACTCTTTCTTCTTCTTCTTCTTCTTCTTCTTCTTCTTCTTCTTCTTCTATCTTCTTCTTCTTCTTCTTCTTCTTCTTCTTCTTCTTCTTCTTCTTCTATCTTCTTCTTCTTCTTCTTCCGCGTCCACTTATTCCTGAGAGATTTGCTATAGACCAGACGATATGTCAATATGATCAACCCTCCGAAACGATCGTAAAACAATGATATGAATAGGTAAAATAACTTCATTTTGTTGCTTTTATTTTCATTGGTAATTTAATATCTTATATATATATGTAAATACGGGTTAGAAGGCGAGGCTGTGTGGTTACGAAAATCGAAGTGCTAGAAGGTAATCGGGACACAAACAAGAGAAGAAAAGTTTCCCTTCGTCAGCTGTTTACTACGGATCTTGGATGTTTCGGCGCTTAAAACAGAACATCGATCCCTAGCGTACCCATGGCCTTTCATCGATCAAAAGGCCACGAGGGAAAGAAGTGATAGTGACGAGAGAGGAAGAAAGAAAAGGAAAAACGAAGTAAACATATATATATATATATATATATACATATTTATATATATATATATATATATGTAAAAGGTAAACAGAAATAACAACTCAATCGGTACAGTATATGGAAGGTATATATTAGGTTAACGCCTTCATCATAAGAAAGAATGAGAAATAAAATAGATTAAGGGGACGGGCGGGATGGAATTGGAAAAAATGTCTTTAGATAAAAATAATAGGTCCATTCATGTTGACATATCTTGCAAAGCTGTTGGTGCTGGCTTTTTGTGTATGATTTGTTTTTTAGAAAAGTGGATGATGGCGCGCGTCTACCTGAAGTGGAAAAAAAAAACCTTTTGTAAAAAGAGCTTTACTTGAGCACGTGCGTAAGCATGAGTGTGTGTGATTGTGTGTGTGTGTGTGTGTGTGTGTGTGTCTGTGTGTGTGTGTGTATGTAGCGTGGATATCACCCCCCCTTGATCCAAGCTGCTCTCACCCGCACCCGTGAAACAGACCGCACCACAGCCCTCTCACCTCACCCCCGCCCTCCCAACACCCATGTTCCTTTCCCTCTCACCTACCACCCCAGCACCCTACGACTCCGGCGACATATTCTCCGTTCCTTCCGTATCCTCTCTTCTGACCCCGTCACTTCTCGCTTTTTTCCAAACCCACCCATTACTGCTTTTACGCGCGCCCGAAACCTCCTCGACCTCCTGATTCGTAGTTCTTTTTCGTCTTCTCCCAAGACTCCACCCGGCTCTCCTCCTTGTTCCCGTTCCCGCTGCAACACTTGTCCCTTTATTTCCACCCTCACCACTCTTACAGCCCTAACGGATTTCTCGGTATCCGCCATTCCTTCACCTGCATATCCATCCACGTTGTCTATATATATATATATAAGTTTTAATATAGATGAGATTCTACAGGACTATATCTGTTTCATTCTTGAGAAATCATCAGGAATCTGACGGTCCAACTAAATATGGTGGTATTTATATCTTTTCTGGTGGTAGGAGAGGGTGGGGAGTGGGATGGGTGGAGTCATTGGTTGAAAGAAAAAAGAGTTCATTAAAAGCTAATTCTATAACTCTATAACTAATATTTAGAGTGACAAAGGCAGAAAGAATTCTATAAACAAGTTCAAATTGGGGTGCCACTCCTTATTTTTAAGTTTCTCTTACGCCAACAATGCCTATATTTCAGGTGTCTATAAGATGGTTGGGGTGCCGTCATGGTTGATGGGTTTAAAAGCTAATTCTTTAAAGCTCTACTTAGAGAGACAAAGGCAGAGAGAATTCTATAAACCAGTTCATGGGTGCCTGTCCTTATTGTTATGTTTCTCTAAGCTATATTTCAGGTGTCTACAGACACATTCACATACACACACACAGCTTTTGATGAATTCCCTTTTCTTTCAACCAATGACCTCCACTCATCCCACTCCCCACCCTCTCCTACCACCAGAAAAGATATAAATACCACCATATTTACATGGACAGTCAGATTCCTGATGATTTCTCAAGAATGAAACAGTTCTAGTTCCGTAGAATCTCATCTATATTAAAACTTTTATACTCTGCTATGTATTGAGTACCTTACTTACTTACCTCCGATTCAACCTGAAATAACTTACCTATATATATATATATATATATATATATATATATATATATATATATATATATATATATATATATATATATATATATAAGAAGAAAAGAAAAAAGAAAAACCGAAGTAAACATATATATATATATATACATATATATATATTTAGATATATATATAAGTATGTACACGTACATACATATATGTATACAGACGTACAGTAGTATGTATATATATATATACATACTACTGTACGTCTGTATACATATAGGTATGTACGTGTACATACTTATATTTAAGTAACAGCTGTACTAAGAGTGGGAAATGAAATATCGTTTCATTTTTTCGGTTTATCGTTTTCGGTGCACCCGGCCCATTAACCCACTCGATATGCAAATTGGGCTACTCAGCCGTTAATATGCATAAGGCAAGTATATACGTTCAACAATCTGGCAGGAAGGTATACGTTGCTGACGATAGCTAACAAGCTTGAAACTAGTACAGCGTTCCTTTGTCAGTGTTGAACAAACGAGCAACGGTGGTTGCTAGACACTACGGCTTAATACGGGATGTTTGTTTACAAACACACCAAGAATTATAATAAATGTTTGGTGAATCCATACGTGCATATATATATGTGTGCATGTATGTATATATATACATACTACTGTACGTCTGTATACATATAGGTATGTACGTGTACATACTTATATTTAAGTAACAGCCGTACTAAGAGTGGGAAATAAAATATCGTTTCATTTTTTCCGTTTATCGTTTTCGGTGCACCCGGCCGATTAACCCACTCGATATGCAAATTGGGCTACTCAGCCGTTAATATGCATAAAGTAAGTATATACGTTCAACAATCTGGCAGCAAGGTATACGTTGCTGACTATAGCTAACAAGCTTGAAACTACTACAGCGTTCCTTTATCAGTGTTGAACAAACGAGCAACGGTGGTTGCTAGACACTACGGCTTAATATGGGATGTTTGTTTACAATCACACCGAGCATAATAATAAATGTTTGGTGAATCCATACGTGCATATATATATGTGTGCATGTATGTATACATATATACATACTACTGTACGTCTGTATACATATATGTATGTACGTGTACATACTTATATTTAAGTAACAGCCGTACTAAGAGTGGGAAATGAAATATCGTTTCATTTTTTCCGTTTATATATATATATATATATATATATATATTATAATTGAATATAAAAGAAAAACGAACGAACACAGATATATACATATATGTGTTCAAATCGCAAGGGACCAGATTCGCTAAGGGTGAAAAGACTACTAACTATAGACAATAGGGTTTGCCTGTCTCAATTTAGGAAAAAATCAAGAAAATAAATACAAACCAGATTGTAGTAACTACCAATCACCCAGACAGCTCTTGGTGCTGTTTGGCAATATTAATTGTGAATAGAAATACCAATTCTTGCTCATCAGTGGGTGAAGAATTAGTATCCTAGACACTTCTAAGTATATTAAGTAACTGAATAGAGTGCCATACAAATAACGCACATGGTATATTAGCGTGTCTCACAAACTTACACCCCTAAAAATAGCAGCCAGGTTTATTCGACAGTTGAAATAGCTCAACAAATTAACGGAGCCGAATATATCAAAGGTATATATTGAGTTAGGAACTCAAAATAGTCTCTTACAATAAAATAGCTCTAAGAAAGAGATTTTTCCGAGCCGTATATTATAATTGAATATAAAAGAAAAACGAACAAAGATATATACATATATGTGTTCAAATCGCAAGGGACCAGATTTCTATTTTGAGTTCCTAACTCAATATATACCTTTGATATATATATATATATATATATAAATTATATATATATATATATATATATATATATATATATATATATATATATATGGATAGATACATAATTATACACATATGTGTGTGTGTGTGTGTGTGTATGTGCGAGCGTATGTGTATAAACATATATAGAAGAGGTTAGAGGAGAATAAAAATGAATGTGATGTTAGCAAGGGTATTTATTTAGACTATCGGAGTAGACGGGGAGATGATAATTACAAAGGTTTACAATAAGACTGAGGACTCTCGCTTTAAGAGGGCTTGGGTGCGCTTTGCATCTAGTTGTATACCAATATCTTCGGAATACAACGTGTTTTTTAGTCAGGTTATATGTTATGATAGAATAAGTAGCCAGATAAATGTTTTATACGGAGGTAATGAAGAAACGTTTTAAACATATGGTAGGACAGGGATACAAGGAGAAATTTCTGATACGTTGTTTTCGTAGGTGCCTGAGCGCTAATAGCGAGATTTGGGGTTACTTCTCGTTTTCAAATGAAATTATCTCATTTATATTAATCTAGCGTTTTTAAGAGAGATTCTCAAAAATGTTTGGGGGTTAGTTTCAGTTTGTTTCGGAAAGCGTATGACTTGGAATTTAATTTAATTTAATCTTAATTTTTATTGATTTGTTTTGAAATCTGAGTAAATTTGGTATATTTGCCATGAAGTAGTATTTTTTTGTAAAAAGAACAGTAAGGGTTGTGTAATTTTACATTGAAATTCTAGAAATTTAACCTGTTCGCACTGACTGCCTGATATGACCTACTTTGGCAAAAGTTAGCTTTGTTTAGAGGTAATAACATTCCCAAAACCTTTGTTAGTCTTTTTATTTGATCGATACTTGA
Organism: Eledone cirrhosa; assembly: GCA_964016885.1. Taxonomy (NCBI): domain Eukaryota; kingdom Metazoa; phylum Mollusca; class Cephalopoda; order Octopoda; family Eledonidae; genus Eledone; species Eledone cirrhosa. Next base: position 295,948,113 of record OZ024743.1, read on the forward strand.
TCGAAGGGTATCAGCTAGTAGTGACTTGTGCTTACATCCTCACTTTCTCTGTGTTCGCCTTGAAGAATGGTCGAGTTGTATGTTGTAAAGAGATTATATACATAAAAAACTTTCCATCATATTTTTTATAAGAAACTTTATGTTATGTTTCAAACACCAACATGATAATAAGAAAGTTGGCTATATTAGAAAATCTCTTTAAATTCTTATTATTTTCAATATCATTTGAAACAGAGGCAACATATTCCATTAGAAAAATGTTAACAAAAGAGATAATGCATTATAGAACGCCTGGCTAGGGCAAATGAACAGCATATTTTTGTTTGTTCTTTTTTATTTCATCCCACACAAACCGCCTATTTTTAACGAATTATTTCGATTTTCAAATTTGGATATTCCCCCAAAGAGACTTTGCAGTACAATGAATAGGAAAATCTATTCTCGAAACAAATGAATATTGTAGAAAATATTGCTATTACTATTGTGGTTTGATTTTGCTTTCTGTTCACACGAGTTATCACCAAGTTACAACCAGTGTCCTCAAGAGACAAGTTCTGCCATGTTTGAAAATGGAGGAAAAAATATATATCTTTAAATGTTTACAATTGTCAAATGAACTTATATCGACAGAATTTTCCTTTGCATATTGGCAGCTCGCATTAGTAATATCTTTGTATTTTTTCTATACGCAAGTTTCCTAGAATTTGGGATAAGTAATCGTTAGGTATCATTCATAGTGTGCTCACATCCACTTGTATTATTTTATCTATCTGAGTTCAAATCCCGCCGAGGTTGACTTTGCCTTTCATCCTTACGGGGTCGATAAAATAAAGTACCAGTAACGCACTGAGTAATTGCTGGCCTTGTGCCTAAAGTAGAAACAATTATTTTATCTCCCAACTTTCACATTTTTTCTAATCTTCATTTCCAGATTTTTCATCACATCTGTTTTTCATCAAATGCATATTTGCGCCTTTCAACCTTTCAGCGCAAATTTGAAACTTACTCCCATGTCTCAGTATCACCCATGTGCGAGGTTTAGTCATCCATTCCAGTGTTTCTCCAGAACTCAAGACAACTTCTTCTTCTTCTTCTTCTTCTTCTTCTTCTTCTTCTTCTTCTTCTTCTTCTTCTTCTTCTTCCCTCTTCTTCTTCTTCTTCTTCTTCTTCTTCTTCTTCTTCTTCTTCTTCTTCTTCTTCTTCTTCTTCTTCTTCTTCTTCTTCTTCTTACTCCCGAGAGGCTTTTGGGGGCAGAGACCTCAAACACCACATCCAGTGTGTCTCCATCTGATCCGGTAGGATCCCCAAAGGGTCGAGCCAAGATCATGGATGCCATCCAAACATCTTGCTCGGTGTCTGCCCCTGAGTCTCCCGCTGGCCGGTTTTGCCCGTAAATCCTGTCCAGCGATTCTTTCCTGAGACATTCTAACCACATGCCCATCGTATTTGAGCTGTGATCTCTCAATTCGGAGAAGTATCGGCTCTACATGGAGAGACTCTCTGATCTCCGTACTTTATCCCGTAACGTTACTCCAAAGACCCTTCGCAGGAATTCCATTTCGGCCTCTTATATTCGTAATCGTATTTTTTCGGTCATTTCCCAAAATTCATGACCATAGGTAAGGATTGGTACGAAAACCGAATTGAAGAAGGCGAGTTTGGCTTTTATGCCTACTTCCCTTCTGATTACTGAATACTGAAGTTGGCGCATTATTGCATCAGCTTCTGCAATTCTTGCACTTAATTTAGCCTCCTGCCTTCCATCACTCTCAGACCTCATTGAAGTATATGGTTATTACTTCGTGTAACGTGCTGAAGTTTTTGACCAGTACCCATCTACATGATCTGGCCCAGTTGCTTTCCATTTTGACATCTTTTTTAACTGTTTTTTAACATATCAATTGTTATTTTGATATATACTTCTTACCTCTTTCCCAACCTTCTTTATCCAATCTGCTTTATCAGATTTGCTCCAAAAGTTATTACAAAAAAGAATTCTTTATTTTACATCTGGCCTTCCGTCATTGTTCCTTTCCATTCATTCCACTTTCCCAAACAATCTCTTTTAGTTGATTTGAAAGAGTCTATTCTGCATGTATTGGTTACTTCTTTCTCCGTATTTATTTTTGCAGTCTTTGCTTTTATCTTAACTCATCTGCCACTACATTAATTCCCTTCTTCTTCACATATTATATTTACAGTACTTCTTTATTACATTTGTTCTGTAATCTTCCATTTTCTATTCCTCCAATTTGCTTAGATCCTTCCTCAATTTTGTATTACTCTCATGAATCCTTCTCTTCCACATTGGCTACATGTTAGACCGTGTTCGTTCTTTTTAAATTACCAACAAGTCAGTTGCAGCATTCGCCCCAGCTAGTACATGGAGGTTTCTATCACTAATATTTTCTGCTTGTATTGAGTTTATGACTTCGCTTACAGGCTTCATTTTTTTTTCTCTTATGTTGTTTCTATCAGTAGCCATCAGATTAATTACTTCAAGTTCACCTGAGGTTGTTTGTTGCTTTTGTTGTTGTTATTATAATTTTCATCATAATCATCCTCATTATTTATCATAGCATAGTTACGTCCCTTCTAGCATAGTTACGTCCCTTTACGGTCTGAGTTCAAATCCCACCGAGGTTAACTTTGTCTTTCATCCTTACGGGGTCGATAAAATAAAGTACCAGTTATGTACTGTGGTATTGCTGGCCTTGTGCCAAAAGGTAGAAACAATTATTGTTATTACTATAACTAGTAGTAGCAGCAGCAGCAGCAGTAGTAGTAGTAGTAGTAGTAGTAGTAGTAGTAGTAGTAGTAGTAGTAGTAGTAGTAGTAGTAGTAGTAGTAGTAGTAGTAGTAGTATAGTAGTAGTAGTAGTAGTAGTAGTAGTAGTAGTAGTAGTAGTAGTAGTAGTAGTAGTATAGTAGTAGTAGTAGTAGTAGTAGTAGTAGTAGTAGTAGTAGTAGTAGTAGTAGTAGTAGTTCCTTGTAATGTCCAAAGGCGGCTTCATTATAGAAGAGCAATGGCAGGAAATCCAGGCTGGGCGTTATGAGTCATGGATAAATTCTATCAGATCCATATAAAATTAATCATGTGATATGCATTCTCATTTAAACCGGACGAAGAAGAAAGACAAAACAGAAAAAGTAATTTTTATAACTAACAATGAAAAATAGTTAATTAACAGATATTTTTATTTTGTTTATTTTTGTTGTTTTATTTTTATGTATGTTTCCTGTTGATGTTTGTGTGGGGGTTATTAATTGTGTTGGTGTTAGTGTTGGTGTTGGTGCTGGTGTTAGTGTTGGTGTTGGTGTTGGTGTTGGTGTTATTGTTGGTATTGGTGTTATTGTTATTATTATTGTTATTGTTATTGTTATTGTTGGTGTTGGTGTTGGTGTTATTGTTATTGTTATTGTTGGTGTTGGTGTTATTGTTATTGTTATTGTTGGTGTTGGTGTTGGTGTTATTGTTATTGTTATTGTTGGTGTTGGTGTTGGTGTTATTGTTATTGTTATTGTTGGTGTTGGTGTTGGTGTCATTGTTATTGTTATTGTTGGTGTTGGTGTTGGTGTTGGTGTTGGTGTTGGTGTTATTGTTATTGTTATTGTTGGTGTTGGTGTTGGTGTTGGTGTTGGTGTTATTGTTATTGTTATTGTTGGTGTTGGTGTTGGTGTTATTGTTATTGTTATTGTTGGTGTTGGTGTTGGTGTTATTGTTGGTGTTGGTGTTGGTGTTGGTGTTATTGTTGGTGTTGGTGTTGGTGTTGGTGTTATTGTTATTGTTGGTGTTAGTGTTGGTGTTATTGTTGGTGTTGGTGTTGGTGTTGGTGTTGGTGTTGGTGTTGGTGTTGGTGTTGGTGTTATTGTTGGTGTTGGTGTTGGTGTTGGTGTTATTGTTGGTGTTGGTGTTGGTGTTGGTGTTATTATTATTGTTGGTGTTAGTGTTGGTGTTATTGTTGGTGTTGGTGTTGGTGTTGGTGTTGGTGTTGGTGTTGGTGTTGGTGTTGGTGTTATTGTTGGTGTTGGTGTTGGTGTTGGTGTTGGTGTTATTGTTGGTGTTGGTGTTGGTGTTGGTGTTATTGTTATTGTTGGTGTTGGTGTTGGTGTTGGTGTTATTGTTGGTGTTGGTGTTGGTGTTGGTGTTGGTGTTGGTGTTGGTGTTGGTGTTATTGTTGGTGTTGGTGTTGGTGTTGGTGTTGGTGTTGGTGTTATTGTTGGTGTTGGTGTTGGTGTTGGTGTTTGTGTTGGTGTTATTGTTATTGTTATTGTTGTTGTTGGTGTTATTGTTATTGTTATTGTTGTTGTTGGTGTTATTGTTGGTGTTGGTGTTGGTGTTATTGTTATTGTTATTGTTATTGTTGGTGTTGGTGTTGGTGTTATTGTTATTGTTATTGTTATTGTTATTGTTATTGTTGGTATTGGTGTTGGTGTTATTGTTATTGTTATTGTTATTGTTGGTGTTGGTGTTGGTGTTATTGTTATTGTTATTGTTGGTGTTGGTGTTGGTGTTATTGTTATTGTTATTGTTATTGTTATTGTTGGTGTTGGTGTTGGTGTTGGTGTTATTGTTATTGTTATTGTTGGTGTTGGTGGTGGTGTTGGTGTTATTGTTATTGTTATTGTTATTGTTATTGTTATTGTTGGTGTTGGTGTTGGTGTTGGTGTTATTGTTATTGTTATTGTTGGTGGTGGTGTTGGTGTTATTGTTATTGTTATTGTTATTGTTATTGTTATTGTTATTGTTGGTGGTGGTGTTGGTGTTATTGTTATTGTTATTGTTAGTGTTATTGTTATTGTTGGTGTTGGTGTTGGTGTTGGTGTTATTGTTATTGTTATTGTTGGTGTTGGTGTTGGTGTTATTGTTATTGTTATTGTTATTGTTATTGTTGGTGTTGGTGTTGGTGTTATTGTTATTGTTATTGTTATTGTTATTGTTGGTGTTGGTGTTGGTGTTATTGTTATTGTTATTGTTGGTGTTGGTGTTGGTGTTGGTGTTATTGTTGGTGTTGGTGTTGGTGTTGGTGTTATTGTTATTGTTATTGTTGGTGTTAGTGTTGTTGTTGGTGTTATTGTTGGTGTTGGTGTTGGTGTTGGTGTTGGTGTTGGTGTTGGTGTTGGTGTTATTGTTATTGTTATTGTTGTTGTTGGTGTTGGTGTTGGTGTTATTGTTGGTGTTGGTGTTGGTGTTGGTGTTATTGTTATTGTTATTGTTGGTGTTGGTTTTGGTGTTGGTGTTGGTGTTGGTGTTATTGTTGGTGTTGGTGTTGGTGTTGGTGTTATTGTTGGTGTTGGTGTTGGTGTTGGTGTTATTGTTGGTGTTGGTGTTGGTGTTGGTGTTATTGTTATTGTTATTGTTGTTGTTGGTGTTATTGTTATTGTTATTGTTGTTGTTGGTGTTATTGTTGGTGTTGGTGTTATTGTTATTGTTATTGTTGGTGTTGGTGTTGGTGTTATTGTTATTGTTATTGTTATTGTTATTGTTATTGTTATTGTTGGTGTTGGTGTTGGTGTTATTGTTATTGTTATTGTTGGTGTTGGTGTTGGTGTTGGTGTTATTGTTATTGTTATTGTTATTGTTATTGTTGGTGTTGGTGTTGGTGTTATTGTTATTGTTATTGTTATGGTTATTGTTATTGTTGGTGTTGGTGTTGGTGTTATTGTTATTGTTATTGTTGGTGTTGGTGTTGGTGTTATTGTTATTGTTATTGTTGGTGTTGGTGTTGGTGTTGGTGTTATTGTTATTGTTATTGTTGGTGTTGGTGTTGGTGTTATTGTTATTGTTATTGTTATGGTTATTGTTATTGTTGGTGTTGGTGTTGGTGTTATTGTTATTGTTATTGTTGGTGTTGGTGTTGGTGTTATTGTTATTATTATTGTTATTGTTATTGTCATTGTTGGTGTTGGTGTTGGTGTTATTGTTATTGTTATTGTTATTGTTATTGTTGGTGTTGGTGTTATTGTTATTATTATTGTTATTGTTATTGTTATTGTTGGTGTTGGTGTTGGTGTTATTGTTATTGTTATTGTTATTGTTGGTGTTGGTGTTATTGTTATTGTTATTGTTATTGTTGTTGTTGGTGTTGGTGTTATTGTTATTGTTATTGTTATTGTTATTGTTATTGCTGGTGTTGGTGTTATTGTTATTGATATTGTTATTGTTGGTGTTGGTGTTGGTGTTGGTTTTATTGTTATTGTTATTGTTATTGTTGGTGTTGGTGTTGGTGTTATTGTTATTGTTATTGTTATTGTTGGTGTTGGTGTTGGTGTTGGTGTTATTGTTATTGTTATTGTTATTGTTGGTGTTGGTGTTATTGTTATTGTTATTGTTATTGTTGTTGTTGGTGTTGGTGTTGGTGTTGGTTTTATTGTTATTGTTATTGTTATTGTTGTCGTTGGTGTTGGTGTTGGTTTTATTGTTATTGTTATTGTTATTGTTGGTGTTGGTGTTATTGTTATTGTTATTGTTATTGTTGGTGTTGGTGTTGGTGTTGGTGTTGGTGTTATTGTTATTGTTATTGTTATTGTTGGCGTTGGTGTTGGTGTTATTGTTATTGTTATTGTTATTGTTGGTGTTGGTGTTGGTGTTGGTTTTATTGTTATTGTTATTGTTATTGTTGGTGTTGGTGTTATTGTTATTGTTATTGTTATTGTTGGTGTTGGTGTTGGTGTTGGTGTTGGTGTTATTGTTATTGTTATTGTTATTGTTGGCGTTGGTGTTGGTGTTATTGTTATTGTTATTGTTATTGTTGGTGTTGGTGTTGGTGTTGGTTTTATTGTTATTGTTATTGTTATTGTTGGTGTTGGTGTTATTGTTATTGTTATTGTTATTGTTGGTGTTGGTGTAGGTGTTGGTGTTGGTGTTATTGTTATTGTTATTGTTATTGTTGGCGTTGGTGTTGGTGTTATTGTTATTGTTATTGTTATTGTTGGTGTTGGTGTTGGTGTTATTGTTATTGTTATTGTTATTGTTGGTGTTGGTGTTGGTGTTATTGTTATTGTTGGTGTTGGTGTTGGTGTTGGTGTTATTGTTATTGTTATTGTTGGTGTTGGTGTTATTGTTATTGTTATTGTTATTGTTGGTGTTGGTGTTGGTGTTGGTGTTATTGTTATTGTTATTTTTATTGTTATTGTTATTGCTGGTGTTGGTGTTATTGTTATTGATATTGTTTTAGTTGGTGTTGGTGTTGGTGTTGGTGTTATTGTTATTGTTATTGTTATTGTTATTGTTGGTGTTGGTGTTGGTGTTATTGTTATTGTTATTGTTATTGTTATTGTTGGTGTTGGTGTTGGTGTTGGTGTTGGTGTTATTGTTATTGTTATTGTTATTGTTGGTGTTGGTGTTGGTGTTATTGTTATTGTTATTGTTATTGTTGGTGTTGGTGTTGGTGTTATTGTTATTGTTATTGTTATTGTTATTGTTATTGTTGGTGTTGGTGTTGGTGTTGGTGTTGGTGTTATTGTTATTGTTGGTGTTGGTGTTATTGTTATTGTTATTGTTATTGTTATTGTTGGTGTTGGTGTTGGTGTTGGTGTTGGTGTTATTGTTATTGTTATTGTTATTGTTATTGTTGGTGTTGGTGTTATTGTTATTGTTATTGTTATTGTTGGTGTTGGTGTTATTGTTATTGTTATTGTTATTGTTATTGTTGGTGTTGGTGTTGGTGTTGGTGTTGGTGTTATTGTTATTGTTATTGTTATTGTTATTGTTATTTTTATTGTTGGTGTTGGTGTTGGTGTTGGTGTTATTGTTATTGTTGGTGTTGGTGTTATTGTTATTGTTATTGTTATTGTTGGTGTTGGTGTTGGTGTTATTGTTATTGTTATTGTTATTGTTATTGTTGGTGTTGGTGTTGGTGTTGGTGTTATTGTTATTGTTATTGTTATTGTTGGTGTTGGTGTTGGTGTTGGTGTTGGTGTTATTGTTATTGTTATTGTTATTGTTATTGTTGGTGTTGGTGTTGGTGTTATTGTTATTGTTATTGTTGGTGTTGGTGTTATTGTTATTGTTATTGTTATTGTTGGTGTTGGTGTTGGTGTTATTGTTATTGTTATTGTTATTGTTATTGTTATTGTTATTGCTGGTGTTGGTGTTATTGTTATTGATATTGTTATTGTTGGTGTTGGTGTTGGTGTTGGTGTTATTGTTGGTGTTGGTGTTGGTGTTGGTGTTATTGTTATTGTTATTGTTATTGTTATTGTTGGTGTTGGTGTTGGTGTTATTGTTATTGTTATTGTTATTGTTATTGTTGGTGTTGGTGTTGGTGTTGGTGTTGGTGTTATTGTTATTGTTATTGTTATTGTTGGTGTTGGTGTTGGTGTTATTGTTATTGTTATTGTTATTGTTGGTGTTGGTGTTCGTGTTATTGTTATTGTTATTGTTATTGTTATTGTTATTGTTGGTGTTGGTGTTGGTGTTGGTGTTATTGTTATTGTTGGTGTTGGTGTTATTGTTATTGTTATTGTTATTGTTGGTGTTGGTGTTATTGTTATTGTTATTGTTATTGTTATTGTTGGTGTTGGTGTTAGTGTTGGTGTTATTGTTATTGTTATTGTTATTGTTATTGTTATTTTTATTGTTGGTGTTGGTGTTGGTGTTGGTGTTATTGTTATTGTTGGTGTTGGTGTTATTGTTATTGTTATTGTTATTGTTGGTGTTGGTGTTATTGTTATTGTTATTGTTATTGTTGGTGTTGGTGTTGGTGTTGGTGTTGGTGTTATTGTTATTGTTATTGTTATTGTTATTGTTATTTTTATTGTTGGTGTTGGTGTTGGTGTTGGTGTTATTGTTATTATTGGTGTTGGTGTTATTGTTATTGTTATTGTTATTGTTGGTGTTGGTGTTATTGTTATTGTTATTGTTATTGTTATTGTTATTGTTGGTGTTGGTGTTGGTGTTATTGTTATTGTTATTGTTATTGTTATTATTATTGTTATTGTTGGTGTTGGTGTTGGTGTTGGTGTTGGTGTTATTGTTATTGTTATTGTTATTGTTGGTGTTGGTGTTGGGGTTATTGTTATTGTTATTGTTATTGTTATTGTTGGTGTTGGTGTTGGTGTTGGTGTTGGTGTTATTGTTATTGTTATTGTTATTGTTGGTGTTGGTGTTGGTGTTATTGTTATTGTTATTGTTATTGTTATTGTTATTGTTATTGTTGGTGTTGGTGTTATTGTTGTTGTTATTTTTATTGTTGGTGTTGGTGTTGGTGTTGGTGTTGGTGTTGGTGTTATTGTTATTGTTATTGTTATTGTTATTGTTGGTGTTGGTGTTGGTGTTATTGTTATTGTTATTGTTATTGTTGGTGTTGGTGTTGGTGTTGGTGTTGGTGTTATTGTTATTGTTATTGTTGGTGTTGGTGTTGGTGTTATTGTTATTGTTATTGTTGGTGTTGGTGTTGGTGTTATTGTTATTGTTATTGTTATTGTTGGTGTTGGTGTTGGTGTTATTGTTATTGTTATTGTTATTGTTGGTGTTGGTGTTGGTGTTGGTGTTATTGTTATTGTTATTGTTATTGTTGGTGTTGGTGTTGGTGTTGGTGTTATTGTTATTGTTATTGTTATTGTTGGTGTTGGTGTTGGTGTTATTGTTATTGTTATTGTTATTGTTGGTGTTGGTGTTATTGTTATTGTTATTGTTATTGTTGGTGTTGGTGTTATTGTTATTGTTATTGTTATTGTTATTGTTGGTGTTGGTGTTGGTGTTATTGTTATTGTTATTGTTATTGTTGGTGTTGGTGTTATTGTTATTGTTATTGTTATTGTTGGTGTTGGTGTTATTGTTATTGTTATTGTTATTGTTATTGTTATTGTTGGTGTTGGTGTTGGTGTTATTGTTATTGTTATTGTTATTGTTGGTGTTGGTGTTGGTGTTATTGTTATTGTTATTGTTATTGTTGGTGTTGGTGTTGGTGTTATTGTTATTGTTATTGTTATTGTTGGTGTTGGTGTTGGTGTTATTGTTATTGTTATTTTTATTGTTATTGTTATTGTTATTGTTATTGTTGGTGTTGGTGTTGCTGTTGGTGTTGGTGTTGGTGTTATTGTTATTGTTGGTGTTGGTGTTGGTGTTATTGTTATTGTTATTTTTATTGTTATTGTTATTGTTATTGTTATTGTTGGTGTTGGTGTTGGTGTTATTGTTATTGTTATTTTTATTGTTATTGTTATTGTTATTGTTATTGTTGGTGTTATTGTTATTGTTATTTTTATTGTTATTGTTATTGTTATTGTTATTGTTATTGTTGGTGTTGGTGTTGGTGTTATTGTTATTGTTATTTTTATTGTTATTGTTATTGTTATTGTTATTGTTGGTGTTGGTGTTGGTGTTATTGTTATTGTTATTGTTATTGTTGGTGTTGGTGTTGGTATTATTGTTATTGTTATTGTTATTGTTATTGTTGGTGTTGGTGTTGGTGTTGGTGTTGGTGTTATTGTTATTGTTATTGTTATTGTTGGTGTTGGTGTTGGTGTTGGTGTTGGTGTTGGTGTTATTGTTATTGTTATTGTTATTGTTGGTGTTGGTGTTGGTGTTGGTGTTATTGTTATTGTTATTGTTATTGTTATTGTTATTGTTATTGTTGGTGTTGGTGTTGTTGTTGGTGTTATTGTTATTGTTATTGTTATTGTTGGTGTTGGTGTTGGTGTTATTGTTATTGTTATTGTTGGTGTTGGTGTTGGTGTTGGTGTTATTGTTATTGTTATTGTTGGTGTTGGTGTTGGTGTTATTGTTATTGTTATTGTTGGTGTTGGTGTTGGTGTTATTGTTATTGTTATTTTTATTGTTATTGTTGGTGTTGGTGTTGGTGTTATTGTTATTGTTATTGTTATTGTTGGTGTTGGTGTTGGTGTTGGTGTTATTGTTATTGTTATTGTTGGTGTTGGTGTTGGTGTTATTGTTATTGTTATTGTTGGTGTTGGTGTTGGTGTTATTGTTATTGTTATTGTTGGTGTTGGTGTTGGTGTTATTGTTATTGTTATTGTTATTGTTATTGTTGGTGTTGGTGTTGGTGTTATTGTTATTGTTATTGTTATTGTTGGTGTTGGTGTTGGTGTTATTGTTATTGTTATTGTTATTGTTGGTGTTGGTGTTGGTGTTATTGTGATTGTTATTGTTATTGTTGGTGTTGGTGTTGGTGTTGGTGTTATTGTTATTGTTATTGTTATTGTTGGTGTTGGTGTTGGTGTTATTGTTATTGTTATTGTTGGTGTTGGTGTTGGTGTTATTGTTATTGTTATTGTTATTGTTGGTGTTGGTGTTGGTGTTATTGTTATTGTTATTGTTATTGTTGGTGTTGGTGTTGGTGTTATTGTTATTGTTATTGTTATTGTTGGTGTTGGTGTTGGTGTTGGTGTTATTGTTATTGTTATTGTTATTGTTGGTGTTATTGTTATTGTTATTGTTATTGTTGGTGTTGGTGTTGGTGTTATTGTTATTGTTATTGTTATTGTTGGTGTTGCTGTTGGTGTTGGTGTTATTGTTATTGTTATTGTTATTGTTGGTGTTGGTGTTGGTGTTATTGTTATTGTTATTGTTATTGTTGGTGTTGGTGTTGGTGTTGGTGTTATTGTTATTGTTATTGTTGGTGTTGGTGTTGGTGTTATTGTTATTGTTATTGTTGGTGTTGGTGTTGGTGTTATTGTTATTGTTATTGTTGGTGTTGGTGTTATTGTTATTGTTATTGTTATTGTTGGTGTTGGTGTTGGTGTTATTGTTATTGTTATTGTTATTGTTATTGTTATTGCTGGTGTTCGTGTTATTGTTATTGATATTGTTATTGTTGGTGTTGGTGTTGGTGTTGGTGTTATTGTTGGTGTTGGTGTTGGTGTTGGTGTTATTGTTATTGTTATTGTTATTGTTATTGTTGGTGTTGGTGTTATTGTTATTGTTATTGTTATTGTTATTGTTGGTGTTGGTGTTGGTGTTGGTGTTGGTGTTATTGTTATTGTTATTGTTATTGTTGGTGTTGGTGTTGGTGTTATTGTTATTGTTATTGTTATTGTTGGTGTTGGTGTTCGTGTTATTGTTATTGTTATTGTTATTGTTATTGTTGGTGTTGGTGTTGGTGTTGGTGTTATTGTTATTGTTGGTGTTGGTGTTATTGTTATTGTTATTGTTGGTGTTGGTGTTATTGTTATTGTTATTGTTATTGTTATTGTTGGTGTTGGTGTTGGTGTTGGTGTTATTGTTATTGTTATTGTTATTGTTATTGTTATTTTTATTGTTGGTGTTGGTGTTGGTGTTGGTGTTATTGTTATTGTTGGTGTTGGTGTTATTGTTATTGTTATTGTTATTGTTGGTGTTGGTGTTATTGTTATTGTTATTGTTATTGTTATTGTTGGTGTTGGTGTTGGTGTTGGTGTTGGTGTTATTGTTATTGTTATTGTTATTGTTGGTGTTGGTGTTGGTGTTATTGTTATTGTTATTGTTATTGTTATTATTATTGTTATTGTTGGTGTTGGTGTTGGTGTTGGTGTTGGTGTTATTGTTATTGTTATTGTTATTGTTGGTGTTGGTGTTGGGGTTATTGTTATTGTTATTGTTATTGTTATTGTTGGTGTTGGTGTTGGTGTTGGTGTTGGTGTTATTGTTATTGTTATTGTTATTGTTGGTGTTGGTGTTGGTGTTATTGTTATTGTTATTGTTATTGTTATTGTTATTGTTATTGTTGGTGTTGGTGTTATTGTTATTGTTATTTTTATTGTTGGTGTTGGTGTTATTGTTATTGTTATTGTTATTGTTGGTGTTGGTGTTGGTGTTGGTGTTGGTGTTATTGTTATTGTTATTGTTATTGTTATTGTTGGTGTTGGTGTTGGTGTTATTGTTATTGTTATTGTTATTGTTGGTGTTGGTGTTGGTGTTGGTGTTATTGTTATTGTTATTGTTATTGTTGGTGTTGGTGTTGGTGTTATTGTTATTGTTATTGTTATTGTTGGTGTTGGTGTTATTGTTATTGTTATTGTTATTGTTGGTGTTGGTGTTATTGTTATTGTTATTGTTATTGTTATTGTTGGTGTTGGTGTTGGTGTTATTGTTATTGTTATTGTTATTGTTGGTGTTGGTGTTGGTGTTATTGTTATTGTTATTGTTATTGTTGGTGTTGGTGTTATTGTTATTGTTATTGTTATTGTTATTGTTATTGTTGGTGTTGGTGTTGGTGTTATTGTTATTGTTATTGTTATTGTTGGTGTTGGTGTTGGTGTTATTGTTATTGTTATTGTTATTGTTGGTGTTGGTGTTGGTGTTATTGTTATTGTTATTGTTATTGTTGGTGTTGGTGTTGGTGTTATTGTTATTGTTATTTTTATTGTTATTGTTATTGTTATTGTTATTGTTGGTGTTGGTGTTGGTGTTATTGTTATTGTTATTTTTATTGTTATTGTTATTGTTATTGTTATTGTTGGTGTTATTGTAATTGTTATTTTTATTGTTATTGTTATCGTTATTGTTATTGTTATTGTTGGTGTTGGTGTTGGTGTTATTGTTATTGTTATTGTTATTGTTGGTGTTGGTGTTGGTGTTATTGTTATTGTTATTTTTATTGTTATTGTTATTGTTATTGTTATTGTTGGTGTTGGTGTTGGTGTTATTGTTATTGTTATTGTTATTGTTGGTGTTGGTGTTGGTATTATTGTTATTGTTATTGTTATTGTTATTGTTGGTGTTGGTGTTGGTGTTGGTGTTATTGTTATTGTTATTGTTATTGTTGGTGTTGGTGTTGGTGTTGGTGTTATTGTTATTGTTATTGTTATTGTTATTGTTATTGTTGGTGTTGGTGTTATTGTTGGTGTTATTGTTATTGTTATTGTTATTGTTGGTGTTGGTGTTGGTGTTATTGTTATTGTTATTGTTGGTGTTGGTGTTGGTGTTGGTGTTATTGTTATTGTTATTGTTGGTGTTGGTGTTGGTGTTATTGTTATTGTTATTGTTGGTGTTGGTGTTATTGTTATTGTTATTTTTATTGTTATTGTTGGTGTTGGTGTTGGTGTTATTGTTATTGTTATTGTTATTGTTGGTGTTGGTGTTGGTGTTGGTGTTATTGTTATTGTTGGTGTTGGTGTTGGTGTTATTGTTATTGTTATTGTTGGTGTTGGTGTTGGTGTTATTGTTATTGTTATTGTTGGTGTTGGTGTTGGTGTTATTGTTATTGTTATTGTTATTGTTATTGTTGGTGTTGGTGTTGGTGTTATTGTTATTGTTATTGTTGGTGTTGGTGTTATTGTTATTGTTATTGTTATTGTTGATGTTGGTGTTGGTGTTATTGTTATTGTTATTGTTGGTGTTGGTGTTGGTGTTGGTGTTATTGTTGGTGTTGGTGTTGGTGTTGGTGTTATTGTTATTGTTATTGTTGGTGTTAGTGTTGGTGTTGGTGTTATTGTTGGTGTTGGTGTTGGTGTTGGTGTTGGTGTTGGTGTTGGTGTTGGTGTTATTGTTATTGTTGTTGTTGGTGTTGGTGTTGGTGTTATTGTTGGTGTTGGTGTTGGTGTTGGTGTTATTGTTATTGTTATTGTTGGTGTTGGTTTTGGTGTTGGTGTTGGTGTTGGTGTTATTGTTGGTGTTGGTGTTGGTGTTGGTGTTATTGTTGGTGTTGGTGTTGGTGTTGGTGTTATTGTTGGTGTTGGTGTTGGTGTTGGTGTTATTGTTATTGTTATTGTTGTTGTTGGTGTTATTGTTATTGTTATTGTTGTTGTTGGTGTTATTGTTGGTGTTGGTGTTATTGTTATTGTTATTGTTGGTGTTGGTGTTGGTGTTATTGTTATTGTTATTGTTGGTGTTGGTGTTGGTGTTATTGTTATTGTTATTGTTATTGTTATTGTTATTGTTATTGTTGGTGTTGGTGTTGGTGTTATTGTTATTGTTATTGTTGGTGTTGGTGTTGGTGTTGGTGTTATTGTTATTGTTATTGTTATTGTTATTGTTGGTGTTGGTGTTGGTGTTATTGTTATTGTTATTGTTATGGTTATTGTTATTGTTGGTGTTGGTGTTGGTGTTATTGTTATTGTTATTGTTGGTGTTGGTGTTGGTGTTGGTGTTATTGTTATTGTTATTGTTGGTGTTGGTGTTGGTGTTGGTGTTATTGTTATTGATATTGTTATTGTTATTGTTTGTGTTGGTGTTGGTGTTATTGTTATTGTTATTGTTATGGTTATTGTTATTGTTGGTGTTGGTGTTGGTGTTATTGTTATTGTTATTGTTGGTGTTGGTGTTGGTGTTATTGTTATTATTATTGTTATTGTTATTGTTATTGTTGGTGTTGGTGTTGGTGTTATTGTTATTGTTATTGTTATTGTTATTGTTGGTGTTGGTGTTATTGTTATTGTTATTGTTATTGTTGTTGTTGGTGTTGGTGTTATTGTTATTGTTATTGTTATTGTTATTGTTATTGCTGGTGTTGGTGTTATTGTTATTGATATTGTTATTGTTGGTGTTGGTGTTGGTGTTGGTTTTATTGTTATTGTTATTGTTATTGTTGGTGTTGGTGTTGGTGTTATTGTTATTGTTATTGTTATTGTTGGTGTTGGTGTTGGTGTTGGTGTTATTGTTATTGTTATTGTTATTGTTGGTGTTGGTGTTATTGTTATTGTTATTGTTATTGTTGTTGTTGGTGTTGGTGTTGGTGTTGGTTTTATTGTTATTGTTATTGTTATTGTTGGCGTTGGTGTTGGTGTTGGTTTTATTGTTATTGTTATTGTTATTGTTGGTGTTGGTGTTATTGTTATTGTTATTGTTATTGTTGGTGTTGGTGTTGGTGTTGGTGTTGGTGTTATTGTTATTGTTATTGTTATTGTTGGCGTTGGTGTTGGTGTTATTGTTATTGTTATTGTTATTGTTGGTGTTGGTGTTGGTGTTGGTTTTATTGTTATTGTTATTGTTATTGTTGGTGTTGGTGTTATTGTTATTGTTATTGTTATTGTTGGTGTTGGTGTTGGTGTTGGTGTTGGTGTTATTGTTATTGTTATTGTTATTGTTGGCGTTGGTGTTGGTGTTATTGTTATTGTTATTGTTATTGTTGGTGTTGGTGTTGGTGTTGGTTTTATTGTTATTGTTATTGTTATTGTTGGTGTTGGTGTTATTGTTATTGTTATTGTTATTGTTGGTGTTGGTGTAGGTGTTGGTGTTGGTGTTATTGTTATTGTTATTGTTATTGTTGGCGTTGGTGTTGGTGTTATTGTTATTGTTATTGTTATTGTTGGTGTTGGTGTTGGTGTTATTGTTATTGTTATTGTTATTGTTGGTGTTGGTGTTGGTGTTATTGTTATTGTTGGTGTTGGTGTTGGTGTTGGTGTTGGTGTTATTGTTATTGTTATTGTTATTGTTGGTGTTGGTGTTGGTGTTATTGTTATTGTTATTGTTGGTGTTGGTGTTATTGTTATTGTTATTGTTATTGTTGGTGTTGGTGTTGGTGTTATTGTTATTGTTATTTTTATTGTTATTGTTATTGCTGGTGTTGGTGTTATTGTTATTGATATTGTTATTGTTGGTGTTGGTGTTGGTGTTGGTGTTATTGTTATTGTTATTGTTATTGTTATTGTTGGTGTTGGTGTTGGTGTTATTGTTATTGTTATTGTTATTGTTATTGTTGGTGTTGGTGTTGGTGTTGGTGTTGGTGTTATTGTTATTGTTATTGTTATTGTTGGTGTTGGTGTTGGTGTTATTGTTATTGTTATTGTTATTGTTGGTGTTGGTGTTGGTGTTATTGTTATTGTTATTGTTATTGTTATTGTTGGTGTTGGTGTTGGTGTTGGTGTTGGTGTTATTGTTATTGTTGGTGTTGGTGTTATTGTTATTGTTATTGTTATTGTTATTGTTGGTGTTGGTGTTGGTGTTGGTGTTGGTGTTATTGTTATTGTTATTGTTATTGTTATTGTTGGTGTTGGTGTTATTGTTATTGTTATTGTTATTGTTGGTGTTGGTGTTATTGTTATTGTTATTGTTATTGTTATTGTTGGTGTTGGTGTTGGTGTTGGTGTTGGTGTTATTGTTATTGTTATTGTTATTGTTATTGTTATTTTTATTGTTGGTGTTGGTGTTGGTGTTGGTGTTATTGTTATTGTTGGTGTTGGTGTTATTGTTATTGTTATTGTTATTGTTGGTGTTGGTGTTGGTGTTATTGTTATTGTTATTGTTATTGTTATTGTTGGTGTTGGTGTTGGTGTTGGTGTTATTGTTATTGTTATTGTTATTGTTGGTGTTGGTGTTGGTGTTGGTGTTGGTGTTATTGTTATTGTTATTGTTATTGTTATTGTTGGTGTTGGTGTTGGTGTTATTGTTATTGTTATTGTTGGTGTTGGTGTTATTGTTATTGTTATTGTTATTGTTGGTGTTGGTGTTGGTGTTATTGTTATTGTTATTGTTATTGTTATTGTTATTGTTATTGCTGGTGTTGGTGTTATTGTTATTGATATTGTTATTGTTGGTGTTGGTGTTGGTGTTGGTGTTATTGTTGGTGTTGGTGTTGGTGTTGGTGTTATTGTTATTGTTATTGTTATTGTTATTGTTGGTGTTGGTGTTGGTGTTATTGTTATTGTTATTGTTATTGTTATTGTTGGTGTTGGTGTTGGTGTTGGTGTTGGTGTTATTGTTATTGTTATTGTTGGTGTTGGTGTTGGTGTTATTGTTATTGTTATTGTTATTGTTGGAGTTGGTGTTCGTGTTATTGTTATTGTTATTGTTATTGTTATTGTTATTGTTGGTGTTGGTGTTGGTGTTGGTGTTATTGTTATTGTTGGTGTTGGTGTTATTGTTATTGTTATTGTTATTGTTGGTGTTGGTGTTATTGTTATTGTTATTGTTATTGTTATTGTTGGTGTTGGTGTTGGTGTTGGTGTTATTGTTATTGTTATTGTTATTGTTATTGTTATTTTTATTGTTGGTGTTGGTGTTGGTGTTGGTGTTATTGTTATTGTTGGTGTTGGTGTTATTGTTATTGTTATTGTTATTGTTGGTGTTGGTGTTATTGTTATTGTTATTGTTATTGTTATTGTTGGTGTTGGTGTTGGTGTTGGTGTTGGTGTTATTGTTATTGTTATTGTTATTGTTATTGTTATTTTTATTGTTGGTGTTGGTGTTGGTGTTGGTGTTATTGTTATTGTTGGTGTTGGTGTTATTGTTATTGTTATTGTTATTGTTGGTGTTGGTGTTATTGTTATTGTTATTGTTATTGTTATTGTTATTGTTGGTGTTGGTGTTGGTGTTGGTGTTATTGTTATTGTTATTGTTATTGTTGGTGTTGGTGTTGGTGTTATTGTTATTGTTATTGTTATTGTTATTATTATTGTTATTGTTGGTGTTGGTGTTGGTGTTGGTGTTGGTGTTATTGTTATTGTTATTGTTATTGTTGGTGTTGGTGTTGGGGTTATTGTTATTGTTATTGTTATTGTTATTGTTGGTGTTGGTGTTGGTGTTGGTGTTGGTGTTATTGTTATTGTTATTGTTATTGTTATTGTTATTGTTATTGTTGGTGTTGGTGTTATTGTTATTGTTATTTTTATTGTTGGTGTTGGTGTTGGTGTTGGTGTTGGTGTTGGTGTTATTGTTATTGTTATTGTTATTGTTATTGTTGGTGTTGGTGTTGGTGTTATTGTTATTGTTATTGTTATTGTTGGTGTTGGTGTTGGTGTTGGTGTTGGTGTTATTGTTATTGTTATTGTTGGTGTTGGTGTTGGTGTTATTGTTATTGTTATTGTTGGTGTTGGTGTTGGTGTTATTGTTATTGTTATTGTTATTGTTGGTGTTGGTGTTGGTGTTATTGTTATTGTTATTGTTATTGTTATTGTTGGTGTTGGTGTTGGTGTTGGTGTTGGTGTTATTGTTATTGTTATTGTTATTGTTGGTGTTGGTGTTATTGTTATTGTTATTGTTATTGTTGGTGTTGGTGTTGGTGTTGGTGTTATTGTTATTGTTATTGTTATTGTTGGTGTTGGTGTTGGTGTTATTGTTATTGTTATTGTTATTGTTGGTGTTGGTGTTATTGTTATTGTTATTGTTATTGTTGGTGTTGGTGTTATTGTTATTGTTATTGTTATTGTTATTGTTGGTGTTGGTGTTGGTGTTATTGTTATTGTTATTGTTATTGTTGGTGTTGGTGTTATTGTTATTGTTATTGTTATTGTTGGTGTTGGTGTTATTGTTATTGTTATTGTTATTGTTATTGTTATTGTTATTGTTGGTGTTGGTGTTGGTGTTATTGTTATTGTTATTGTTATTGTTGGTGTTGGTGTTGGTGTTATTGTTATTGTTATTGTTATTGTTGGTGTTGGTGTTGGTGTTATTGTTATTGTTATTGTTATTGTTGGTGTTGGTGTTGGTGTTATTGTTATTGTTATTTTTATTGTTATTGTTATTGTTATTGTTATTGTTGGTGTTGGTGTTGCTGTTGGTGTTGGTGTTGGTGTTATTGTTATTGTTGGTGTTGGTGTTGGTGTTATTGTTATTGTTATTTTTATTGTTATTGTTATTGTTATTGTTATTGTTGGTGTTGGTGTTGGTGTTATTGTTATTGTTATTTTTATTGTTATTGTTATTGTTATTGTTATTGTTGGTGTTATTGTTATTGTTATTTTTATTGTTATTGTTATTGTTATTGTTATTGTTGGTGTTGGTGTTGGTGTTATTGTTATTGTTATTTTTATTGTTATTGTTATTGTTATTGTTATTGTTGGTGTTGGTGTTGGTGTTATTGTTATTGTTATTGTTATTGTTGGTGTTGGTGTTGGTATTATTGTTATTGTTATTGTTATTGTTATTGTTGGTGTTGGTGTTGGTGTTGGTGTTGGTGTTATTGTTATTGTTATTGTTATTGTTGCTGTTGGTGTTGGTGTTGGTGTTGGTGTTATTGTTATTGTTATTGTTATTGTTGGTGTTGGTGTTGGTGTTGGTGTTATTGTTATTGTTATTGTTATTGTTTTTGTTATTGTTGGTGTTGGTGTTGTTGTTGGTGTTATTGTTATTGTTATTGTTATTGTTGGTGTTGGTGTTGGTGTTATTGTTATTGTTATTGTTGGTGTTGGTGTTGGTGTTGGTGTTATTGTTATTGTTATTGTTGGTGTTGGTGTTGGTGTTATTGTTATTGTTATTGTTGGTGTTGGTGTTGGTGTTATTGTTATTGTTATTTTTATTGTTATTGTTGGTGTTGGTGTTGGTGTTATTGTTATTGTTATTGTTATTGTTGGTGTTGGTGTTGGTGTTGGTGTTATTGTTATTGTTATTGTTGGTGTTGGTGTTGGTGTTATTGTTATTGTTATTGTTGGTGTTGGTGTTGGTGTTATTGTTATTGTTATTGTTGGTGTTGGTGTTGGTGTTATTGTTATTGTTATTGTTATTGTTATTGTTGGTGTTGGTGTTGGTGTTATTGTTATTGTTATTGTTATAGTTGGTGTTGGTGTTGGTGTTATTGTTATTGTTATTGTTATTGTTGGTGTTGGTGTTGGTGTTATTGTGATTGTTATTGTTATTGTTGGTGTTGGTGTTGGTGTTATTGTTATTGTTATTGTTATTGTTGGTGTTGGTGTTGGTGTTATTGTTATTGTTATTGTTGGTGTTGGTGTTGGTGTTATTGTTATTGTTATTGTTGGTGTTGGTGTTGGTGTTATTGTTATTGTTATTGTTATTGTTGGTGTTGGTGTTGGTGTTATTGTTATTGTTATTGTTATTGTTATTGTTGGTGTTGGTGTTGGTGTTGGTGTTATTGTTATTGTTATTGTTATTGTTGGTGTTATTGTTATTGTTATTGTTATTGTTGGTGTTGGTGTTGGTGTTATTGTTATTGTTATTGTTATTGTTGGTGTTGCTGTTGGTGTTGGTGTTATTGTTATTGTTGGTGTTGGTGTTGGTGTTATTGTTATTGTTATTGTTATTGTTGGTGTTGGTGTTGGTGTTGGTGTTATTGTTATTTATTGTTGGTGTTGGTGTTGGTGTTATTGTTATTGTTATTGTTGGTGTTGGTGTTGGTGTTATTGTTATTGTTATTGTTGGTGTTGGTGTTATTGTTATTGTTATTGTTGGTGTTGGTGTTGGTGTTATTGTTATTGTTATTGTTATTGTTATTGTTATTGCTGGTGTTGGTGTTATTGTTATTGATATTGTTATTGTTGGTGTTGGTGTGGTGTTGGTGTTATTGTTGGTGTTGGTGTTGGTGTTGGTGTTATTGTTATTGTTATTGTTATTGTTATTGTTGGTGTTGGTGTTATTGTTATTGTTATTGTTATTGTTATTGTTGGTGTTGGTGTTGGTGTTGGTGTTGGTGTTATTGTTATTGTTATTGTTATTGTTGGTGTTGGTGTTGGTGTTATTGTTATTGTTATTGTTATTGTTGGTGTTGGTGTTCGTGTTATGTTATTGTTATTGTTATTGTTATTGTTGGTGTTGGTGTTGGTGTTGGTGTTATTGTTATTGTTGGTGTTGGTGTTATTGTTATTGTTATTGTTGGTGTTGGTGTTATTGTTATTGTTATTGTTATTGTTATTGTTGGTGTTGGTGTTGGTGTTGGTGTTATTGTTATTGTTATTGTTATTGTTATTGTTATTTTTATTGTTGGTGTTGGTGTTGGTGTTGGTGTTATTGTTATTGTTGGTGTTGGTGTTATTGTTATTGTTATTGTTATTGTTGGTGTTGGTGTTATTGTTATTGTTATTGTTATTGTTGGTGTTGGTGTTGGTGTTGGTGTTGGTGTTATTGTTATTGTTATTGTTGGTGTTGGTGTTGGTGTTATTGTTATTGTTATTGTTATTGTTATTATTATTGTTATTGTTGGTGTTGGTGTTGGTGTTGGTGTTGGTGTTATTGTTATTGTTATTGTTGGTGTTGGTGTTGGGTTATTGTTATTGTTATTGTTTATTGTGGTGTTGGTGTTGGTGTTGGTGTTGGTGTTATTGTTATTGTTATTGTTATTGTTGGTGTTGGTGTTGGTGTTATTGTTATTGTTATTGTTATTGTTATTGTTATTGTTATGTTGGTGTTGGTTATTGTTATTGTTATTGTTATTGTTGGTGTTGGTGTTGGTGTTGGTGTTGTTATTGTTATTGTTATTGTTATTGTATTGTTGGGTGTTGGTGTTATTGTTATTGTTATTGTTATGTGGTGTTGGTGTTGGTGTTGGTGTTGGTGTTATTGTTATTGTTATTGTTATTGTTATTGTTGGTGTTGGTGTTGGTGTTATTGTTATTGTTATTGTTATTGTTGGTGTTGGTGTTGGTGTTGGTGTTATTGTTATTGTTATTGTTATTGTTGGTTTTGGTGTTGGTGTTATTGTTATTGTTATTGTTATTGTTGGTGTTGGTGTTATTGTTATTGTTATTGTTATGTTGTGTTGGTGTTATTGTTATTGTTATTGTTATTGTTATTGTTGGTGTTGGTGTTGGTGTTATTGTTATTGTTATTGTTATTGTTGGTGTTGGTGTTGGTGTTATTGTTATTGTTATTGTTATTGTTAGTGTTGGTGTTATTGTTATTGTTATTGTTATTGTTATTGTTATTGTTGGTGTTGGTGTTGGTGTTATTGTTATTGTTATTGTTATTGTTGGTGTTGGTGTTGGTGTTATTGTTATTGTTATTGTTATTGTTGGTGTTGGTGTTGGTGTTATTGTTATTGTTATTGTTATTGTTGGTGTTCGCGTGTTGGTGTTATTGTTATTGTTATTGTTATTGTTATTGTTATTGTTATTGTTATTGTTGGTGTTGGTGTTGTGATGGTGTTGTGTTGGTGTTATTGTTATTGTTGGTGTTGGTGTTGGTGTTATTGTTATTGTTATTTTTATTGTTATTGTTATTGTTATTGTTATTGTTGGTGTTGGTGTTGGTGTTATTGTTATTGTTATTTTTATTGTTATTGTTATTGTTATTGTTATTGTTGGTGTTATTGTTATTGTTGGTGTTATTGTTATTGTTATTGTTATGTTATTGTTATTGTTGGTGTTGGTGTTGTGTTGGGTTATTGTTATTGTTATTGTTATTGTTGGTGTTGGTGTTGGTGTTATTGTTATTGTTATTTTTATTGTTATGTTATTGTTATTGTTATTGTTGTTGTTGGTGTTGGTGTTATTGTTATTGTTATTGTTATTGTTGGTGTTGGTGTTGGTATTATTGTTATTGTTTATTGTTATTGTTATTGTTGGTGTTGGTGTTGGTGTTGGTGTTTATTGTTATTGTTATTGTTATTGTTGGTGTTGGTGTTGGTGTTGTTGTTATTGTTATTGTTATTGTTATTGTTATTGTTATTGTTGGTGTTGGTGTTATTGTTTTGTGTTATTGTTATTGTTATTGTTATTGTTGGTGTTGGTGTTGGTGTTATTGTTATTGTTATTGTTGGTGTTGGTGTTGGTGTTGGTTGTTATTGTTATTGTTATTGTTGGTGTTGGTGTTGGTGTTTGTTATTGTTATTGTTATTGTTATTGTTGGTGTTGGTGTTGGTGTTATTGTTATTGTTATTGTTGGTGTTGGTGTTGGTGTTATTGTTATTGTTATTGTTATTGTTGGTGTTGGTGTTGGTGTTATTGTTATTGTTATTGTTATTGTTGGTGTTGGTGTTATTGTTATTGTTATTGTTATTGTTGGTGTTGGTGTTGGGTGTTATTGTTATTGTTATTGTTATGGTGTTGGTGTTGGTGTTATTGTTATTGTTATTGTTATTGTTATTGTTGGTGTTGGTGTTGGTGTTATTGTTATTGTTATTGTTATTGTTGGTGTTGGTGTTGGTGTTATTGTTATTGTTATTGTTATTGTTGGTGTTGGTGTTGGTGTTAGGTGTTATTGTTATTGTTATTGTTATTGTGGTGTTGGTGTTATTGTATTGTTGTGTTGGTGTTATTGTTATTGTTATTGTTATTGTTGGTGTTGGTGTTGGTGTTATTGTTATTGTTATTGTTATTGTTGGTGTTGGTGTTGGTGTTATTGTTATTGTTATTGTTATTGTTGGTGTTGGTGTTGGTGTTTGTGTTATTGTTATTGTTATTGTTGGTGTTGGTGTTGGTGTTATTGTTATTGTTATTGTTGGTGTTGGTGTTGGTGTTATTGTTATTGTTATTGTTATTGTTGGTGTTGGTGTTGTGTTATTGTTATTGTTATTGTTATTGTTGGTGTTGGTGTTATTGTTATTGTTATTGTTATTGTTGGTGTTGGTGTTGGTGTTGGTGTTATTGTTATTGTTATTGTTATTGTTGGTGTTATGGTGTTATTGTTATTGTTATTGTTGGTGTTGGTGTTGGTGTTATTGTTATTGTTATTGTTATTGTTGGTGTTGTGTTGGTGTTGGTGTTATTGTTATTGTTATTGTTATTGTTGGTGTTGGTGTTGGTGTTATTGTTATTGTTATTGTTATTGTTGGTGTTGGTGTTAGGTGTTATTGTTATTGTTATTGTTATTGTTGGTGTTGGTGTTTGTGTTATTGTTATTGTTATTGTTGGTGTTGGTGTTTGTGTTATTGTTATTGTTATTGTTGGTGTTGGTGTTGGTGTTATTGTTATTGTTATTGTTATTGTTGTGTTGGTGTTGGTGTTGGTGTTATTGTTATTGTTATTGTTATTGTTGGTGTTGGTGTTGTGTTATTGTTATTGTTATTGTTGGTGTTGGTGTTGGTGTTATTGTTATTGTTTTGGTGTTGGGTTGGTGTTGGTGTTATTGTTATTGTTTGTGTTGGTGTTATTGTTATTGTTATTGTTATTGTTATTGTGGTGTTGGTGTTGGTGTTGGTGTTATTGTTATTGTTATTGTTATTGTGGTGTTGTGTTGTGTTATTGTTATTGTTATTGTTGGTGTTTGTTGTTGGTGTTATTGTTATTGTTATTGTTATTGTTGGTGTTGTGTTGGTGTTATTGTTATTGTTATTGTTATTGTTAGGTGTTGGTGTTGGTGTTTATTGTTATTGTATTGTTATTGTTGGTGTTGGTGTTGGTGTTGGTGTTACTTTTTATTGTTATTGTTATTGTTGGTGTTAATTGTTAGTTGTT
>OZ024743.1:295973253-295990753 GCA_964016885.1 Eledone cirrhosa
TGTTGGTGTTATTGTTATTGTTATTGTTATTGTTATTGTTGGTGTTGGTGTTGGTGTTATTGTTATTGTTATTGTTATTGTTGGTGTTGGTGTTGGTGTTGGTGTTGGTGTTATTGTTATTGTTATTGTTATTGTTGGTGTTGGTGTTGGTGTTATTGTTATTGTTATTGTTATTGTTGGTGTTGGTGTTGGTGTTATTGTTATTGTTATTGTTATTGTTGGTGTTGGTGTTATTGTTATTGTTATTGTTGGTGTTGGTGTTGGTGTTATTGTTATTGTTATTGTTATTGTTGGTGTTGGTGTTGGTGTTATTGTTATTGTTATTGTTATTGTTGGTGTTGGTGTTGGTGTTATTGTTATTGTTATTGTTATTGTTATTGTTGGTGTTGGTGTTGGTGTTATTGTTATTGTTATTGTTGGTGTTGGTGTTGGTGTTGGTGTTATTGTTATTGTTATTGTTATTGTTGGTGTTGGTGTTATTGTTATTGTTATTGTTATTGTTATTACTATTGTTGGTGTTGGTGTTGGTGTTATTGTTATTGTTATTGTTATTGTTGGTGTTGGTGTTGGTGTTATTGTTATTGTTATTGTTATTGTTGGTGTTGGTGTTATTGTTATTGTTATTGTTATTGTTGGTGTTGGTGTTGGTGTTGGTGTTATTGTTATTGTTATTGTTATTGTTGGTGTTTGTGTTGGTGTTGGTGTTATTGTTATTGTTATTGTTATTGTCATTGTTGGTGTTGGTGTTGGTGTTATTGTTATTGTTATTGTTATTGTTGGTGTTGGTGTTGGTGTTATTGTTATTGTTATTGTTATTGTTGGTGTTGGTGTTGGTGTTATTGTTATTGTTATTGTTATTGTTATTGTTGGTGTTGGTGTTGGTGTTATTGTTATTGTTATTGTTATTGTTGGTGTTGGTGTTGGTGTTGGTGTTATTGTTATTGTTATTGTTATTGTTGGTGTTGTTGTTGGTGTTATTGTTATTGTTGGTGTTGGTGTTGGTGTTGGTGTTATTGTTATTGTTATTGTTATTGTTGGTGTTGGTGTTGGTGTTATTGTTATTGTTATTGTTATTGTTATTGTTATTGTTATTGTTGGTGTTGGTGTTGGTGTTATTGTTATTGTTATTGTTATTGTTGGTGTTGGTGTTGGTGTTATTGTTATTGTTATTGTTATTGTTGGTGTTGGTGTTGGTGTTATTGTTATTGTTATTGTTATTGTTGGTGTTGGTGTTGGTGTTGGTGATGGTGTTATTGTTATTGTTATTGTTATTGTTGGTGTTGGTGTTGGTGTTATTGTTATTGTTATTGTTATTGTTATTGTTGGTGTTGGTGTTGGTGTTATTGTTATTGTTATTGTTATTGTTGGTGTTGGTGTTGGTGTTATTGTTATTGTTGGTGTTGGTGTTGGTGTTATTGTTATTGTTATTGTTGGTGTTGGTGTTGGTGTTGGTGTTATTGTTATTGTTATTGTTATTGTTGGTGTTGGTGTTGGTGTTGGTGTTATTGTTATTGTTATTGTTATTGTTATTGTTGGTGTTGGTGTTGGTGTTATTGTTATTGTTATTGTTATTGTTGGTGTTGGTGTTGGTGTTGGTATTGGTGTTGGTGTTATTGTTATTGTTATTGTTATTGTTGGTGTTGGTGTTGGTGTTATTGTTATTGTTATTGTTATTGTTATTGTTGGTGTTGGTGTTGGTGTTGGTGTTATTGTTATTGTTATTGTTATTGTTGGTGTTGGTGTTGGTGTTATTGTTATTGTTATTGTTATTGTTGGTGTTGGTGTTGGTGTTATTGTTATTGTTATTGTTATTGTTGGTGTTGGTGTTGGTGTTATTGTTATTGTTATTGTTATTGTTGGTGTTGGTGTTGGTGTTATTGTTATTGTTATTGTTATTGTTGGTGTTGGTGTTGGTGTTGGTGTTATTGTTATTGTTATTGTTATTGTTGGTGTTGGTGTTGGTGTTATTGTTATTGTTATTGTTGGTGTTGGTGTTGGTGTTATTGTTATTGTTATTGTTATTGTTGGTGTTGGTGTTGGTGTTATTGTTATTGTTATTGTTATTGTTGGTGTTGGTGTTGGTGTTATTGTTATTGTTATTGTTATTGTTGGTGTTGGTGTTGGTGTTGGTGTTATTGTTATTGTTATTGTTATTGTTGGTGTTGGTGTTATTGTTATTGTTATTGTTATTGTTATTGTTATTACTATTGTTGGTGTTGGTGTTGGTGTTATTGTTATTGTTATTGTTATTGTTGGTGTTGGTGTTATTGTTATTGTTATTGTTATTGTTGGTGTTGGTGTTATTGTTATTGTTATTGTTGGTGTTGGTGTTGGTGTTGGTGTTATTGTTATTGTTATTGTTATTGTTGGTGTTGGTGTTGGTGTTGGTGTTATTGTTATTGTTATTGTTATTGTTGGTGTTGGTGTTGGTGTTGGTGTTATTGTTATTGTTATTGTTATTGTTATTGTTGGTGTTGGTGTTGGTGTTGGTGTTATTGTTATTGTTATTGTTATTGTTATTGTTGGTGTTGGTGTTGGTGTTATTGTTATTGTTATTGTTATTGTTGGTGTTGGTCTTGGTGATATTGTTATTGTTATTGTTATTGTTATTGTTTGTGTTGGTGTTGGTGTTATTGTTATTGTTATTGTTATTGTTATTGTTATTGTTGGTGTTGGTGTTGGTGTTATTGTTATTGTTATTGTTATTGTTGGTGTTGGTGTTGGTGTTGGTGTTATTGTTATTGTTATTGTTATTGTTGGTGTTGTTGTTGGTGTTATTGTTATTGTTATTGTTGGTGTTGGTGTTGGTGTTATTGTTATTGTTATTGTTATTGTTATTGTTGGTGTTGGTGTTGGTGTTATTGTTATTGTTGGTGTTGGTGTTGGTGTTGGTGTTATTGTTATTGTTATTGTTATTGTTGGTGTTGGTGTTGGTGTTATTGTTATTGTTATTGTTATTGTTATTGTTATTGTTGGTGTTGGTGTTGGTGTTATTGTTATTGTTATTGTTATTGTTGGTGTTGGTGTTGGTGTTATTGTTATTGTTATTGTTATTGTTGGTGTTGGTGTTGGTGTTATTGTTATTGTTATTGTTATTGTTGGTGTTGGTGTTGGTGTTGGTGTTGGTGTTATTGTTATTGTTATTGTTATTGTTGGTGTTGGTGTTGGTGTTATTGTTATTGTTATTGTTATTGTTGGTGTTGGTGTTGGTGTTATTGTTATTGTTATTGTTATTGTTATTGTTGGTGTTGGTGTTGGTGTTATTGCTATTGTTATTGTTATTGTTGGTGTTGGTGTTGGTGTTGGTGTTATTGTTATTGTTATTGTTATTGTTGGTGTTGGTGTTGGTGTTGGTGTTATTGTTATTGTTATTGTTATTGTTGGTGTTATTGTTATTGTTATTGTTATTGTTATTGTTGGTGTTGGTGTTGGTGTTATTGTTATTGTTATTGTTATTGTTGGTGTTATTGTTATTGTTATTGTTATTGTTATTGTTGGTGTTGGTGTTGGTGTTATTGTTATTGTTATTGTTATTGTTGGTGTTGGTGTTGGTGTTGGTGTTATTGTTATTGTTATTGTTATTGTTGGTGTTATTGTTATTGTATTGTTATTGTTATTGTTGGTGTGGTGTTGGTGTTGGTGTTGGTGTTGGTGTTATTGTTATTGTTATTGTTGGTGTTATTGTTATTGTTATTGTTATTGTTATTGTTATTGTTATTGTTGGTGTTGGTGTTGGTGTTGGTGTTATTGTTATTGTTATTGTTGGTGTTATTGTTATTGTTATTGTTATTGTTGGTGTTGGTGTTGGTGTTGGTGTTATTGTTATTGTTATTGTTATTGTTGGTGTTATTCTTATTGTTATTGTTATTGTTATTGTTGGTGTTGGTGTTGGTGTTATTGTTATTGTTATTGTTATTGTTGGTGTTGGTGTTGGTGTTGGTGTTATTGTTATTGTTATTGTTATTGTTGGTGTTATTGTTATTGTTATTGTTGGTGTTGGTGTTGGTGTTGGTGTTGGTGTTATTGTTATTGTTATTGTTGGTGTTATTGTTATTGTTATTGTTATTGTTATTGTTATTGTTATTGTTATTGTTGGTGTTATTGTTATTGTTATTGTTATTGTTGGTGTTATTGTTATTGTTATTGTTATTGTTATTGTTATTGTTGGTGTTGGTGTTGGTGTTGGTGTTATTGTTATTGTTATTGTTATTGTTGGTGTTATTGTTATTGTTATTGTTATTGTTGGTGTTGGTGTTGGTGTTATTGTTATTGTTATTGTTATTGTTGGTGTTGGTGTTGGTGTTGGTGTTATTGTTATTGTTATTGTTATTGTTGGTGTTATTGTTATTGTTATTGTTATTGTTATTGTTGGTGTTGGTGTTGGTGTTATTGTTATTGTTATTGTTATTGTTGGTGTTGGTGTTGGTGTTGGTGTTATTGTTATTGTTATTGTTGGTGTTGGTGTTGGTGTTATTGTTATTGTTATTGTTGGTGTTGGTGTTGGTGTTATTTTTATTGTTATTGTTATTGTTATTGTTGTTGTTGGTGTTGGTGTTATTGTTATTGTTATTGTTGGTGTTGGTGTTATTGTTGGTGTTATTGTTATTGTTATTGTTGGTGTTGTTGTTGGTGTTATTGTTATTGTTATTGTTATTGTTGTTGTTGGTGTTGGTGTTGGTGTTATTGTTATTGTTGGTGTTGGTGTTATTGTTATTGTTATTGTTTGTTGGTGTTGGTGTTGGTGTTATTGTTATTGTTATTGTTATTGTTGTTGTTGGTGTTGGTGTTATTGTTATTGTTGGTGTTGGTGTTGGTGTTATTGTTATTGTTATTGTTATTGTTATTGTTGTTGTTGTTGGTGTTGGTGTTATTGTTATTGTTATTGTTGGTGTTGGTGTTATTGTTATTGCTATTGTTGGTGTTGGTGTTGGTGTTATTGTTATTGTTATTGTTATTGTTATTGTTGGTGTTGGTGTTGGTGTTATTGTTATTGTTATTGTTGGTGTTGGTGTTGGTGTTATTGTTATTGTTATTGTTATTGTTATTGTTGGTGTTGGTGTTGGTGTTGTGTTATTGTTATTGTTATTGTTGTGTTGGTGTTGGTGTTATTGTTATTGTTATTGTTATTGTTATTGTTATTGTTGGTGTTGGTGTTGGTGTTATTGTTATTGTTATTGTTATTGTTGGTGTTGGTGTTGGTGTTGGTGTTATTGTTATTGTTATTGTTATTGTTGGTGTTGGTGTTGGTGTTATTGTTATTGTTATTGTTATTGTTATTGTTATTGTTGGTGTTGGTGTTGGTGTTATTGTTATTGTTATTGTTATTGTTGGTGTTGGTGTTGGTGTTATTGTTATTGTTATTGTTATTGTTGGTGTTGGTGTTGGTGTTATTGTTATTGTTATTGTTATTGTTATTGTTGGTGTTGGTGTTGGTGTTATTGTTATTGTTATTGTTATTGTTGGTGTTGGTGTTGGTGTTGGTGTTGGTGTTATTGTTATTGTTATTGTTATTGTTGGTGTTGGTGTTGGTGTTATTCTTATTGTTATTGTTATTGTTGGTGTTGGTGTTGGTGTTATTGTTATTGTTATTGTTATTGTTATTGTTGGTGTTGGTGTTGGTGTTGGTGTTGGTGTTATTGTTATTGTTATTGTTATTGTTGGTGTTGGTGTTGGTGTTATTGTTATTGTTATTGTTATTGTTGGTGTTGGTGTTGGTGTTATTGTTATTGTTATTGTTATTGTTGGTGTTGGTGTTGGTGTTATTGTTATTGTTATTGTTATTGTTGGTGTTGGTGTTGGTGTTGGTGTTATTGTTATTGTTATTGTTATTGTTGGTGTTGGTGTTGGTGTTATTGTTATTGTTATTGTTATTGTTGGTGTTGGTGTTGGTGTTGGTGTTATTGTTATTGTTATTGTTATTGTTGGTGTTGGTGTTGGTGTTATTGTTATTGTTATTGTTATTGTTGGTGTTGGTGTTGGTGTTATTGTTATTGTTATTGTTATTGTTGGTGTTGGTGTTGGTGTTATTGTTATTGTTATTGTTATTGTTGGTGTTGGTGTTGGTGTTATTGTTATTGTTATTGTTATTGTTATTGTTGGTGTTGGTGTTGGTGTTATTGTTATTGTTATTGTTGGTGTTGGTGTTGGTGTTGGTGTTATTGTTATTGTTATTGTTATTGTTGGTGTTGGTGTTATTGTTATTGTTATTGTTATTGTTATTGTTATTACTATTGTTGGTGTTGGTGTTGGTGTTATTGTTATTGTTATTGTTATTGTTGGTGTTGGTGTTGGTGTTATTGTTATTGTTATTGTTATTGTTGGTGTTGGTGTTGGTGTTGGTGTTATTGTTATTGTTATTGTTATTGTTGGTGTTTGTGTTGGTGTTGGTGTTATTGTTATTGTTATTGTTATTGTCATTGTTGGTGTTGGTGTTGGTGTTATTGTTATTGTTATTGTTATTGTTGGTGTTGGTGTTGGTGTTATTGTTATTGTTATTGTTATTGTTGGTGTTGGTGTTGGTGTTATTGTTATTGTTATTGTTATTGTTATTGTTGGTGTTGGTGTTGGTGTTATTGTTATTGTTATTGTTATTGTTGGTGTTGGTGTTGGTGTTGGTGTTATTTTTATTGTTATTGTTATTGTTGGTGTTGTTGTTGGTGTTATTGTTATTGTTGGTGTTGGTGTTGGTGTTGGTGTTATTGTTATTGTTATTGTTATTGTTGGTGTTGGTGTTGGTGTTATTGTTATTGTTATTGTTATTGTTATTGTTATTGTTATTGTTGGTGTTGGTGTTGGTGTTATTGTTATTGTTATTGTTATTGTTATTGTTGGTGTTGGTGTTGGTGTTATTGTTATTATTATTGTTATTGTTGGTGTTGGTGTTGGTGTTATTGTTATTGTTATTGTTATTGTTGGTGTTGGTGTTGGTGTTGGTGATGGTGTTATTGTTATTGTTATTGTTATTGTTGGTGTTGGTGTTGGTGTTATTGTTATTGTTATTGTTATTGTTATTGTTGGTGTTGGTGTTGGTGTTATTGTTATTGTTATTGTTATTGTTGGTGTTGGTGTTGGTGTTATTGTTATTGTTGGTGTTGGTGTTGGTGTTATTGTTATTGTTATTGTTGGTGTTGGTGTTGGTGTTGGTGTTATTGTTATTGTTATTGTTATTGTTGGTGTTGGTGTTGGTGTTATTGTTATTGTTATTGTTATTGTTATTGTTGGTGTTGGTGTTGGTGTTATTGTTATTGTTATTGTTATTGTTGGTGTTGGTGTTGGTGTTGGTATTGGTGTTGGTGTTATTGTTATTGTTATTGTTATTGTTGGTGTTGGTGTTGGTGTTATTGTTATTGTTATTGTTATTGTTATTGTTGGTGTTGGTGTTGGTGTTGGTGTTATTGTTATTGTTATTGTTATTGTTGGTGTTGGTGTTGGTGTTATTGTTATTGTTATTGTTATTGTTGGTGTTGGTGTTGGTGTTATTGTTATTGTTATTGTTATTGTTGGTGTTGGTGTTGGTGTTATTGTTATTGTTATTGTTATTGTTGGTGTTGGTGTTGGTGTTATTGTTATTGTTATTGTTATTGTTGGTGTTGGTGTTGGTGTTGGTGTTATTGTTATTGTTATTGTTATTGTTGGTGTTGGTGTTGGTGTTATTGTTATTGTTATTGTTGGTGTTGGTGTTGGTGTTATTGTTATTGTTATTGTTATTGTTGGTGTTGGTGTTGGTGTTATTGTTATTGTTATTGTTATTGTTGGTGTTGGTGTTGGTGTTATTGTTATTGTTATTGTTATTGTTGGTGTTGGTGTTGGTGTTGGTGTTATTGTTATTGTTATTGTTATTGTTGGTGTTGGTGTTATTGTAATTGTTATTGTTATTGTTATTGTTATTACTATTGTTGGTGTTGGTGTTGGTGTTATTGTTATTGTTATTGTTATTGTTGGTGTTGGTGTTATTGTTATTGTTATTGTTATTGTTGGTGTTGGTGTTATTGTTATTGTTATTGTTGGTGTTGGTGTTGGTGTTGGTGTTATTGTTATTGTTATTGTTATTGTTGGTGTTGGTGTTGGTGTTGGTGTTATTGTTATTGTTATTGTTATTGTTGGTGTTGGTGTTGGTGTTGGTGTTATTGTTATTGTTATTGTTATTGTTATTGTTGGTGTTGGTGTTGGTGTTGGTGTTATTGTTATTGTTATTGTTATTGTTATTGTTGGTGTTGGTGTTGGTGTTATTGTTATTGTTATTGTTATTGTTGGTGTTTGTCTTGGTGATATTGTTATTGTTATTGTTATTGTTATTGTTTGTGTTGGTGTTGGTGTTATTGTTATTGTTATTGTTATTGTTATTGTTATTGTTGGTGTTGGTGTTGGTGTTATTGTTATTGTTATTGTTATTGTTGGTGTTGGTGTTGGTGTTGGTGTTATTGTTATTGTTATTGTTATTGTTGGTGTTGTTGTTGGTGTTATTGTTATTGTTATTGTTGGTGTTGGTGTTGGTGTTATTGTTATTGTTATTGTTATTGTTATTGTTGGTGTTGGTGTTGGTGTTATTGTTATTGTTGGTGTTGGTGTTGGTGTTGGTGTTATTGTTATTGTTATTGTTATTGTTGGTGTTGGTGTTGGTGTTATTGTTATTGTTATTGTTATTGTTATTGTTGGTGTTGGTGTTGGTGTTATTGTTATTGTTATTGTTATTGTTGGTGTTGGTGTTGGTGTTATTGTTATTGTTATTGTTATTGTTGGTGTTGGTGTTGGTGTTATTGTTATTGTTATTGTTATTGTTGGTGTTGGTGTTGGTGTTGGTGTTGGTGTTATAGTTATTGTTATTGTTATTGTTGGTGTTGGTGTTGGTGTTATTGTTATTGTTATTGTTATTGTTGGTGTTGGTGTTGGTGTTATTGTTATTGTTATTGTTATTGTTGGTGTTGGTGTTGGTGTTGGTGTTGGTGTTATTGTTATTGTTATTGTTATTGTTGGTGTTGGTGTTGGTGTTGGTGTTATTGTTATTGTTATTGTTGGTGTTGGTGTTGGTGTTATTGTTATTGTTATTGTTGGTGTTGGTGTTGGTGTTATTGTTATTGTTATTGTTATTGTTATTGTTAGTGTTGGTGTTGGTGTTATTGTTATTGTTATTGTTGGTGTTGGTGTTGGTGTTATTGTTATTGTTATTGTTGGTGTTGGTGTTGGTGTTATTGTTATTGTTATTGTTATTGTTAGTGTTGGTGTTGGTGTTGGTGTTATTGTTATTGTTATTGTTATTGTTATTGTTGGTGTTGGTGTTGTTGTTATTGTTATTGTTATTGTTATTGTTGGTGTTGGTGTTGGTGTTATTGTTATTGTTATTGTTATTGTTATTGTTAGTGTTGGTGTTATTGTTATGTTTATTGTTATTGTTGGTGTTGGTGTTGGTGTTGGTGTTATTGTTATTGTTATTGTTATTGTTGGTGTTGTTGTTGGTGTTATTGTTATTGTTATTGTTGGTGTTGGTGTTGGTGTTATTGTTATTGTTATTGTTATTGTTATTGTTGGTGTTGGTGTTGGTGTTATTGTTATTGTTATTTTTATTGTTATTGTTATTGTTATTGTTATTGTTGGTGTTGGTGTTGGTGTTGGTGTTATTGTTATTGTTATTGTTATTGTTGGTGTTGGTGTTGGTGTTATTGTTATTGTTATTTTTATTGTTATTGTTATTGTTATTGTTATTGTTATTGTTATTGTTGGTGTTGGTGTTGGTGTTGGTGTTATTGTTATTGTTATTGTTGGTGTTGGTGTTGGTGTTATTGTTATTGTTATTTTTATTGTTATTGTTATTGTTATTGTTATTGTTGGTGTTGGTGTTGGTGTTGGTGTTGGTGTTATTGTTATTGTTATTGTTATTGTTGGTGTTGGTGTTGGTGTTATTGTTATTGTTATTTTTATTGTTATTGTTATTGTTATTGTTATTGTTATTGTTGGTGTTGGTGTTGGTGTTGGTGTTGGTGTTATTGTTATTGTTATTGTTGGTGTTGGTGTTGGTGTTATTGTTATTGTTATTTTTATTGTTATTGTTATTGTTATTGTTATTGTTGGTGTCGGTGTTGGTGTTATTGTTATTGTTATTTTTATTGTTATTGTTATTGTTATTGTTATTGTTGGTGTTGGTGTTGGTGTTATTGTTATTGTTATTTTTATTGTTATTGTTATTGTTATTGTTATTGTTGGTGTTGGTGTTGGTGTTATTGTTATTGTTATTTTTATTGTTATTGTTATTGTTATTGTTATTGTTGGTGTTGGTGTTGGTGTTATTGTTACTGTTATTGTTATTGTTGGTGTTGGTGTTGGTGTTATTGTTATTGTTATTGTTATTGTTGGTTTTGGTGTTGGTGTTATTGTTATTGTTATTGTTATTGTTATTGTTAGTGTTGGTGTTGGTGTTGGTGTTATTGTTATTGTTATTGTTACTGTTGGTGTTGGTGTTGGTGTTGGTGTTATTGTTATTGTTATTGTTATTGTTGGTGTTGGTGTTGGTGTTATTGTTATTGTTATTGTTATTGTTATTGTTGGTGTTGGTGTTGGTGTTATTGTTATTGTTATTGTTGGTTTTGGTGTTGGTGTTATTGTTATTGTTATTGTTATTGTTATTGTTGGTGTTGGTGTTGGTGTTGGTGTTATTGTTATTGTTATTGTTGGTGTTGGTGTTGGTGTTATTGTTATTGTTATTGTTGGTGTTGGTGTTGGTGTTGGTGTTATTGTTATTGTTATTGTTATTGTTGGTGTTGGTGTTGGTGTTATTGATATTGTTATTGTTGGTGTTGGTGTTATTGTTATTGTTATTGTTATTGTTATTGTTATTGTTGGTGTTGGTGTTGGTGTTGGTGTTATTGTTATTGTTATTGTTATTGTTGGTGTTGGTGTTATTGTTATTGTTATTGTTGGTGTTGGTGTTGGTGTTGGTGTTATTGTTATTGTTATTGTTGGTGTTGGTGTTGGTGTTATTGTTATTGTTATTGTTATTGTTGGTGTTGGTGTTGGTGTTGGTGTTATTGTTATTGTTATTGTTATTGTTGGTGTTGGTGTTGGTGTTATTGTTATTGTTATTGTTGGTGTTGGTGTTGGTGTTATTGTTATTGTTATTGTTATTGTTGGTGTTGGTGTTGGTGTTATTGTTATTGTTATTGTTATTGTTGGTGTTGGTGTTGGTGTTATTGTTATTGTTATTGTTATTGTTATTGTTGGTGTTGGTGTTGGTGTTATTGTTATTGTTATTGTTATTGTTGGTGTTGGTGTTGGTGTTATTGTTATTGTTATTGTTATTGTTATTGTTGGTGTTGGTGTTGGTGTTATTGTTATTGTTATTGTTATTGTTATTGTTATTACTATTGTTGGTGTTGGTGTTGGTGTTTTTGTTATTGTTATTGTTGGTGTTGGTGTTATTGTTATTGTTATTGTTATTGTTGGTGTTGGTGTTATTGTTATTGTTATTGTTGGTGTTGGTGTTGGTGTTGGTGTTATTGTTATTGTTATTGTTATTGTTGGTGTTGGTGTTGGTGTTGGTGTTATTGTTATTGTTATTGTTATTGTTGGTGTTGGTGTTGGTGTTGGTGTTATTGTTATTGTTATTGTTATTGTTATTGTTGGTGTTGGTGTTGGTGTTGGTGTTATTGTTATTGTTATTGTTATTGTTATTGTTGGTGTTGGTGTTGGTGTTATTGTTATTGTTATTGTTATTGTTGGTGTTGGTCTTGGTGATATTGTTATTGTTATTGTTATTGTTATTGTTATTGTTGGTGTTGATGTTGGTGTTATTGTTATTGTTATTGTTATTGTTATTGTTATTGTTGGTGTTGATGTTGGTGTTATTGTTATTGTTATTGTTATTGTTGGTG
The DNA here is from genome assembly GCA_964016885.1 of Eledone cirrhosa. Taxonomy (NCBI): domain Eukaryota; kingdom Metazoa; phylum Mollusca; class Cephalopoda; order Octopoda; family Eledonidae; genus Eledone; species Eledone cirrhosa. The sequence goes on from OZ024743.1 coordinate 295,985,115, forward strand.
TTGGTGTTGGTGTTGGTGTTATTGTTATTGTTATTGTTATTGTTGGTGTTGTTGTTGGTGTTATTGTTATTGTTATTGTTGGTGTTGGTGTTGGTGTTATTGTTATTGTTATTGTTATTGTTATTGTTATTGTTGGTGTTGATGTTGGTGTTATTGTTATTGTTATTGTTATTGTTGGTGTTGGTGTTGGTGTTGGTGTTATTGTTATTGTTATTGTTATTGTTGGTGTTGTTGTTGGTGTTATTGTTATTGTTATTGTTGGTGTTGGTGTTGGTGTTATTGTTATTGTTATTGTTATTGTTATTGTTGGTGTTGGTGTTGGTGTTATTGTTATTGTTATTGTTATTGTTATTGTTATTGTTGGTGTTGATGTTGGTGTTATTGTTATTGTTATTGTTATTGTTATTGTTGGTGTTGATGTTGGTGTTATTGTTATTGTTATTGTTATTGTTGGTGTTATTGTTATTGTTATTGTTATTGTTATTGTTGGTGTTGGTGTTGGTGTTATTGTTATTGTTATTGTTATTGTTATTGTTATTGTTGGTGTTGATGTTGGTGTTATTGTTATTGTTATTGTTATTGTTGGTGTTGGTGTTGGTGTTGGTGTTATTGTTATTGTTATTGTTATTGTTGGTGTTGTTGTTGGTGTTATTGTTATTGTTATTGTTGGTGTTGGTGTTGGTGTTATTGTTATTGTTATTGTTATTGTTATTGTTGGTGTTGGTGTTGGTGTTATTGTTATTGTTGGTGTTGGTGTTGGTGTTGGTGTTATTGTTATTGTTATTGTTATTGTTGGTATTGGTGTTGGTGTTATTGTTATTGTTATTGTTATTGTTATTGTTATTGTTGGTGTTGGTGTTGGTGTTATTGTTATTGTTATTGTTATTGTTGGTGTTGGTGTTGGTGTTATTGTTATTGTTATTGTTATTGTTGGTGTTGGTGTTGGTGTTATTGTTATTGTTATTGTTATTGTTATTGTTAGTGTTGGTGTTGGTGTTGGTGTTGGTGTTGGTGTTATTGTTATTGTTATTGTTGGTGTTGGTGTTGGTGTTATTGTTATTGTTATTGTTATTGTTGGTGTTGGTGTTGGTGTTATTGTTATTGTTATTGTTATTGTTAGTGTTGGTGTTGGTGTTATTGTTATTGTTATTGTTGGTGTTGGTGTTGGTGTTGGTGTTATTGTTATTGTTATTGTTATTGTTATTGTTGGTGTTGGTGTTGGTGTTATTGTTATGTTTATTGTTATTGTTGGTGTTGGTGTTGGTGTTATTGTTATTGTTATTGTTATTGTTGGTGTTGGTGTTGGTGTTATTGTTATTGTTATTGTTATTGTTATTGTTGGTGTTGGTGTTGGTGTTATTGTTATGTTTATTGTTATTGTTGGTGTTGGTGTTGGTGTTGGTGTTATTGTTATTGTTATTGTTATTGTTGGTGTTGTTGTTGGTGTTATTGTTATTGTTATTGTTGGTGTTGGTGTTGGTGTCATTGTTATTGTTATTGTTATTGTTATTGTTGGTGTTGGTGTTGGTGTTATTGTTATTGTTATTTTTATTGTTATTGTTATTGTTATTGTTATTGTTGGTGTTGGTGTTATTGTTATTGTTATTGTTATTGTTGGTGTTGGTGTTGGTGTTATTGTTATTGTTATTTTTATTGTTATTGTTATTGTTATTGTTATTGTTATTGTTATTGTTGGTGTTGGTGTTGGTGTTATTGTTATTGTTATTGTTGGTGTTGGTGTTGGTGTTATTGTTATTGTTATTTTTATTGTTATTGTTATTGTTATTGTTGGTGTTGGTGTTGGTGTTGGTGTTATTGTTATTGTTATTGTTATTGTTGGTGTTGGTGTTATTGTTATTGTTATTTTTATTGTTATTGTTATTGTTATTGTTATTGTTGGTGTTGGTGTTGGTGTTGGTGTTGGTGTTATTGTTATTGTTGGTGTTGGTGTTGGTGTTGGTGTTATTGTTATTGTTATTTTTATTGTTATTGTTATTGTTATTGTTATTGTTATTGTTGGTGTTGGTGTTGGTGTTATTGTTATTGTTATTTTTATTGTTATTGTTATTGTTATTGTTATTGTTGGTGTTGGTGTTGGTGTTATTGTTATCGTTATTTTTATTGTTATTGTTATTGTTATTGTTATTGTTGGTGTTGGTGTTGGTGTTATTGTTATTGTTATTTTTATTGTTATTGTTATTGTTATTGTTATTGTTGGTGTTGGTGTTGGTGTTATTGTTACTGTTATTGTTATTGTTATTGTTGGTGTTGGTGTTGGTGTTGGTGTTGGTGTTATTGTTATTGTTATTGTTATTGTTGGTTTTGGTGTTGGTGTTATTGTTATTGTTATTGTTATTGTTAGTGTTGGTGTTGGTGTTGGTGTTATTGTTATTGTTATTGTTACTGTTGGTGTTGGTGTTGGTGTTGGTGTTATTGTTATTGTTATTGTTATTGTTGGTGTTGGTGTTGGTGTTATTGTTATTGTTATTGTTATTGTTATTGTTGGTGTTGGTGTTGGTGTTATTGTTATTGTTATTGTTGGTTTTGGTGTTGGTGTTATTGTTATTGTTATTGTTATTGTTATTGTTGGTGTTGGTGTTGGTGTTGGTGTTATTGTTATTGTTATTGTTGGTGTTGGTGTTGGTGTTATTGTTATTGTTATTGTTGGTGTTGGTGTTGGTGTTGGTGTTATTGTTATTGTTATTGTTATTGTTGGTGTTGGTGTTGGTGTTATTGTTATTGTTATTGTTGGTGTTGGTGTTATTGTTATTGTTATTGTTATTGTTATTGTTATTGTTATTGTTGGTGTTGGTGTTGGTGTTGGTGTTATTGTTATTGTTATTGTTATTGTTGGTGTTGGTGTTATTGTTATTGTTATTGTTGGTGTTGGTGTTGGTGTTGGTGTTATTGTTATTGTTATTGTTGGTGTTGGTGTTGGTGTTGGTGTTATTGTTATTGTTATTGTTATTGTTATTGTTATTGTTGGTGTTGGTGTTGGTGTTGGTGTTATTGTTATTGTTATTGTTATTGTTGGTGTTGGTGTTATTGTTATTGTTATTGTTGGTGTTGGTGTTGGTGTTGGTGTTATTGTTATTGTTATTGTTGGTGTTGGTGTTGGTGTTATTGTTATTGTTATTTTTATTGTTATTGTTATTGTTATTGTTATTGTTGGTGTTGGTGTTGGTGTTGGTGTTATTGTTATTGTTATTGTTATTGTTGGTGTTGTTGTTGGTGTTATTGTTATTGTTATTGTTGGTGTTGGTGTTGGTGTTATTGTTATTGTTATTGTTATTGTTATTGTTGGTGTTGGTGTTGGTGTTATTGTTATTGTTATTTTTATTGTTATTGTTATTGTTATTGTTATTGTTGGTGTTGGTGTTGGTGTTGGTGTTATTGTTATTGTTATTGTTATTGTTGGTGTTGGTGTTGGTGTTATTGTTATTGTTATTTTTATTGTTATTGTTATTGTTATTGTTATTGTTATTGTTATTGTTGGTGCTGGTGTTGGTGTTGGTGTTATTGTTATTGTTATTGTTGGTGTTGGTGTTGGTGTTATTGTTATTGTTATTTTTATTGTTATTGTTATTGTTATTGTTATTGTTGGTGTTGGTGTTGGTGTTGGTGTTGGTGTTATTGTTATTGTTATTGTTATTGTTGGTGTTGGTGTTGGTGTTATTGTTATTGTTATTTTTATTGTTATTGTTATTGTTATTGTTATTGTTATTGTTGGTGTTGGTGTTGGTGTTGGTGTTGGTGTTATTGTTATTGTTATTGTTGGTGTTGGTGTTGGTGTTATTGTTATTGTTATTTTTATTGTTATTGTTATTGTTATTGTTATTGTTGGTGTCGGTGTTGGTGTTATTGTTATTGTTATTTTTATTGTTATTGTTATTGTTATTGTTATTGTTGGTGTTGGTGTTGGTGTTATTGTTATTGTTATTTTTATTGTTATTGTTATTGTTATTGTTATTGTTGGTGTTGGTGTTGGTGTTATTGTTATTGTTATTTTTATTGTTATTGTTATTGTTATTGTTATTGTTGGTGTTGGTGTTGGTGTTATTGTTACTGTTATTGTTATTGTTGGTGTTGGTGTTGGTGTTATTGTTATTGTTATTGTTATTGTTGGTTTTGGTGTTGGTGTTATTGTTATTGTTATTGTTATTGTTATTGTTAGTGTTGGTGTTGGTGTTGGTGTTATTGTTATTGTTATTGTTACTGTTGGTGTTGGTGTTGGTGTTGGTGTTATTGTTATTGTTATTGTTATTGTTGGTGTTGGTGTTGGTGTTATTGTTATTGTTATTGTTATTGTTATTGTTGGTGTTGGTGTTGGTGTTATTGTTATTGTTATTGTTGGTTTTGGTGTTGGTGTTATTGTTATTGTTATTGTTATTGTTATTGTTGGTGTTGGTGTTGGTGTTGGTGTTATTGTTATTGTTATTGTTGGTGTTGGTGTTGGTGTTATTGTTATTGTTATTGTTGGTGTTGGTGTTGGTGTTGGTGTTATTGTTATTGTTATTGTTATTGTTGGTGTTGGTGTTGGTGTTATTGATATTGTTATTGTTGGTGTTGGTGTTATTGTTATTGTTATTGTTATTGTTATTGTTATTGTTGGTGTTGGTGTTGGTGTTGGTGTTATTGTTATTGTTATTGTTATTGTTGGTGTTGGTGTTATTGTTATTGTTATTGTTGGTGTTGGTGTTGGTGTTGGTGTTATTGTTATTGTTATTGTTGGTGTTGGTGTTGGTGTTATTGTTATTGTTATTGTTATTGTTGGTGTTGGTGTTGGTGTTGGTGTTATTGTTATTGTTATTGTTATTGTTGGTGTTGGTGTTGGTGTTATTGTTATTGTTATTGTTGGTGTTGGTGTTGGTGTTATTGTTATTGTTATTGTTATTGTTGGTGTTGGTGTTGGTGTTATTGTTATTGTTATTGTTATTGTTGGTGTTGGTGTTGGTGTTATTGTTATTGTTATTGTTATTGTTATTGTTGGTGTTGGTGTTGGTGTTATTGTTATTGTTATTGTTATTGTTGGTGTTGGTGTTGGTGTTATTGTTATTGTTATTGTTATTGTTATTGTTGGTGTTGGTGTTGGTGTTATTGTTATTGTTATTGTTATTGTTATTGTTATTACTATTGTTGGTGTTGGTGTTGGTGTTTTTGTTATTGTTATTGTTGGTGTTGGTGTTATTGTTATTGTTATTGTTATTGTTGGTGTTGGTGTTATTGTTATTGTTATTGTTGGTGTTGGTGTTGGTGTTGGTGTTATTGTTATTGTTATTGTTATTGTTGGTGTTGGTGTTGGTGTTGGTGTTATTGTTATTGTTATTGTTATTGTTGGTGTTGGTGTTGGTGTTGGTGTTATTGTTATTGTTATTGTTATTGTTATTGTTGGTGTTGGTGTTGGTGTTGGTGTTATTGTTATTGTTATTGTTATTGTTATTGTTGGTGTTGGTGTTGGTGTTATTGTTATTGTTATTGTTATTGTTGGTGTTGGTCTTGGTGATATTGTTATTGTTATTGTTATTGTTATTGTTGGTGTTGGTGTTGGTGTTATTGTTATTGTTATTGTTATTGTTATTGTTATTGTTGGTGTTGATGTTGGTGTTATTGTTATTGTTATTGTTATTGTTGGTGTTGGT
>OZ024743.1:295995753-296023253 GCA_964016885.1 Eledone cirrhosa
ACTCGAAAATTAACATTTTAGTATGGAAGACATAGAATGCGGGAGAAGTCGGAAGAATTCCATGCTTTTAATGAATAAATATACCTACAATATAAGAGGCAATAAAATTAACACAACACTCCTGGTAATGAGATGGAAATATTAACAAAATTACGAAGGTTGGGAAAATTGTTGTTTCAAAATTGAAACTCGTGAGAAGTCGTGTCTTCAATAGCAGCACACACACACACATTTTCTGTCCCCATGAGTACTTTACCCGGTTTATTCAACTGCTATTTATAGTTGTCAACTAATAGTGTAGTTATCTGCATTGTAACGATTATTATTTCGAATTTCACATATTTAAATTCTTCATAACTTAACCAAATTTTGTTTATATTGAAAATGCGAATTTGATCCAATTCAATCATTTAAAATTTCATACTTTCTTAGTTCTTTTTATCTAGTAAAGCTTCCATAATTACTCGCCTCCTGGTAATTATGGAAGCTTTACTAATATCAAATTATAAGCCAAACATTAACACACAGTGGCAGCGTACGTGAAATCAATTAAGAAACTAATATTCTTCAACCGTTGAACATAATTCAGTCCTTCTTGTTTTCCTAGTACTGCCAATATTCTTTATGGTCCCCACTGACCAGGAACGAGATATGCAATTAATATTACTATTGTTATTCTGAAGATGAGGTTGTGGAAATCTCGAAAATTTAGTAGACATGTGGATTTAGGAAAGCTATTGTTTCAATCCAAGCATAAAGAATACGTAAGGAAATTTAAAAAAAAAGAGATTGAACAGGAACACAGTGCTCTTTGCAATGTCAAATGTTTGAAAGAAAAGCTATTATCTAGAGATACACACATACACACATGCACGTATATGCATATATTTATATATATATATATATATATGTGTTGGGGGGGGGGGGCGTTTGTGTGTGTTTATACATATATATTGCGTACAATGCGAATACGAGCGGCCGAAATGGGGTTCCTCCGAAGGGTCTTTGGTGTAACGTTACTGGATAAAGTGCGTAGCTCGGAGATTAGAGAGTCACTTCAGGTAGAACCTCGACTTACCCAATTGAGATATCACAGTCCCAATATCATGAACTTGTGGCTAGAATATCTCAGGTAAAAATCACTGGATAGATTTTACGGACAAAAATAAACGGCAGGAGACCCAGGGGTAGACACCGACCAAGATGTTGGAATAACATCTATGAGCCCAGCTGGTCACGCCAAGGGATGATCATGCCGGATCAAATGGAAATGGTTGCTTCTGACAAGACCCGCTGGAAGAAGTGTTTGAGGACTCTTCCACCACGAAACTCTCAAGAATAAATGGGCGAATAAGAATACACACACATATATATACTTCGTTTATGAATTTATTTTGCAAGATTATATGGCTATTTCAGAGCACCAATTCTAATTTTTAATTTCTGCTTGACCGGCAACCGCTCTGTATAATCAGTTCCTGATTATTTACTAGAATTCTATAAGAAAATAACATCCGTAATCTCAGCAGACGGGGGAGTACTTGGCTTTGATGAGCATCAATAAATGCAGAAACAAGGCCTTGTCAGCTTTATCTCCCCCTGTTTGCTGAGATTAAACTAAGTGAGTCTGTCACTACTCTAAAACAATAGCATACGGTCTTCAAAATGCTTTTAATTAAGCATAAAGTGTATTGCAAAATACACTATATATACATTCATATATATATATATGGCTATTTCAGAGCACCAATTCTAATATATATATATATATATATATATATATATATATATATATATATATATTAGAATTGGAGCTCTGAAATAGCAATATATATATGGATGTATATATAATGTATTTTGCAATACACTTTATGCTTAATTAAAAGCATTCTGAAGACCGTAAGCTATTGTTTTTTAGAGTAGTGACAAATTCACTTACTTTGATCTCAGCAAACAGGGGAGATAAGCCGACAAGGCCTTGTTTCGCTTTTGTTGAAGCTTATCAAGGCTAACTACTCCCACCTGTCTACCGAGATCACTGATGTTATATTCTTATAGAATTCTAGTAAATAATCAGGAGCTGATTATGCAGAGCGGTTGTTGGTCAGGTAGAAATTCTGTAAAAAGCTGGGAGTAGTTAGCCTTGATGAGCTTCAACAAAAGCGAAACAAGGCCTTGTCGGCTTATCTCCCCTGTTTGCTGAGATCAAAGTAAGTGAATTTGTCACTACTCTAAAAAATAATAGCTTACGGTCTTCAAAATGCTTTTAATTAAGCATAAAGTGTATTGCAAAATACATTATATATACATCCATATATATATATGTATATATATATATATATATATATATATATATATATATATATATATATATATATATATATATATATATATATATATATATATATATATATATGTATACATACTCTTTCCGAACTATATAAGGAACACTTGTGATTGTTTATGCCCTTGAGAAGCCCAACTGGGCGAAACGTACGTAGGTGATATTTTAAATAAACATGTTTTAACGGTCTATTCTCCGATTTTTCACTTTCCCACGTATATGTATACATATATATATATATATATGTATACATATATATATATATATATACATATATATATATATATGTATGCATATATGTATGTATGTATGTATGTATGTATGTATGTATATATATATATATGTATATATATATATATGTATATATATATATATATATATATATATATATATATATATGTATATATATATATATATGTGTATATATATATATATATGTATGTATGTATGTATATATATATATATATATGTATATATATATATATATATATATATATATATATATGTATATATATATATATGTGTGCGTATGTATGTATGTATGTACGTATGTATGTATGTATGTATGTATGTATACCAGCAGCGACTGAAACTTTTTGAGTCTCACACAGAATACAAATAGGTTGCGTATGAAATTTTGTCTGTGAAATCTATGTTCTTCCAGTGCTAGCCAGGATTCACGATCTAAACAATTTTTCGTTTCTTTTCGGAGATACTTAAATTTGCTGTACTCAGGCGTTTTATGAAAAATTAAGAAACTCGAGAGTGTTCATGTATCTGCAGTTGAAATGCTTGACTCCAGCAAAGATCCATAAGGACCTACAAGACACATTCGAGGAAGATTATCCGGGATCTGGGAGGCCATCAACAGTGACCACACCAGAAAACATTGACCTTGTTTCGGGGATGGTGATGGAGGATCAACAACTGTCATCTCGTCAGATAGCAAATATTTTAGCCGTTTACGATTGATTTGATGTTTACATATGCATGTACCATTATCACCTGTAGAGAAACGAACGTAGAAATTAAGATAGATTTATTTGATAACCTTGGTTTTCTTCATTTTAGATATGTTATGTTCATATAAAGATTGATAGTACATTGCTAGATTGCCAGGACACCATTAGTTGACTTATATATGCCGATGACCGCTAGGTACCTACGTATCTCTCTGGGCTCTCGCGTGATATAATTCGCAGCTGTAAGCAGAAACATAATTGTAATCTCTTCAACGTTCTAGTAACTTTATATACAAGTGTTACACCTCCGTGGTCATCTACTATCATATGACTAAAACGTAAAAAACTACAAACAATTGTATTGTGTCAGAGAAAACATTGTAGTAACCAGATGGCAAATGGAAATATGTGCTATGTAAACATATTGTTCATCATGTACATATTTCTAAATTAATATTTCTAATTAATCTTAAATGAGATGGTATGTATAGATAAATAAGCTTTATCGATCATCATATAAATAAATAAATAAATATATATATATATATATGTGTGTGTGTGTGTGTGTGTGTGTGTGTGTGTGTGTGTGTGTGTGTGTGTGTGTGTGTGTGTGTGTGTGTGTGTGTGTGTGTGTGTGTGTGTGTGTGTGTGTGTGTGTGTGTGTGTGTGTGTGTGTGTGTGTGTGTGTGTGTGTGTGTGTGTGTGTCGGGTTCAATTGGGGGTAACCACAGCAAGTAAGGTACTCACTACATAATAGAGTTTATACAATATACAATATTTAATATAGAAATGGCTTCTACAGGACTAGAACTGTTTCATTCCGTATGTATGTGTTTGTTTATTGGTACTTAAGTGTGAATGCTCTCTATATGTGCCATTGTATTAATGTGTATATTTCTCTAAATATAGTTCTTAAAATTCCTTGACCAATAAATACCTTCCCCAGCCACCAGAAAACGTATAAATACCACCATACCACAATGACAGTTGACTTTCCTGATGATTACCTTCGAATGAACCAGTTCTAGTCCTGTAGAAGCCATTTCTATATTAAATATATATATATATATAACGAAGGAAATGTGGTAAGGAACCAGGTGGGCCATAACACACCAAAGTACTCAATACTTAGGGTAGTAGAGTGGGTAATAGGAACGAGTCCAGAATTAACCGTTAAAACGGCTTGAGCTCAGCCGTCGGGGTCCTACTCGCTCCTATATATATATATATATATATATATATATATATATATATATATATATATATATATATATATATATATATATAGGAAAAGAGTCAGGACCCCGACGGCTGAGCTCCGGCCATTTCGACAACTACATCCGAACTAATCCAGCATTATTAGGACGGCAGGGACCAACTGAACTTATCAAACGGCCGGCGCTCAGCCGTCGGGGTCCTGACTCCTTTGCTATTACCCACTCTACTACCATAAGTATCGATGGCATTTTTTTTACCTCTTCATTGAACCAAGGGGTACTCCTGCCATCCGGGACTACACCAAGCCTTTTTCGCCTGCAGCATTTAATAGGTGAAGCAGCAACTGCTGAGCTGAATATTCTCCACTGTTTCAACGTCCTCGCTTTGCTCTGGGTGTTCTCTGATTTTGGATGCAATAGTATCTGCATACCTTGTCCTGACTTCCTTATCTACCAACACTTCCCACTTTACCTTGTAGATCGACCTGGACGTGTCAGTTTTGTCGGCTTTTTTGGATTTTGATTGTCTCAAGTTGCAGATATTTAGATGGTGGTCAGTTGACAGCTCAGCCCCTCTGTTAACACAGAATCAAAGAGATCAGAGATACTAACAAAATCAATTATTGATCTCTGTCCCTAATTCCCCTTATACCATGTATATTTATGGACGCCCCTTTACTGGAAGAAGGTTTTCATAATAAATAACTCATTGCACAGAAATCTAACAAGACCATTTCATAAAAAGGAGTCCTCCTCCACACCTAACAGGAACGCGTCTGTAGTTCTCTTCCCTTAGGGAGGTACATCCTAGCAAGATGGAGAAAATACTTTGCTTATCTCCTACACCCGATCAAGGCAGCATCTTCTGATGTACATAAGATGCATCTGGGAGCGATAACTATATCCTCGGAGGTTAAGGTCACAAGAGCAATTAAATAGCTCAGATGTAACAAGGCCACCGGGAAGGATAAAATTCGGTCTGAGATGTTAAAACTCTTAAACAGAGAAGGTATTTTCTGGCTAATTCATGTGTGCCGGATGGCCTAGATCTTTGGGAAGGCACCTAAGCAATGGCAATCGGGAGTGATAATCTCAATTTTCAAAAAGGGAGACGAGAGATTGCTTCAATTATAAAGGTATCTTCTTGTTAAGCCTCCCCGGTAAAGTCTATACTAAGTGTTTGGCAAAGAGATGTAGGGAATTTGACGAATCCATACTAGCTGATGAGCAGTGTGGTTTTCGCCCTGGGTGCAGCACAGCGGACCAAATATCCACACTACGACAGAGCTAGAGAAATCGAAAGAGTACTGCTAAGAGGTGTATTCTTGCTTTGTAGACCTCGAAAAGACATATGACCGCGTTCCTCGAGACCTGCTGTTGAATCTTCTGCAGGAGTATGGGATCGACAGTCAGCTTTTTACCTAGTTCTCCTCAAATTACCCAGTGTTCTGGGATGCAATGCAGAGATCATCTGCATAGAAGAAGCTTCTAGTATTTGGGTGGATGGGCTGATCATTAGTGTAGATAATGAAGAGGAGGGAACAAGCATGCTACATTGTGGGAGGTCATTCTTCTGTGACCGCCATCGGTTGCGTTTCCCGCTGAGGTCCACAAAGAATCGTCAATTTGACAACATGTTCCTGATGCTGGGGAACACTGAAGGAGCGTTCACGTGGCGGTCCTCGTTATATGAGTTCTCTCATTTGCCAATTTTCATCCATGAGCTCAGCTGTTCTCGCTTGGGGCAACCAGCCGGATCAGTTGGAAACGGTTGCTCTGACAGGATCCACTGGAAGTAGTGTTTGAGGACACTGCTACCAACCACTAACACCACCACCCCCTCAAGAAGAAGAAGAAGAAGAAGAAGAAGAAGAAGAAGAAGAAGAAGAAGAAGAAGAAGAAGAAGAAGAAGAAGAAGAAGAAGAAGAAGAAGAAGAAGAAGAAGAAGAAGTTCGTAAAAAAGATAGCCCCCGATAATAAACACATTAAAAGCTACAGCAATGTGGAAGACATCCACATACATAATATGAAAGAGTACTGGTGGAATGTTCCAGTAAAAACACCAATAAAATGCAGGCATAACAGAACAGATATTATGATATGGGACAGGGAGAAGAAAGCATGCACAGTAGTGGAAATTAGCTGCCCAGCAGATGCCAATATAATATCAAAGATTAGCGAAAAGGAGAATATTTATGCAAAACTGACGAGAAATCTGCAGATACTCCACCCTGATTACACCTTCAGATATATGCCTGTGTTTATTGGGGCACTGGGGTATGTTAGTAACTGCCTCAATACAAATCTTGAGAAGCTAGGCTTCACAGGAACAGAAAGAACACAGCTAGTTAGGAAATTACAAGTACAATCCATTAATGGAACAGTAAAAATATGTAAAACATTCCAAAAATGTTGCATCTAATAACTGCATATACACATGTACAGATACAAAGCATATACACATGCGCACATACAACTCAAATCATACACATCCACACATACAATAACATCCATATCTGCACATGCATGCATGCATAATCTACCTAGTTGATGTTGTGTAAATTCCAATGAGAGATTGTTGTGTCTATGTTAGAAACCGACCCTCTCTCTATGGGGAAAACATTTGTGAAATTATAAAACCAGAAGAACATACATATATACATACATAGAGGCATACATACAAACATACATACAAACATACATACAATCGCGACCTATGTGGGCAGTGTCCGATAATCGGACGTGTGTAATTACGGCTTACATGAAGGCAACATACCATATATTGGAAAAAGTTGAGCTACATTACGCGGTAAGATTACATACAATAATTTTACATAAGTGTTTGAACTGTAAGTGTGTTGTAAAACACCTATTTATATGAACGATACATACACTTATGATATATGAACGATCATACACTTTAACATATAAATGCAACGTTGTTATATTACATTTATAAAGAAATATACAAGTAACGTTTTCGATTCAGAAACAAAAACATAAGTGTTTGAACTGTGAATATGTTGTGAATAAGTTATAGAACACCTATTTATATGAATGATACATAAACTTTAACATATAAATACAGCGTTGTTATATTATATTACATTCATAAAGAAATATACTAAGTAACGGTTCTTTTTGTTCTCGATTCAAACGATTCAAGAACAACGGTTAAAACACAGTTGTAGAATTAAAAACTAACTGAAAAGAAATATTACCCAAGCTGTGAATAACTTTAAATTTGATTCTGACAGAACTTTGTCGAAACTTTTAAAGATCATCGACTATTTTGAAAAATAAATACGAAATATTAGTGAATAGACGAACTCATCATGGCAAAAAGTACAAGTCTCCTTCGACCAAATCGCAACTACAACCGTTGTATACAGTGGAGCTACGAGCTTAACAAAGAATTATATGAAGCATACAAACAAGCTGAACCCCAAAAGTTCGGTTTTATGCAAAGGCTAAAACTTTATGGAACTCCAAACACCCAGAATTAGACTTTTCTCCAAAGCATTTAAATGAACAGGCAAAACGTATCATTAGATGTAAATTGATACATCTAACGGAATTGAGTGATACTACAAATACAGCCCTTGTAGACAACCACCCCTCCTCCACTGACAGACAAAGAGAATGGCTAGCTAAATCTAACAGTGAACAGCTCACCAACAATTTTGCTGAAATCCATCCCACTTCCACTGAAGAACAGCTAGAAAGGTCCGCTAACTCTAGTAGTAATTGCCACCACATCAACAACGAGGCTGAAATTCATGACTCTACTGAACAAACAGAACACCAAAAACTTGTGGACACCTTACAAGTGATATGGAACGATATGTTTCAAGAGATACACAGCCTTAATGTGAGTGACAGACCATACAACACCAGAATCAGTAAAGAACCCACTAAATTGGAATTGGAAGCGGTGAACGAAATAGCTGGCAATTATCTGAAGGCTATACGATCTAAAGGTGTAGAAACGACATTTGAAACACTTAATATTTTGTTATATGTTTCAGCTGTCACATTGCTATCATATAACACACATCTAAAACCACGCAATCAAGATACAAACAGAAAGCCTGAACCAGCGTGGATGCGAAATTTAAAAACCAAAATTTTGTCCCTGAGACGAAGTATCTCTCACATCGCAGTCGTTATGAAATGCAACATAGAGAGCAACTTCACACGACACCAGGAAGACCTAAAAAAAAAAGTTAGAGAGACGATTTGGAGATACAAAATTTAAAACTTTGAACTCCAAATTACACCAGTTACAACAGAAAGACTAAAATATAAGTCAACAGCACATAAACGACAAGTGCTAAATAGATTGTTTGCCAGAGATCCTAAATCAGTTTATCGCAGCTTCGGTGGCAAAAGCTCAATCCCTGTAAATGACACCCCTTCAAAAGAACAGGTTGAGAGCTACTGGAGATCTGTATGGGAAACGGATGACGGATTCAACAGACAAACTAATTGGCTAAAAGAACTGGAACAGGAATACTGCCAACATGTCCAGACAAAACAATATGACATTGATGGGTCAATACTGGAAAAAGCTCTAGAAAAAATGTCGAATAGGAAATCGCCAGGCCCAGACCTCATTACAGGATACTGGTTGAAGAATTTCACTTTCTATCGGCAAGATCTCATACAGAAACCATTAAAGGCACACAAGAACTGCCCAGATGGTTATCAACTCCCACTACTCTCCTCATTCCCCAAAATAGCCAAACCACCCTTGCTAAAAATTACCGCCCAATAGCCTGCCAAAACATCATGTATAAATTATATACTGGGTGCCTTAACCTGTCCTTACAGGATCACTGTTCTACCAACAACATCATAACACCTGAGCAAGCTGGTGGAAAGAGGGAGGTGTGGGGTTGCATAGATCACCTACTAACTAATAAAATGATTCAGGAAAAAACAACAAAGAATCGCAGAAAACATGACTGTGGTGTGGCTGGACTATCAAAAAGCATTTGATAGTGTACCTCATGGGTGGATTATTAAGGCTTTACAGTTAGCCAAAGTCCCACAACCATTGGTAGCTGCTGTTGAACGCCTGACCAAAAACTGGTACACCAATTTGATCCTTAGAGGTGAGAAGGAGCAGGTTAAGACTGATAAGATACATTACCAGAAGGGCATCTTTCAGGGTGATAGCTTGTCAGTGCTACTCTTCGTTCTCTCACTAAATCCACTATCTTACCTACTCAGGAAACAAGGTGGACGAAGAAGTGGGTCCAGAAGTATCTCCAATCTTTTCTTTGTTGATGACCTGAAGTTGTATGGGTCAAATATCAATGACATCAAGAAACAATTGGATCTCATTACAGAATTTTCGACCGACATCAAAATGAAATTTGGTGAGTCCAAGTGTGCATATTTGGCAGTAAAACGTGGAAGAGCTGTGCCCTCCTCTAGAAATCTAGAGATGAACGGCCTGACAATACAACCTCTACAGTCAGGTGACAACTACAGATATCTTGGACAGGATGAGAATGACAGATATGATGGACCCATAAATAAGGAGAGAACCAGAACTGAATACCTCAGAAGAGTAAAGAAAATATGGTCATCAGAACTGTCAGCGTACAACAAATACATTGCCCACAATACTTATGCTGTGCCAATTCTAACGCCAACATTTGGCCTGCTGAACTGGTCATTGCAAGAACTAAGTGAGATGGATGTTAGAACTCGCAAACTTCTCAGTGTTACTGGGAACTTTAACATCAATGGTAATGTGGATAGGCTATATTTCTCACGCAAGGAAGGTGGCCGGGGTCTAAAATCAATATTAACAACATATGAGACCCGGATAGTAACACTGAAGCAACACCTTCAACAGAGGAAAAAGGTTGGCAACCATCTTGCCCAGGTTTATGAGCATGAAAAAAAAAATCATTAGAATAGCGACTGATCTGGAGGAGAGATATGGAATAAAGCCTGATATAAATATCTCACCCAGAGAAATCGGAAGATCCTATTCAATGTTCAAACAAGATGAAAAAATTGACCAATTTACAGAAAAAGTTGTGCATGGATACTTGAGATGTAAAACACAGACCATAGAGGGGATAAACCACTCAAAAAGCCTGGCATGGAGTTCCGACAAGTTTATGACATCACACCTTGAGGGATATCTCTATGCAATACAGGAACAAGAACTCCCTACCAAATATCTGCTGCACAAAAGAGGAGGGCCAGCAGCTGACAATAAATGTAGGCTATGTAAAACAAAGATCGAGGATGTAAGCCACATTATTGCCAGCTGCGAAAGAATGTCATCTCGCTACTACCTCCCCATGAGACACGATGGGGTAGCTAGAACCATCTGGAATGCACTTCGGAAAACAAAATTAACAACAAACGAGGAAGAATATATTGAGACAGATGGCACTAAGGAATACTGGTGGAACCTGAAAATAAAAACTGCCACCAAATTAAAGCACAACCGGCCTGATATTGTTGTTTGGGACCACACATTGAAAACGTGTTCTGTTGTGGAAATCAGCTGCCCACTTGATGTAAACGTTGTCAGAAAAATACAAGAGAAGGAGGACATCTACGCACCATTGATGAGGAGTTTACAAATCCAGTATCCAAGATACACCTTTAGCTTCATACCCATCATTATTGGAGCTAAGGGTTATATACCAACCCGCTTGGACCAAAGTATGACTGAACTTGGATTTGCGGGCAAAAAGCACAGCTCCCTAATTCATAGTCTTCAAATGCCTGCGATAGCTGGCACCTTCAAAATTTGCAAAACATTCTTGCGATTCAAGGGATGACAATTTCTTTTCTTTTACAACCTTGCCACGGGAAGGTGGCCGGTCAAAAAAAAATATACTCGAAATTAAGAGAAAGAGATAAGATACATACATACATACATACATACATACATACATACATACATACATACATACATACAGGCATACATACATACATACATACATACATACATGCATACATACATACATACATACATACCCCCCTCGTTATCGAGTATGGCCATTGCACGATATACCATTATTAATAATTATTAATTAATTCTATCGTGCAATGCCTGTGCGTGAAGATATTTTTTAAAGTGAGGAAAGACTGTGCACTGAGCCAAACCCACTCGCTGAGCGACAGTAGCTATAACCCGAAAAGAAGAAAAGATCAACATCATCGGTATCTACTGAGTCGCAGGTTTTATATCGGAGTTATCCCAAAAGGCAACTCAGGAAACTGGGATAACATACATACATACAATAGAAAGTCAAAACAAGTTATATCTATGACTAACAGTGAATTATTAATTTACAACAATACAGAGGGCGGTGAATTGGCAGTATCGGTAGAGCGTCAGACACCATGCTTTACAGCATAGAGTTATGGCCCTTTACGTTCTGTCTTCAAATCCCGCCGAGGTTAACTTTGCCTTTCATCCTTACGGGGTCGATAAAATAAAGTACCAGTAATGCTCTGGTATAATTGCTGGCCTTGTGCCAAAAGTAGAAACAATTAATTTACAACAATACTTTTTGAAATATACTTTGGTATCACAATATGAAGAATAATGCAATGTGTTGTAGAAATCTATTAGCAAGGATAGACAAACGGACTATTGCGAAGAATATGACTGATTAACATCTTACGTGATTTTGTGTGAATTTGCCATTCGTATTCTGACTTTGGCTACTTTGTGAATGTTGTAAATTCTATCTTATGTATATTGCAGAGAACAAAAGACGCAGGCATATTAATTCAGACAGCACTCTTAATTTGACTAGGAATTTAGTATAAACTAGCAGAATGGCCCGGCGTTGTGGCCGTGGTAACCCAGGTTCGAATCCTGGTCAGGGCAGCTAATAGGGTTACGTTTCTCTTCTTATGTATATATATATATGTATGTGTGTGTGTGCGTGTGTGTGTGTGTGTGTGTGTCTGCATGTTTATGTGTTTGTATATATATATATATATATATATATATATATATATATATATATATATACAAACACACACACACACACATATATATATATATATATATATATATACAAACATATATATATATATATATATATATATAAACACACACACACACATATATATATAAAAACATATATATATATATATATATATATATATATATATATATACATCACATAAGAAACGGAGAATCAGTGTTGCGACGAATAAAATTTATTAGACATATTACAATCCTTTCTCTGGCGACCAGCTCGAGGCACGATCGATGAAATGATCGAACCTGACTCTGAAATCGCAAGGTCCTCAGATACGTCTCGATTCTACGAAGGTGAGTTTCCATATGTATATGAGAGGCATTAATATATAAATACATAGGGCTGTGGATTGGCAGTATTGGTAGAGAGTCGGACGCCATGCTTTGACGTATAGAGTTACGGCCCTTGCCATTCTGAGTTCAAATCCCGCCAAGGTTAACTTTGCCTTTCATCCTTATGGGGTCGATAAAATAAAGTACCAGTAATGCACTGGGTAATTGCTGGCCTTGTTCCTAACGTAGAAACAATTAATATATAAATACATAAATTGCCATGGTTATTAATTATAGCAAAGTATTATAATATTTTGCTATAATTAATAACCATGGCAATTTATGTATTTATATATTAATGCCTCCCATATACATATCTATAACCTATACCTCCAATATTATAGCTTCATTATAATTTTTCATTACAATTTTTATATATGTTCAGTTTTTATATTCTTGCTCTATAATATATTGATGTTAATACTTATACTTATTCTCACCTATAATGTATCCTGCTAAATGTTCAAGTGAATAGGATTATATTTGTTTTAACCTTTGTATGCTCTGATGAAAACAGACTTATGTCTGAATGAAACGATCGTAAGCTATTACATGTTTTAAACACCATTTGATTGTAACTTATTTTGTATTTCTGCTCTGTATTATACTTGATATCTTACATTGAGCTACTTTCTTACTGGTAATCGGGTAACATATAATTTTACCCTTATTTTATATATATTCTTATATATAAATATTATGATAATAATAATTATATATATATATATATATATGTGTGTGTGTGTGTGTGTGTGTGTGTGTGTGTGTGTGTGTGTGTGTGTGTGTGTGTGTGTGTGTGTGTGTGTGTGTGTGTGTGTGTGTGTGTGTGTGTGTGTGTGTGCGTGTGTGTGCGTGTGTGCGCGTGTGTGTGTGTATATATGTATATATATATATATATATATATATATATATATATATATATATATATATATATATATATATATATATAAGAAGATACTTTAACTTGAACCCACCCATGTTTGTAGATTCAAACCATCATGCTTTGGTTATGCTTGCTGCTAGTTTAACAGCGTCAAATATTTAAGCAATGGTTCTCGTGGCGCACTAATATTTGTTGCGATATTTTTTCTTTTTATTTACTGTCTACTTAATCTCACGCAACTCAGATCACTGACTTATTGGTGCCTTATTGGTGCCTCATAGAGACAGTGGACTTTTGTTAGTTTAATTAGTCAGAAAACGTGGAATAAGCAAGAACATTTGACCTCGATATGATTTGAATTCAGGGAAAAAAAAACAGAACAAGTCGCGCAAACAATTTCTCATGACACTCAAACTATTCTAATATTTCACCGCCTTAAGATATAATAATCGGGCCGTACTAATTCACCAACATGGATTAAGAAATTTTAAATTGCGATTCTTACACAACCTCTTCCAAAGATGGCAATATTAAGAGCAACTCTTATTGTAAGGTTTTTAATACATAAATGAAGGGTTTAGCCATTTGTTATGTTTTGATCTCTTAGCATGATAACGGATTAACGCTTGTTTTGTTGAAGCGGAATAATAATAATTGTTTCTACTTTAGGCACAACGCCAGCAATTACCCAGTGCATTACTGGTACTTTATTTTATCGACCCCGTAAGGATGAAAGGCAAAGTCAACCTCGGCGGGATTTGAACTCAGATTGTAAAGGGACGTAACTATGCTGGAAAGCATGGCGTCCTACCCTCCACCGATACTGCCAATCCACAATAATAATATTTGCGATGATGATGATAGAGAGCCGAAAAGATTGCCTTATAGGTCAGAGAAATAAACAGGTAAACTGAAAAATATTTGAAATAAAGACAAAGGCAGAGAGCTAGACACCATTGGAAAAAGAACATACATGAGTGTGTGTCCGTGAAACATATACACACATTTATTATGATGATGATACAAAGCCGTCAATTTGGGGAGTGGGGAAAGTTGATTATATCGACCTCAATAATTGACTGGTACTTAATTATATCAACCCGAAATGATGAATGACAAAGTTGATGTCGAAGGAATTTGAACTCAATATGTAATGAGCCGGGACAAAGAACGCAAATCTTTTTCCCAACGCTCAATAATAATATTGAATCTTTTGATGGAAGCTGAAGGACAGAAACCTAGTTGAATCTTTATAATATAACAGTTATCTATCAGTCAATGAATTAAGAAAAATAAATAAATTTAAAACAAAATGGAAAAAAGTGTTGTGAAAATTGTTTTGTTTTGCTTTTTTTAATCATATAAAAATAGACAAGAAATAGTTCGTAGTTATATTTGTTTATATCTGTGTTATTGTGTTTTTGTTTTCATTTATTATTGATGGGGTTTCTTCGGTGTTTGTAATCCGTCAATTAATTGTCCGTTTGATAGCAAACGTTGCTGTCCTTTTGTTAAAACTACAATGTATATATTTCGTTCTTTATTGTTTTTATTTTGTATTAATATTATTATTGTTATTATTATCACTATTATTTTGATAGTTGTTATTATATTATTGGCCTTCTTCTTTTACTTATTATTATTATATTGTTATTATTATCATTATTATTATCATCATCATCATCAACATCATCACTAATTATTACTATTATCTCTTTTATTATTTTTATTGTTAGACACATCTTTATAATAAACATTATTATCATTTTCTAAATTGGTATCACTGTGCCAGATAAAAGAACACTATATATATATGTGTGTGTGTGTGTGTATATAAGTATTGATATATATATATAATTATTTCTGTGTTCATGTGTATGCATATATCTATAGATATACATATGTATATATCTATACGTACATATAAGTACATATATACATATATATATGTGTATGTATGTAAATATATATATATATATATATATATATATATATATATATATATATATATATATATACATATATACATACATACGTACCAATAAAAGTTTCGAGGTGATCAATAAATGTTAACATTACTGGTCTACTCTAGAAGATTTTGAAGGAAAAAAAATTGAAAACGTTTGAAAGCGCAACACACAGTTACGCGCGCACACACACACATACTAGACACACACACATATATACACACACATACTACACACACATACTACACACACACACACACACACACACACACACACACACACACACACACATATACACATACTCATAGAAAATAATTTTAAAAATGTATTGAAAGCTTCAAATAAAGATATAAATAAATTGCTTTAGAAAACAAATAAAACTTAATAGGAATGAATTGAGAAGACAATGCGATGTCGTATAAAAAAAACTACGGCAAGATTCCTTGATTAAAAAAGAAAGAGAAGCAATCTAAGACATTACAATAGTTGTTGATTATTGAAGCAGTGAGAAAGAATTCACGGGTTTATATAGACACTTTCTTTCTCCCCGATTCTGTTCGCTTGCCTAACTATTTATATTAATTATTTTATTGTATTCTTACACAGAACCGTGATATTATAATTATATGTCTGTATAGTTATACACACACAACAATATATCCATACATATATATATATATATATATATTAGAAAGTGAGGTTTTTTTTGGGGGGGCTGGGGTTGTAGAATGAAAAATAACCGAGGTGTCCTACAGGAGTGAAAGTATAAAAAAAAAAAAAAGATGAAATCGAAAACTCTACTTTTGAAAAGCAGAAGAACTGCGAAACCGGTAAAGGAACCAAATAAATATATATATATTTTTTTAAATAAGACTCCAGTTGCATTTTCGATTTCATCTTTATATATATATATATATATATATATATATATGCACACACACATACGCACACATGTATATATATATATATATATATATATATATATATACGGGGTAACAAATAATAGTTATATGCAGTCCACTTAGGTGAGGTTAAAAACCTTTTTTGTATAGCAAACCGTGTCAATCTTCTTTCCTGATTTATATATATATATATACATATATATATATATATTGTTATACTTTGGGAGGGTCATATTTGTGTAATAATATTGCCAGAATTAATAACAGAACACACTCACTGTTTGGTTGGTTTTCGCTTCTGTGTCTTTTATATCGGTTAATTTAATTTATTCGGTCCTCACTGTTACCATTGACTGACCAACGGTCAAAAATACAGATACAATATAGACACAAACACATATATATAGTCTAACAAAGTTCTTTCGTTGCACATCTGCAACATCGTCAGTGGTGCTTTTATGTTTCCTCCTGTTGTATTTTATGCCTACGCCATCTTTATTTAGTCTGTTTATTTATTTATTTATTTATTTATTGTATTCTCTGCGCATGCGTTTGCGTGTGTGTATAGTGTTTGATGTGTGTTCGTGTTTGGGTGACTGTATATTCTTAGGTTACTACTGTGTGTTTATATGTGTTTGTTGTTATTGTGCTTGTGTATGTATTTATTTTTTTATTTATACTTCTCTTAGGTCAGTATTGTTTGTTTGGGTGTTGTTGTTATTCCATTTATTTTTTTCTGTTTAGCCTTGGTCTTCTAAGTTCTATTTCGCTGGCCTCTCTGATTTGCCTGTCTGCTGGGTCATTTCTATCTTTCGATATTATTCTAATTTCTATGTTGTCTATGTTACCGTGGAGTTGTTGTCTGGCATGTTCGTATAATACTGAAACGTTTTTTCGTCCTTTTACTTCCCCCCAGTGTTGGTCTATCCTTTCACCTATGCTACGAGCTGTCTCGCCTATGTATGTTGTTGTCATGTTTCTTCAAGTACCCTCTGTACATCTTATGCTATAGATTACGTTTCTAGTTTTACAGTTTATCCGGGGGTTTACTTTACATATAATACATTTCCTATTAGTACAGTGGATTTTCTTAAAAGGGTAGGTTTTGCTGATCAGGGATTTTATGGTGGTACCTGGCTTTTCTACCACCTTAATCTTTAAGTGGGTCTTTCTCAGGGCCTTTCTACACTGATTAGCTAATTTCCCTCCAGGGGTAGCGTCCACAAACATGACACTCTAGTATCTCTGTTTGTTGTACCATGAGGTGGCTTTCCCTATCTTATGTCTAGTCCAATCTAAGCTATTCCTGTATAATGGGCAAATTCCTTTCATGTCCAGTTCTATGAGGGTCTTATACTTCTCCGATAGACAGAACAACAACAACAACCACAATGATAATAATAGAAACATTAACGACAGACACAGCAGCAGCGACCACAGTATTAATAATGGTAGTAATACGAGTAACAACAACAACACCACAGTGGTAATAATAGAAATAATACATGTAGCAACATTAATGATAGACACAACAACAACAACAAAAACAAGAAACATAATAAATGTAACAACCACAATGGTTGAAATAACAGTAACAACAACAACAACGGTGGAGAAAACAACAACAATACATCTAACAATCACAGCAACAATACATCTAGCAATCATAACAATAATAATAATGTTAATGATAGGAATAACAACAACCACCATAATAACAATAATAGCAACACACACAACTATGACGATAGATATAATGACAACCCCTTAGAGAAACTATTCTTCAATCCAGCTGACAAAACATATAAGATTGGCAATATCTATCCTACGAGGTTACCCTTTAATAAAAGGGTATGTATACCACAACAAATAGATGACGAGACAGAGGCACAGTTCACCATAGCTAGAAATAAGATTAGACAAATAGTAGACCGGTAAACTAAGAGACAAAGCAGACCAGATGTCCAACAACTTGGGAGGAAACCTGTAGAAGGCTTGGTTAGCCTCAAGCAGCGCACAAGAGATGGTGAGGTAGTATGTCTACCCACGGATAAGTCTGGTAGGATGTCAATAGACAGCATGCCGAACTACTTCAAGGCTATGTAACCCCCACATCACCAACACGAGCGAAATTGCACAGCAAATACATGATGGGAGAGAGAAACTCCTCAACGATCACATGATGATGTGGACCGACATCCTAAAGCCAAGCTGACGCACTGCCAACAACTTCCAAGCGTCTAACAATGGCATACCACCCTTGTATGGGCTCCGCAAAGACCATAAGACAGTCGACGGCCCGACAACAGAACCACCAACAAGAGCTGTATGCGGAGCAAATATAGTTAGCAACTACAGGATCTCCTACTTCCTCTCAATGGTTTTACGCCCCATAATCAAGATGCCCCCAGATGTATGTGACAGTACAGAGAACCTCCTCAGCAGAATCAGTGAGTGCAACAAAAACAAAAACCTATCCAACTGCATAATAGGCAGTATGGATGTGGTATCAGTGTACCCATCCATTAAGATTGATATTGCTGTGGAAAAATGTGTGGAGATGATCATTGAGAGTGAGGTGGAGTTCTGCGACGTCGACACAGACTAACTGGGCCTCCTACTTAGACTTACCTATGACACTGACTACCTAGACAGCAATGACCTTAGACGTTTCTGCCTCAGTAGACCCATAAGGGGTAGACCCCCCCCCCCGCCATAACCTCAATGGCAAAAAAGACTCCCATGGGAAGGTGGATTGGGTGGACCAAAGCTATACGGACCCCCAAAACAATGATCAGAGAAGTATAAGACCCTCATAGAACTGGACATGAAAAGAATTTTCCCATTATACAGGAGCAAATCATGGAATAGCTTAGATAGGACTAGACATAAGATAGGGAAAGCTACCTCTTGGTACGACAACCAGAGATACCAGAGTGTCATGTTTGTGGACGCTACCCCTGGAGGGAAATTAGCTAACCAGTGTAGAAAGGCCCTGACAAAGACCCACTTAAAGATTAAGGTGGTAGAAAAGCCAGGAACCACCATAAAATCCCTGATCAACAAAACCTACCCTTTTAAGAAAACCCACTGTACTAATAGGAAATGTATTATATGTAAAGTAAACCCCCGAATAAACTGTAAAACTAGAAACGTAATCTATAGCATAAGATGTACAGAGGGTACTTGCAGAAACATGACAACAACATACATAGGCGAGACAGCTCGTAGCATAGGTGAAAGGATAGACCAACACTGGGGGAAGTAAAAGGACGAAAAAACGGTTCAGTACTATACGAACATGCCAGACAACAACACGACGGTAACATAGAAATTAGAATAA
Source organism: Eledone cirrhosa (assembly GCA_964016885.1). Lineage (NCBI taxonomy): Eukaryota > Metazoa > Mollusca > Cephalopoda > Octopoda > Eledonidae > Eledone > Eledone cirrhosa. The sequence continues at coordinate 296,015,740 of OZ024743.1, forward strand.
TATCTAAAGATAGAAATGACCCAGCAGATAGGCAAATCAGAGAGGCCAGCGAAATAGAACTTAGAAGGCCAAGGCTAAACAGAAAAAATGAATGGAATAACAACAACACCTAAACAAACAATACTGAAACTAAGAGAAGTATAAATAAATAAATAAATAAATAAATACATACACAAGCACAATAACAACAAACACATATAAACACACACTAGTAAACTAAGATAGAATACAATAACCAATACACAGTCACCCAAACACGAACACACATCAAACACTATACACACACGCAAACGCATGCGCAGAGAAGACAAAAATAAATAAATAAATAAACAGACTAAATAAAGATGGCGTAGGCATACAATACAACAGGAGGAAACATAAAAGCACCACTGACGATGTTGCAGGTGTGCAACGAAAGAACTTTGTTAGACTATATATATATGTGTTTGTGTCTATATTGTATCTGTATTTTTGACCGTTGGTTAGTCAATGGTAACATTGAGGACCGAATAAATTAAATTAACCGATATGAAAGACACAGAAGCGAAAACCAACCAAACAGTGAATGTGTTCTGTTATTAATTCTGGCAATATGACCCTCCCCAAGTATAACAATGTTTGTTTTAACCCACGATTTCATATAAAAAACCTCGCAAACTATTTCATCGCTGTTATATATATATATATATATATATATATATATATATATATATATATAGTGAAGAATTAGTATGCAAATTGGGTTTTTACAACACTTTATTCGGAAATCTTCTATTACAAATGCTTCGACGGGTTTGACACCTATGCAGTGTGTTGGTTTCATAGTATCAATTCGGCCTCATCAGATGGTCTTCTGAAGTGAAGAGATAGGGGAAAGGATAAAATTGTCTGTTGAAACCAAATAATAATACTAATATTTATTATGATGATGATGATTTCTTAATTTAAATGAACTGCCGCCAATTTGGTGAGTGGGGAAATTGATTATATCGACTTCAATATTTGACTGTTACTTAATTTTATCATCTCATATATATCTGGTCTCCTTTTAGTCCATTGAGCACTTGCCGCATATCTCGAAAATTGCGTTTCGCTTTGTTTTTGACCACTGCCGAAATTCGATCTCGCTGAAATTACATTTGTATTAATCTCCCGGACCTAGCAATTAGCCAGTTAATTATATTAGATAATTCTATTGACTGATTAATTGCTTAAGTTTATTTTAAAAACAACCCGGCCGAGAGCTTAATTCGATTTTTGCAGTTTTTGCAATTCTTGCATTAATTTTACACATTCTGAATCCATCCGCCAAAAACAGGGGATACCTCCCTAGTAGGGTAAAGTAGGGTAATACACGTGGGGTAATCACTCCAACATTGCAACTGCTAGGAGCCCGCTCGTTGGCTGAGAACAAAATACCTGTTGACGAAGTGGAAGCCTTGTTTGATCATTATACCAAAAGCTTAATATGGAAGAGGGTAGTATAATTGATTTAGGTGTCGCAGAAATTATACCATCAATTCCAGAGGATCCAGGTAAATTCTTTCGTTTGGCCTGTTTAGCTTGCTTCGTTTTTTTGGCTTAGGTGGCTGATAGCTTCATGACCACCGTTTTCAGTTTGTTTGGCCTCTATAACCTATGTTTATTGCTCTAGTCTTCTTTTAGTCCATTGAGCGCTTGCCGCATATCTCGAAAATTGCGTTTCGCTTTGTTTTTGACCACTGCCGAAATTCGATCTCGCTGAAATTATATTTGTATATATATAGAGAGAGAGAGAGACAGTAGGGAAACATCCAACTTCGTACAGTTTGACATTAATGACTGCTACTCCTCCATCTCCCCAGTTACCCTAGATAAAGCGCTAGCCTTTGCCAAAAAAAACTCGGGCCTAACCTCTGATGAAATTAAAATAATACTAGCTACTAGGACTATCATTAGATTCGAAAATAGTTACTGGGAACGAAAAAACACACAGAATAGCATCGATATCACAATGGGATCTAGTGACGCAGCTCAGGTAACAGACATAGTTGGAACATATATAGCGCATAACTTACATAAGGAATTTAATAACCTCCAAGGAGGAATTTATAGAGACGACACACTTCTTTTAGCTAAGAACTTAAATAATCAAAACATGGAAAATTTATGGAAAAACATCAGAGTCTTCTTCAACAAACTAGGCCTAGGTATCACTTTCGAACTTAACTCTAAAAAAGCAAACTTCTTAGATGTAACACTCAACCTAAACACATGATTAATAGAGCCCTTCCATAAAAATAACAAGAATCTAATCAACATTAGTTATAACTCAAACCACCCTCGATCCATAATTAACTCCATAGCACATAGTATATCTCTCAGAATATCCCGCCTATCTTCTAACCCAGAGAATTTTAACGAACACGCAAACTATTATAACATAGCTTTACATAAGGTAGGACATAAGGAGGGTCTCATATACATACCAGATAGAGACAGCAACAACAAACCTAACGATAGCTACACTACCCACACCTATAGAAATAACAAACATAGGACTAAACATAGAATTAGACAACGGGCACCAGAAATAACTGAACCGGATACTAACATAAGGACCCCTAGGAACTATAGAAAATCCAGAGATAGGAAATACATATGGTTCAATCCAATATTCAACTCCTCTATAAAAAACAAACTACCTTCTACATTCTTTAAGCTAATTGACAAACACTCCCCTAAACTACACAAATACCATAAAATCTTTAACAGAAAAACTATCAAACTATCTTACTCCACTGCAGCCAACATAGAATCACACATGCATAAAATCAACTACAAAAGAATCTCTAAAGAAAATAACCTACCAACATACACCATAGCACCAAATACAAAACGCAAACACATAACAACATCACAACCACACACACACATCAGGGCGCATCACAACAAAACATTAATAGGCCTAAATATCAACTCACCCATAACAACATGCAAAACCGCAACTGAGAACCTGCACACAGGAAGGCCTCCAATTGTAACTACCACCTACCGGATAAGTGCCCACTACAAAATAGGTACCTGGATTCAAACATGGTGTACCTGTGTACTATAAATTTAGGCAACTTAACATGGCACTACATAGGTTCCACGGCTGGGGAGTTCACAAAAAGATGGTGTGTTCACAGACATTCCATGAAGAACCGTAAACTGGAGAACTCTACAACGCTGGCCAATAAAATCTGGCAGCTTAAGAACATAAACCAAGAATATGGGATTAGGTGGTCAAAATTAGTGGGAGCAAGGGCCTACAACAATGGAATGTGCCACTGCGGACTTTGCAATATGGAGCTATTCCATATTTTAAGGTACGATAAGATGCTGCATAACAGCAAAATAGAAAGATCAATTTTCTGCAGGCACAAAGCAGCTACCAAGTTCACAAATTTCAAACCACCATGATTCGACCCAGCAATCCCAAAATTCGAACTGAACCACCCGAATTTTAACGTACGGAATATATCGTACCGCACTGTTATTAGCTGTCAACTAACCGACTGGTCACTAGATCATAAATCTGCTAATTCTTCTTTCACTCTCTCTCTCCCTGAAGCCACATCAACACCATTAAGATAAGTCAATCAGCAGGCCAAATATTTACCACACACACATATCAAAATCCCCCTTCCCTATCCATCCTTAGCCCTTATGTCTCATGCTCGTATCTCTCACTTAATTTTTAATTTATTGTTTTCTCTTTTATCTGTCATTCTCTACCTGTATGTATGTATCGAATATTGCTTATCATGTTAGTACTGCCTCCAATCCCCATCCTTATACAGACACTTACTCACCACCACCACTATTATCAACTATCGTATTCTGTACTTATATACTTTTACTTATTTTTTATGTATTTCTTTATTTTTTTATTTTTCGTCTTTTTACATCTGTAACTTCTTTACCTATTTATCATTATATTTTATTATTGATGATATTGTTTTGATTCTACGCTGTATCTCTATATATACCATTGCCATATGTGAGTTCTCTAGTATTCTGAGGATTTCATCAGAGGTAAATAGTGTATTGAAGGTCGAATGACGCAACTTCGAGTGATTAGCGGCCTTTAGACTCACCTGATCAATGAAACAATTGTTAATACTTGAAATAAAGCCCCTTGTTGTACAGCCGACCATGTATTCTTCAATCTTTCACTATATAAATATATATATATATATATATATATATTTGCGTGTGTATGTACATGTATATGTATGAATATGAATATATATATATATATATATATATGTGTGTGTGTGTGTGTGTGTGTGTGTGTGTGTGTGTGTGTGTGTGTGTGTGTGTGTGTGTGTGTGTGTGTGTGTGTGTCTGTATGTGTGTGTGTGTGTGTGTGTGTGTGTATGTATGTATGTATGTATGTATGTATGTATGTATGTATGTATGTATGTATGTATGTATGTATGTATGTATGTTTGTATGCATGTATGTATATATTAGGAAAGCAAGTGATGCTTTCGGAAAGCTAGAAAGGCGACTCTGGGGTCGGCGAGACATATGCAGGAGGACAAAGGTAAAGGTGTACAGGGCATGTGTGCTCTCTTGTCTTCTTTATGCCTGCGGGACATGGGTCACATATCGACACCACCTTAAGTAATTGGAGCGTTTCCATCAGATGTGTCTCAAACGGATCCATGGCGTTCACTGGAGGGACCACATTAGTGATGTCGAGATTTTGGAAAGCTCTATGTGTGACAGTATAGAAGCTCTTGTGCTTAAGCAACGACTCCGTTGGAGTGGTCACCTTGCCAGGATGAAGGATTCTAGAATACCAAAACAACTCTTTTATGGAGAGTTGGTTAAAGGAAAACGACCGCCACATAAACCAAAAAAGAGGTATAAGGATTCCTTGAAAGCCTCTCTGAAAGACGCTAACATCTCTGCTGATACATGGGAGAATATTGCTGCTGATCGTAATAAATGGAGAAAGACTGTATATGAGGGAAAAGTTGCCTTTGAGGCATCTCGAATCGCATACGAGAAAGTAAAGCGGGATGTGAGGAAGGGCATTGCTGTTGCACTTCCAGACGGCGAGGGTCCTCCTATGGTGCTGACATGCAGCGTATGTGCGAGACTCTGCCTAAGCAAAGCTGGACTCAAAAGTCATCTTCGCAGTCATAAAGTAAGACCAGTGGTTGACTACCAGGCTGCTGTTGGAGATGCTACTCATCATGCTTGCCAAACATGTGGTAGAGAATGTAAATCAGCAGGAGGGCTCAAGCGACAATGAAAAGTACACGAACTCCAACCACAGCCGACTATTCCCAGTGACTGTTTTGGTTGCCGACTCTGTGCAAGACATTTTAGATCATTGGCTGGGCTAAAAAGCCACATTCGATCGCAGCGCTGTTAGTTGCTATCGTGTGTGTGTAGATATGCTTATGTGTGTGCGTGTGTGTGTATATATGTATATGTATATTATTATTGTTGTTGTCTTTATTATTATTGTTGTTATTATTATTATTATTGTTATTAATGTATGTGTGTGTGTATATGTGTGTGTGAGTATGTGCGTGTGTGTGTATATATGTATGTATATGTATATATATATATATTTTTTTTTTATTTATTTATTTATTTTTTTTTTTTTTCTCTTTCTCCTCGTGCAATGGCCATACTCGATAACGAGGGGGCAGCCATCATGTATGTATGTATGTATGTATGTATGTATGTATGTATGTATGTATGTATGTATGTATGTATGTATGTATGTATGTATGTATGTATGTGTATATATATATAAACAAAGCGTGAGAGAGAGAGGCCAACGGTGAAAATAAGACAGTCAGATTTGGAGTGTCAAAATAATCAAAGCTTGACCATCGGGCTTACATAATAATTACAAAATAATATGAGTGTATGGGTATGTAGGTAAAGGTGTGGGAAGCGACGAAATTTACATCGGCACTACCAATAATAAAGAATGTAAATACTTAAAACCATTACCTAATCTCAACAGAGAAAACTCGGCGTCCCTATCAAAATACACTAGGGTCCCACTGGAGTATTATCTAAATATAACTATACACTGAACAAAATAATAAATGCCACCCATACATGATTGTTTCTAACGCTAGCCCATGTGCACCGCAAAAAAATTATCATAATTACTAAATAAATATATTTGTTCAACAGTGAAATGAAATAATATAGTGGATCAGACAGCAGACCAAACATTGTTAGCAAGTGGTGTAATCTGCAAATAGGATAATTGTCTATGATGTGACTGCAATGGGAATAACATTATATGCACTACAATACCTCTTCCAATTGGATAATGAAATATTAATCTAGAATAGTAAATTATGATTTAGAAAAATCAGATGTAATTCATCATGAACTGTCAACTTGAATATTCGACAATATCAAAATCATATTTATCGAATTAGTACTAAACCTGATAACTGGGACAAGAAGATATAACGGAAGCAATCAACGCAAATATACAAGACAACTGCTGTACTAACAAACGAATAAGTGTTTTTCTTTCTTACCGTGTCCACAAGAGTGTCAGCTACAAAGCTTGGCTAGATGTGGTTCCACCGCAGCTTAACATATTGTTGTCCTTTCTCATTAAAATCTGCCAAGACCAATGCTGAGCAAGGGTTTTTTTTTCCAGCAGGGGGCATATCAGGAGATGCTGCGTAGTCTGCGGTTCGTTGCCGCAGTCGCACAGATTTTCCCGATCCTTTAAATATCCCCATTTTCCCAGATTAACGTTTGCACGACCAACACCAGATCTTAATCTGTTGAGGCATTTCCACACTGCATAGTTTATATCTGCTCCCGGGGGGCAGTGCCACTCTCGCCTTCAGCTCCATTGTTGTTACACATGCAACCACAAGCAACGAATAGGTAATAAACTGATAAACAACTGTATCACATTACTTTAGATTTCTATATACACCTCATTACAAGAAATATAAACTGTTTGCGTACAGAAGAAATATAATTTTCAATTTTTTAATGTAATTCTGATTTTAAATGTTCAAGAAATTTTACAAAGTTGAAGTTATTTTTGTTTTAATGTTTCGCTTTGATTCTTTACAGCAAAACATATTTGTGGCTGTTTTTATCCTCCACTGATACAAGTATCAAGAGGTCATAGACTTATATGTGCACCTAGGTTTATATGTGAAGAAACATGGTTTAGGGGTTAGAGTTGAATTCCCAATCATGAGGTTGTGGTATTAAACCCACAACCTCATGATTGATGCATTGTGTCCTTGAGCAAGATGTTTTATTTCACGCCAACTGCCAGGAGTTGCGACCAGTAGATAGTATCAGCAATTGGAAAGACCAATAAAAACATTGTTTCCTTGGTCCAATTTGTTGATTCTCACCTCATTCAGTAAGAGAATGAGGTCTGAGAACTTGTCGATTTGGATGTATATATCTATCTATCTATATATCTGTGTGTGGGGGGGGGGGGGGGGGGTACTTAATTTACACAA
>OZ024743.1:296028253-296078253 GCA_964016885.1 Eledone cirrhosa
GTGTGTGTGTTTGCACGCGCATGCATATGCATTTATGCTCCTCCGTGCTTTTCTGTGTTTAGTATGTATGCATTAATAACAATAGTAAAAATATTCGTTGCCATACCAACTGACTTGAAGTTGTTGTGAGTTATGTGTTATATATTGAGGCTTTTGTTTTCTTTGGTGTGAGATCTGAGGTTATTTTTAGTCGCTAGACTGCTTGCCGACTTTGTTTAGAACATATTTCTCTAATATGGAGATTGGTGTTTAACATGGTGCATTTATAATTTATTATGGTGATATGGTTTGGTATCTAATGTTATCTCTACTAGAAAGTCGTATCTGCTCTCTACCCAGATATCACTGTTAAGTTGATGTGACTGCTAGTATAGTGTCACTAACAATAGTTAGCATCATTCTTTTTTCCTTCTCTGATCTGCATTTAGTCTTTACTATTGCTACAGAGATTTCGACACTATCTGATTCAATGACGAGATATAATGATGCTTCGCTTTATGAGAAAACACATTTTTTTGTTATCTCTGGATCAGAATATTTGATGTGTTGTTTGATTAAGTACTTTTGTTTACGGCGTTGTTAGTGGTGGTGTTAGTGTTGGTGGTGATAGTAGTGGTTATGGTAGGAGAGGGGGTAGAGGTGATGGCATAGGTTGCTGAGAAGTATGCAAATACAATCCATGTATGTGTAATGCTTATAATTATGTAGTATAGTTTTTTTTATTGTTTCCTGGTTTCTAAATTATTTTCTGTACGTGTTATCACAAACACACACATACATACATACACACACACACATACACACACACACACACACATACACACATATATATATATATACATATACATATGCATACATACATACATACATACATACTTACATACATACATACATACATACATACATACATACATACATACATACATACATACATACATACATATGTATATATATATATATATATATATATATATATATATATATATATATATATATATATTTATATATATATATATATATATTGTTATACTTTGGGAGGGTCATGTTGCCAATAAAGAAATTCAGAAACGAAATATATATATATATATATATATATATATATATATGTGTGTGTGTGTGTGTATATATATATATGTGTGTGTGTGTATGTGTGTGTGTATGTATGTATGTGTGTGTTTGTGATAACACGTACTGAAAATAATTATATATATATATATATATATATCAAGTAAAAATAACGGAGCAAAGGACTCGCGTATAATCCTGTGATTAAATGAGCTCAAAGGAAATAGTTTTCCTGGGCTCTTTAAATACAATATATAGAGGGGAAAGACACAGGAGAGTGTGTTTTTCATTACATGAATTTGGTTTTTCATTTCAATTCATACTTTTAATTTTAATGTTTTACCAATGCCTCTAGTAGCTTATATTCTTCTCACGCTGGTGGTTCTAAATTCATGTAATGAAAAACACACTCTCCTGTGTCTTTCCTCTCTATATATTGTATATATATATATATATATATATATATATATATATATATATATATATATATATATATATATATATATAAATGAAAGGTATAGAAATTGTTGCAGCGAGAAGCTAACATTATTCCTTAACATATATGCGACTATAGCGTCAAAATGGGAAAAATAGTTAACGTAAGATGCGGGAAAAAACAATTCAAACTCATCTCAAAGAGAATCAGGATATAAATTCATCCACAGAATTTAGTGAAATCCAGGGAAAAATCAATAGAGCCTTAACTCATGATAAAATAAAGTCTAAAATACCCATCCTTCAATTTGGAAAAACTTCAAATGCTCTGTATAGTCTTAAAGACTATTTCATGAAAACTTTCAGTGGAGATGGTCACGGTTGGATTTCAAACGTCAGCAGAGCTCAACTCGATAACCAGGACTCTCACAGATTTATATGCCAAAAAGGGAATTTTAAAACTGGCTAGTTCACCATCATGCGTGATTATGAAAAACGCACATGAGGAAAAACAGGGCTAGTGACGTCAGAATGAGACAAATGTTTGTTTACAAGAAACAACAGTCAAAAACATTCCGAAAAAACTCTACAGAAGAAGTTCAGCAAAAAGCAATATTATCGCAGTTTTTATTTAAAAAACCGGGATTAGTCACAAATAATTTAAGCACTCTAGGAAAAACTCCGAGTATAAATATATAAATGAAAGGTATAGAAATTGTTGTAGCGAGAAGCTAACAGTATTCCATAACATATATGCGACTATAGCGTCAAAATGGGAAAAATAGTTAACGTAAGATGTGGGAAAAAAACAATTCAAACTCATCTCAAAGAGAATCAGGATATAAATTCATCCACAGAATTTAGTGAAATCCAGGGAAAAATCAATAGAGCCTTAACTCATAATAAAATAAAGTCTAAAATACTCATCCTTCAATTTGGAAAAACTATATATATATATATATATATATATATATATATATATATATATATATATAGAGAGAGAGAGAGAGAGAGAGAGAGAGAGAGAGAGAGAGAGAGATGTATATACATAGATATAGATATAATAAGCAGGCTAGAATAAAGTGTCAAGATTGTATCATATACATACTTTATTCACACATGACATGTGTTTCGTTATTGATTGACTCGAGGTACGATCGGTCATGTTCTCAGATGTGTGTTCGTGCTTACATCCAAATGTGTATGAAAAGGTTAGACATCCTTTTTGTATATGTAGCTTCGGTCTGAACGGTGTTATTTGCCGCAAACACACTAAAAAGAACAGATTGAATATAAATACAATTAGTTATAGATAAGTAGATAAAAAAGAAAAAAGTAAAAACGTAATTGTTGAAAAAAGCGAATGATGAAGCAATTAATAATAGAGAAACGGGAGGACAACAGGTGTTCGTTGATAAACTGGCTATAGAAATCATATATAGCCATAGGCTTTGTGTTACTAGAGTTGTTGGAAATGTCATATTATCAGATCAGTCTGTGTCGGTTATCAATGTGTAGTGTCAAGCCTACCGAATGTTATTGAGATTCAATGGGGAAGAGGTCACAACAGCTATAATAGCAATAACAACACTAGCAAGGTCACCGACCATGGATCAGTGTTAATGAATTTAGAAGTAGCAACACCAATACCAACAACATAAGCACCACCAACAACGACAACCAAGTCACCGACCACAGGTCAATTTAGGCGAGACAGTGGGAATTCGTCTCTTTCGTGTTCGGTCACATTGCACCGGGCATTGACTTCTGCCTGGTACTAAGTAATTTTTGTCAATTTATTTGTCAATTTATCAACATTCAAGGTGTAATACAGGTCAGTTTCACCTAGACAGCGTCAGGAACAACAACACCCTCAGCATCAACTTCACCATCACAAACAACAACTTCAGCACCAACAACTGTTTTTTTTTTTGCTAATTGCCCGAATAGTAAGCAGAGAAGCTTCCCTGTGGAGATTGTGATCGTGGGACTGATCAACAGCAGCAGCAAGAACAACAACAACAATCCAGCCCCCCAAACAACAACAAGAGCAACAACTACAATTCCGCCGGATTCCAATCATTTTGTTGGTCGCACAAGAGCACCATCTACGATCATGTTAGCAGTCGTGGTGTCATGTGCCGTGTGTTAGTACAAGGGAATTAATAATTTAAACAAAAATACATTAAATGAAACTCGGGACAGCGATAGGTTGTTGGGTGTAATGGTTATTAGTGTGTAGCTGCTTGTTTAGATATAAAAATAGTTACTAAAAACAGTATCGTACCGGTGATTAGAATAGTGTATCCAAGTATTAAGATATTTCAATATACATAATTATTCAAACGTTCACAAGGTGTTTAGATATATTCCAAAACAGGAGGTACACAGGGCAAAGACAACGGAAAAACGGAGTCCCAACTTCTCAATCAGCCTCTGGAAATCACTATAGTTTCAATGCATTAATATTTTTACTGTTCATTCCAATGCACATTGGGACGCAACAAAACAGGTAGAAACAACCACAGGATAAGTTATACATTTTGGTGAATTATACAAGTAAAAAGACAAAAAGAAAAATACTATAAATCAAAGTGTGTCAACTGAAAAGGAAGGGTAAATGAAAGGAAACGACTGCGCTTAATATTGACGTTCACATAGGGATTAATATTTTCTTTGTTAAGGCCACTTTATAGTATAGGATTATGAGACAAGATGATAGATCAACAGAGTTCTAACTTGGCCTTAATATATATTATTTTATTTATTATTTTATTATTTTTCTGATTTGAGTTTTTAGTATGCGGTCATGTTAGGGCATCGTGTTGAAAGGATTAATCAATATCTAGCAGCAGTACTTAAGTTTTTCAAAAACCTTGTATTTATTTTATCGATCTTGTTTCTTAACTCCTAATTTACGGGACATAAACAAACAGTAAACGTAAACATAGTCACGGACACACTATCTATGAAGTGAAGAGGAGAGAGAGGAAGATAGATAGCTAGATCGATCGATCGATCGATCGATCGATAGATAAATAGATAGATAGATATATATATAGATAGATAGATAGATAGATAGATAGATAGATAGATAGATAGATAGATAGATATCATTATTTGCCACTGGGGCGTACCTAATGGGACATTACAAGACGGGGGTTTTACATAACAATCATACAACTTTAACATTAATAAATAACAATAAACTATATGTAATAAAATAACAATTGAAATCCCCAATAGGGGGGAACGTTACTGCAGGGTTGTTTTACACCCCGAGGATAGAACAACCCTCAACACCAGGAACAATAGATAGATATGTTTCTTTATTAGCCACAGGGGCACAAAAGAAGAGGACAATTACAAAGGGAGGAGTTTACATACAATAAAAACATGTAAAATATTATCACAAATGCAAATTAAAAGTTAATCGATTTTCCCCAATAGGGGGAGACAGTTCATATGGGTAGCACATACCCCCGAAAAAAATGTGCAACCCTCATCTCCAGCAGTACGAAGAGTTTGTACCCCTTTCCTCTCTTCCTCTTTTCCCTCAAACTACAGTCTGATATAGAGAGAAGGCCCATTCACTCGGGCCATTCTTGCCACTTTCACCGACCTTTCATAAAACTTGCTGGGGTACAGCACCTCTCTCTCCATCCTGATTCTTCTTCCAAAGTGGTATTTGAAAAAAATAATCAGTTGTTGGCCGGAGAGATGGGTGTCTGACCTCAGCCCTTTTAACCTCGTCCACCATGCAACCTCTTTCGCCATAGCTATCACACAAAGGAAAACCGCCTGTCCTTCGTTTTTTGAAGAAGGATGGCGGTTTGATCATGACAATGGACTCGGTGGTCAATCGGATTGGTCCTACCCGCGACAATAGTCGTTCTACATAGCCCCACAGGTCGGTAACGCCCGGGCAGTGTATGAATGCGTGCGCGACGGTTTCTTCGTCTCGCACGCATCTCGGACAGATCTTTTTCGAAGGGTCCCTGCTCGGGCGCCCATGTCTGTAGAGCTTGTCACGAATTGGTAGAGCTCCTCGGTAGCACTGCCAGTCCAGGGACTTTTGGAAGTTGTCCATCGGTCCCGGGCGGAAGGTCCTACCGAATAGACTGGCCAGTTCGTCTTCTTCCGCGCCTAGAGTTTTTCCGAGCGCGTCGTCGCACACAATAGATAGATAGATAGATAGATTTCTTTATTTGCCACAAGGGCGCACAAGAAAAGGGTACAATACAAAGACACATGCCGGGGATTTTACATACAATCGTGTAAAAATATTATTAAAACAAGAAAATTTAACAATTGAAATCCCCAATAGGGGGGAGACGTTACAAATAGGTTGTTTAATACCCCTTTGATAGAACACCCCTCAACTCTAGGAGCGTGTTGTGCAAAAGCTCCTTTCTTCCTTTTGCTCTCATCTTCAACCTACAGGTTTATATACAGAGAAGGCCCAATCACTCGGGCCATTTCTGCTACATTCACCCCACCTTTCAGTAAATTTACTGGGGTGCAGTGCCTCTCTCTCCCCTTTGATTCTCCTTCTAAAGTGGTACCTAAAGAAGGGAATGGGTTGTTGTCCGGAGAGAAAGGCATCTGTCCTCAGTCCTCTCAATCTCGTCCACCATATAATCTCTTTTACCATAGCCACTATACAGAGGAAAACCGCCTCTCTTTTGTTTTTGAAAGAAGTTGGCGGTTTGATACTTACTATGGACTTGGCAGTCAACTGGATTTGTCCCATACGTGACAGCAGTTGTTCTGCGTAGTTCCACAGGTCGGTTACGCCCGGGAAGTGTACAATTGCGTGCAAGACGGTTTCAATGTCCTTCTCGCATCTTGAACACGTCCTCTTGGAAGGATCCCTGCCGAGGCGTTCGTGCCTGTAGATCTTGTCTCGAACTGGTAGAGCTCCTCGGTAGCACTGCCAGGCCAGGGACCTGGATAGTTGTCCATAGGTCCCGGGCGGAAAGTACTACCAAACAGTCTGGTGAGCTCGTCGTCTTCGATGCCCAGAGTCTCTCCGAGTACGTCGTCGCACTTGTAACGCACTAACCCTCTATAGAATGTCGAAGTGGAGTCTCCACTGATTGCTGTGCCCGCTTGAAAGAGGATTGTGGGCGCCTGAGAGCATTCAATGTGCCAGGCGCCCATTTTCTTCGGTCTCCGCTTGACCCAGGACTGCAACTCCGTCAGCGAGACAAGTTGCGGGAAGGCTTGTCTCAGAAATGGGGCCCACACCGGTTGTTCGGTGAGGAATACCTGTAGATGTCGTAGCCTCAGCGCGTGTTTGCGCATCATCAGCCACGGCATTCTCAGCCCTCCGTTGGAAGGGTGCTGACAACAGACGGATCTCCTCACCAGTGGAGCCTGGAAGAGCATGCGTTCCATCTTGGTGAGGTATTCACGGGGACAAGGCACGACGGTCAAGCGGTAGTAGATGACGGACGCTATAAAAGTGTTCGCCACCTCCGCTCGACCTTTCAAGGATAGTTTGCACTCTGCCCAATTCTGGGTGAGTGCAAATACCTTGTTTCAATTTTTTTCCACCTGGAGGTCCGGACCGAACCAGACGCCAAGCAATTTCACCGGTCGTTCCGTCCAGCGTCCGGCGATGCTGTCGGACGGTATCGGTTTGCCACTCCACGTTCCGAGTTGCAAACCTACAGACTTGTCCGGGTTCAGTTTTGCTCCTGTGAGCCTTTCGTATTCCTGCAGTAAGGATAGATAGATAAGTGGTTAGATAGATAGATATCTTTCTTTATTTGCCACAGGGGCGTACAAAAATGGGACATTACAAAACCTGACGGTGGGGGTTTTACATAAAAATAACTTTAACATTAATAAATAACAATAAACTATACATAATAAAATAACAATTGAAATCCCCAGTAGAGGAGAACGTTACTGCAGGGTTGTTTTACACCCCGTGGATAGAACGACCCTCAACACCAGGAACACGTTTTGTAGGTGTTCCCGTCTTCCCTCTGTTTATCTTCCTCAACTTACAGGTTTATATACAGAGAAAGCCCATTCATTCGGGCCATTTTTGCCACATTCACCCACCTTTCAGCGAATTTACTGGGGTGTAGCACCCCTCTCTCCACTCTCATCTTCCTTCTGAAGTGATACTTAAAGAAGGGGATAAGTTGTTGTCCGGAGAGAAAGGTGTTTTCCCTCAGTCATTTTAACCTCGTCCACCATATTACCTCTTTCACCATAGCCACCAGACAGAGGAAAATCGCCTCTCCTTCGTTCTTAAATGAAGTCGGCGGGGTGAACCTCACGATGGACTCGGCTGAAAACTGGATGCGTCTCACACGTGACAGCGGCTGTTCGACATAATTCCACAGGTCGGTCACCCCTGGGCACTGAACAATTGCGTGCAGAACGGTTTCAATGTCCTGCTCGCATCTTGGACAGGATCTCTGCCAGGGCGTCCATGCCTGTAGATTTTGTCTCGAACTGGTAGAGCTCCTCGGTAGCACTGCCAGGCGAGAGACCTCTGAAAGTTATCCATAAGCCCTGGACGGAAAGTCCTCTCGAACAGACTGGTCAGTTCGTCCTCCTCGATGCTTAGAGTCTCCACGAGAACGTCGTCGCACTTATCCTCCACTAACTCTGTATAGAATGTCGAAGTAGAGTCTCCGCTGATTGCCGTTTCCCCTTGGTAGACGGCTGTGAACGCCTGTAGGCACTCGAGGTGCCAGGCACCCATTTTCGGTCTTCGCTTGACCCAGTACTGCAGCTCTGTTACTGAGACGAGTTGTGGAAGAGCTTGTCTCACAAACGACAGCCACACCGGTTCACCGGTCAGGAATACCTGGAGATGGCGTAGCCTCAGCGCATGTTTGCGCATCATCAGCCACGGCATGCCCAGCCCTCCGTTAGAAGGGTGTTGACAGCAGATGGATCTCCTCTCCAATGCAGCCTGTTTCTTCCAAGGAACTTGAAGTGTAGGCGTTCCATTTTGGTAAGGTATTCGCGGGGGCAAGGCACGACTGTCAAGCGGTAGTAGATGACGGGCCCTATGTAAGTGTTCGCCACCTCCGCTCGACCTTTCAAGGAGAGTTTGCACTCAGCCCACTTCTGGGTGAGTGCAAACACCTTCGCCGTGACCTCGTTCCAGTTCTTGTCTACCTGGAGGTCTGGACCGAACCAGACCCCGAGTAATTTCACCGGTCCTTCCGTCCAGCGTCCAACGACACTGTCGGAAGGCATGTGTTTGCCTCTCCATGTGCCGAGTTGTTTGGGTTTAGTCTTGCTCCTGTCAACGTTTCGTATTCCTGTAATAGGTTGCTGATTACCCTGATTTCTGAGGTTTTCGACACCATTACCGTTGTGTCGTCGGCATAGGCTGACGTTGCTTTCCGCAGTGCGGGTTCGATCGGGATGCCCTGCAACAGCTCCAATTTCCGCAGTAACGGCTCGAGAGTCAGTACATACAGAATGGAGGAGAGAGGGCATCCCTGACGGATGGAACGTATGATTTGGAATATCTTTGATAGGTAGCCATTCACCTTGACTGCCGAGCAGATGGTGGTGTGCATGGCAGCGATCCAGCCTCTGAAGACGGACCGAAGCCGGCCGCCTTGAGAACTGCTTCCAAGTATTGATGGTCGACCCTATCAAATGCCTTAGACTGATCTAAATTGATCAGAGCTCCACCAAAGCCAGGTTTACACCCAACCCTCTCTATGATGTATCGCATGAATTTGAGGTTGTCGTGTATGGAACTGGTCGGGATTGCACACATTTAGAATTCCCCTACTAGGTTCTCGACGACAAGCGCCAGCCTTACTGCTAACACCTTGGCCAAAATCTTTAACTCTGGTTTGAGTAGAGTTATGGGCCTGAAATTGCTTATCTCATCCCCCTTGTTCTCATCTTTCCTGATCAGCGTTACTACGCCTCTGCCTACAGAACTGGGAATCCTCCCGTTCTGCTGCCAGTTGCAGTAGACCGCTTCGAGGACGCCAGAGAACAAGTCTGGTATGCCTATGTAAAACTCATAGGGTAACCATCTAAACCGGGAGATTTGCGTTTCCCGCAGCGGCCTAGAGCATCTATTTCGCCCGCTGTGATCGGCCTTTCGCAGCTCTCCGCATACCTGCTCGAGAGTCGCGGTACGCCGTCGAGGTAGGAGCTGAAGTCCATCACCTCGCTCTATGTCCCGCTTTGCCCGAACAGTTGTGCAAAATGCTGCTGGAAGGCCGCGCACATCTGCTTGGATTCAAGTATAATGCGTCCATCTTTGTCTTGCAAAGACCGAATTGTGGATTTGTTGCCACTCTTCGCCTCTGCCACTCGGGCCAGGCTAACAGCTTTGGCTCCCTCGTTTCTTAGAGCACGTGTTCTACTTCTGACAATACAACCTTCGTGTTTCACGTTGAAGAACTGGTCTAGTGCCGTTTTCGCCGCTAGTACGTCAGCTGTACTGCCATCCCTAAGTGCCTCTTCTATTTTAGCTACCAGTTCCTTTTCAGTTTTGTTTTTTTCTAAAGCTACTTCCTTGCTAAATGCTATTGATTCTATTCTAATTGCTTTCTTGAGAGAGCTCCACCACCTGTTGTTGACGATCGCCCCCGTCAACTGGCACTTAACTAAGGTGCTAATCCGTTTACTGTAGGCCTTACGCGCTGGGAGCGACATGTTTAGCTTCCAGTATACGGGTCCCTGTCTATGTATTCTATCAAGGTTGACTACGCAGGTTTTGGGGGTTCCTCTTCATTCTCACTTGGAGATGTAGAGGTTCCCGTATCTGAGACTTCTGAATCAGGGGTAGGTGGGAGGGTATGTTGTGTGGTGGAGTGTTTGTGCAGGTGTTTGTGGAAGTATTTGACAGAGGGGGAGAGGCAATGGAGGGTTTTTCAGTGGGATTTTGTGTGGGAGATTGTCTCTGGTCTGTGGTGGTGTGGGAGTGGATGTTGCAGGTGTTTGTCTTGTGTTTGGTTTGGAGTGTTGATGTCGGGGTTTTGGTGTTGGTAATAACACCTTGTTTGTCCTCGGTTTGTTTTAGAGGGGGCAAAAGGCCTTTAAGTGTGTGGTTTTCCCACACTTATGGCACTGAGGTCTTTTCCCCTCCACTAAAATGGAGATGACATCTTCCTCAAGGACGATCCTGTCCGGTATTTTCTCAATTCTCTCTGGCCTCATTTGTACCAGAACCTCGATGCATGTTCCAAACCAGTTATGCCGGTCTGTCCTGTCTACAGATAGGAGGGTGTCCTCATCCTCCTTCGGGATGCAGCGTAGGATCCACCATATGTTGACCTCTGCTGGGATCCTGGTTATTTTTATTTTGTAGAATGGTCTTCCCATGTATGTGGGGAAGAAAATGTGTTGATCCGTTTTTATTGGGTGAACCGAGTGTTTTTGTGCTAGAGTTTAGCTCTTAAAGAGCACTGACACACTTCCATACTGTTTACCTCTTTGGAGATATGCGACGTCTGGCTGATGTCATTTAGTGCAGCTTTTATAGTGCTTGTTGGGAGCGTTATGGGTTTTTTGGTAGTGATGTCAACTTTTCTATAAATTAGCTTCTTTTTCTGTGTAATTTCTCTTACTTGTGGGGGTATGTGTGTGTGGGGGGTGTCTCCCACAAACGTCACATAGTTGGAAGCTTCTTCCAAATATTGGGACTTTTGGGAAATGTCCATGGAGTAGTATTTAAAATCATGTTGCTTAGCAACTGTTGCTGCAAATGAAATTTTGTTATTGTTGTTGTTGGTGGTGATGGTGGTCTCATTCGTTGTGTTGCCACTGATTCCTTTTATTGTGTTGTTGTTGTTCTCATTTATTGTGCTGTTGTTGTTGGTTGTGGTGGTATTCGTGTTTGCTACATATACTTCCTTCTGTGTGTGGATACATGTGACGTTTGTGACGTCAGGCGTGTTCAGTTGCTTACAAGCAGCTGAAGCTTGTTTCTCTTCTAAATGTTGAGGCGATAATGTTGGCATTCCTTTGTCCATGTCTGCTACTACCTGCTGGTCAAGTAGGCATCTTCTTGTTTTGACAAAAAAGTAGGTGCCTTTACTTCAGCCATTTTAAAAAAATTGAAGCGTTTTCCAAAATCTTTTTTTCGAAAATATTGTGGATGTTTTTGCCCTGAGGGGCACGGTATTTTGGGAGAGTGACCAGATCAAAATTTGACCTGTCAGTCCCTCTACAAATTGGTATAAAAATAAAAGTTCACAATGACGAATTTCTAATGAAATTTAAACAAAACTTACCGAGCAAGTTTAACACATGTGTCCATCCCAGAGATAGATAACTTTCTTTTTATTTGCCACCAGGGCATCAAAAAGTGGGACAAGTACAATGGGGGGAGTTTACATAAAAAGGCGTCCTCAATAAGGAGGAGGCAATAACAATATATAAAAAATAATATATAAAATATAACAAAAATAAATTTAATAACAAAATCCTCAATAGGGAGGAGGCGCCTTGGGGGGTCGCACCCCCCCCCCCACCGAAAAAAGTGTGCAACCCTTCTCCTTAGGAGCACAGAGAGGGGGTGCTCCCTTGATCTTTCATCTTCCTCACCTATAGTCTGATGTAGAGTGAAGGCCCATTCACAAGGGCCATTCTCGCCACTTTCACCCATCTTTCATAAAAACGCCTGGGGTGCAGCACCTCTCTCTCAATTCTGATCCTTCTTCCGAAATGATATCGGAAGAAACGGACCAGTTGTTGGCCAGAGAGAAAGGTGTCTGACCTCAGTCCTTTCAGACACGTCCACCATACAACTTCTTTCGCCATGGCTATTACGCACAGAAACACCGCCTCTCCTTCGTTTTTGAAGAGGGGAGGCGGCTTGATCGTTACATTAGACTCGGTAGTCAACCGGATCGGTCCCACCCTTGACAGCAGACATTCGACATAGCCACACAGATCGGCAATGCCCGAGCAGTGTACCTATGCGTGTGCAACGGTTTCCTCGTCGGACACGCATCTGGGACAGATCTTTTTCGAGGGGTGCCTGCCCGGGCGCCCGTGTCTGTAGAGCCTTTCTCGAGCAGGCAGAGCCCCTCGGTAGCACTGCCAGGCCAACGACCTCTGGAAGTTATCCATGGGTCCCGGGCTGAATGTCCTACCGAACAGGTTGGCCAGTTCGTCTTCCTCCATGCCTAGGGCTTCTCCGAGGGCGTCGTCGCACCTGCTAACCACCAGCCCTCTATAGAATGACGAGGTGGATTCTCCACTGACATCCGCTCCGCCTGCCAGAGAGCCGTAAGCGTCTGGGCACACTCGGTGTGCCAGGCGCCCAGTTTTCTTGGTCTTTTCTTGACCCAGGATTGCAGCTCGGTGAGCGAGACGAGTCTCAGAAAGGCTCGCCTCACAAACGGGGCCCTCACGGGTTGACCAGTGAGGAATACCTGGAGGTGCCGTAGCCTTAATGCGTGTTTACGTATCATTAGCCACGGCATCCCCAGCCCTCCTTTCGAAGGGTGTTGACAGCAGATGGATCTCCTCACCATAGGAGCCCGCTTCTTCCAGAGGAATTGTAAGAGTGCGCGCTCCATTTTGGCGAGCGTTTCCCTTGGGCAAGGCACGACGGTCATGCGGTAGTAGATGACGGACGCTATATAAGTGTTCGCCACCTCCGCCCGACCTTTCAGGGACAGTTTGCACTCGGCCCACTTCTGGGTCAGTGCAAGTACCCTGTTCGTGACCACACCGCAGTTCTTCTCCACCTGGAGATCTGGTCTGAATCAGACCCCGAGCAACTTCATCGGGCCCTCCGTCCAGCTCCCGACGACGCCATCGGAGGGCATCGATCTACCCCTCCACGTGCCAAGTTGCAGACTGATCGACTTGTCCCGGTTCAGCTTAGCCCCTGTAAACCTTTCGTACTCTTCCAGTAAGGTGCCGATCGCTCCGATTTCCGAGGCCGTCGACACCATTACTGTTACGTCATCGGCGTAGGCCGACACCGCTTTCCGCAATCCCGGTTCCAACGGGATGCCCTGCAACAACTCCAACTTCCGCAGCAGTGGCTCTAGAGTCATTACATACAGAAGGGAAGTGAGAGGGCACCCTTGTCGGATGGACCGCGCGATATCGAACGGCTCCGAGAGGTAGCCGTTCACCTTGACCCTAGAGCAGATGCGGCTGCTGTGCATGGCAGTGATCCAGCCCCTGAAAACGGGTCCGAAGCCTGCCGCATCTAGCACCGCATCCAGGTAACCATGGTCGACCCTATCGAACGCCTTAGATTGATCCAAGTTGATCAGGGCCCCACCAAAGCCGGGTTCTTTCCCAACCCTCTCTATGATGTATCGCATGAGGTGGAGGTTGTCGTGGATGGACCTGGACGGGATAGCACATGTCTGCGCATCTCCCACCAGGTTGCCCACGACAAGCGCCAACCTCTTTGCTAGCACCTTGGTCAAAATCTGTAACTCTGTATTAGCAGAGTTATGGGCCTGAAATTATTTATATCGTCCCCCTTGTTCTCGTCCTTCCTCACTAGCGTGACTACACCCTTGGTCACAGCACAGGGAATTCTCCCGTTCTGTTGCCAGTTGCAGTAGACCGCCTCGAGGAGATCGGGGAACAAGTCCAGCATAGCTAGATATAGTTCGTATGGAAGACCATCGAGACCCGGGGATTTACGTTTGCCGCATTGGCTCAGCACGTCCTCTATCTCAGCGGTTGAAATCGGCTCCTCGCAGGACTTCGCCTCCCTGTCCGAGAGACGCGGCAGGCCGTCGAGGTATGGATCGAAGTCCACTTCCCCAACCGGTTCCTCGCCCCTTCCGAACAATCTGGCCCAGCTAACAGCTTTGGTCTCCTCGTTTCCCAGAGCACGTATTTTGCTTCGGACTATGCAGCCTTCGTGTTTCGCGTCGAAGATCTGGCCCAGGGCCGTTATCGACGGCCACGTCGCCGCTTCTAATTGCCTCTTCTACACTATCTACCAATTCCCTTCCCTTCCTATTTCTACTAATTTCTACTACAAATCCTTACTAAATTCTATAGAGACTACTCTAATCTCTCTTTTGAGAGATCCCCACCACCTGCTGTTGACGATGGCGCCCGTCAACCGCTCCTTAACTAAAGTGTTAATCCGGTCCCTGTAAGCCTTACTTGCCGGTAAGGACAAGTTAAGCTTCCAGTAACCGGGTCCCTGTCTATGCGTTCTGTCAAGGTTGACCATGCAGGTCACTAACTTGTGGTCTGAATAGCCAACCATGAGCATTTTTGGACAACTTAAAAAGTCCTTATCCTTATTTCTAACTAAGAACCTATCTAGGTACGACCTCGATGATCCGCTACGGTTTGCCCAAGTCCAGGTTGGCGCAGTCGGAAAATCTAGTCGATATCTATCGGCCAGGTCAAATCGACCGATTATCTCTATCGGGACAGGCCCCTACGTAGTCCCAACGTGCATCTAGGATACCATTCCAGTCCCCCACTAATAGCAAGGAGCGGGACGTCCCTAGAAAAGTCTCCAGACGATGGAAGAAGTCCGGCCGCGTTGACCCGAAAGGGCCGTAGACGGCTACCAGCCTAAACGCTCCGCCTTCACCACTGCCAAGGTCCAGAACCACTAGTCGACCCTCCGGGTACAAATGTACCGTCTGTGTTGCGAGACCCAGATGTTTTTGCAGCAGAACGACAACTCCACCCCCACCTCCGGGCTGACAGAGAGATGCCTGCATCTCAAAGTCATTAAAGGTGGGGGCCAGCTGTCGCACGTTGCTGATCCGGGCCTCGCAAATAACCATCACATCTATATGTTGTGACCTGAGGTCATTTAGAAGCATTGCTTGCTTCCAAGTTGAGCCCAGGCCACGCGCATTTAGACAGCCTACTCTTAGCATAGCCATGTTGGTGGTGAAGAGAAAAGGCACTTACCTCTCTGCGTCCCGGGTATCGGGCTGCACAATTTCCATGAGGGTGGGGGATGGGTTGTTGGGTGGGGTGGTGGTTTGTGGAAGTGTAGGGGCATCAGTGTGTTGTGTGGTTGGGGTGTTTGGAGTTGTATGGGTGTTTGGGGAGGGGGTGGGAAAGTTTTTTTAGGAGGACGCTATTAATGGGCCCTACGCGGGGGAGGAGGGGGGAGGGGGGCACGCCCTCTTTAAAGTTGTTTTTTAGTGTTTTATATGTGTCCTCTGGGGCCTTAATCATTTTGAGGTGGGGGAAATCTCCTGCCTGGGTGAAGTTAGGCTCTTGGGTTACTAAATTGTTGTTGTATACAATGTTTAGCAGTTTTTTTATTTCTTGTGTTTCTGTATGTGTATGCATGTTTTTGTTTCTGTGTGGTGTTTTTTGTTTGCTGTTGTTGTGTGCTCTTTTGTGTTGGTGTCAGTGTTATGTTTTGGGGAGGGGTTGTTTTCATTTGTGTGTCTGAGTTGTGTTTTCTTTGTTTTCTTTTGATTGTGTGGAAGTGCTCCTCCTCGTCTGACGACGAACGAGGGTCATCTTCCGCGTTGAAGGGGAGGGGTAGATTTTCGGGTTGTGTTTGCGGTGCGGGTATTTTGGAAATTGTTTTTTTTTAGTGGGGGGATGGGTTGGACAGTGTTTTGTTTTGGTTTGAGCTGTGGTTGTTGTTTTTGTAGTGGTGGTTGTGGTGATTGTGTTGGTTGTGCAGTTGTTGGTGGTGTAGGCAGGATTGGGGTTTTCTTTTTAAGTTGAGGACAGACAGCCCTCATGTGACCTCTGACTCCACAGAGGTAACACGAGGGCCGCCTACCCTCAACGGTAATGTTGATAAAAGTTTGATCATCCAGTATGACGTGTTCAGGGATCTGGGCGATCCTTTCGGGCCTCATTTGAACTACAAGTTCGAGGCCCAGTCCACTGAACGCGTCACCCGATGCCTTTCCCATGGATATTAGTGTGTCATCGTCTAGGTCCAGGAAACCTGTCAATACCCACCATATGTCCATAATCAGAAGGATTGTGTGCATTTTTATTTTTTGTAACCTTCTACCCATGTACGTAGGGTAGAAGGTGTATGCGGTGGATGTGATTGGTTTTATGGACAGTTTCACTGCTGTGTCCCTGTCCTTCATGAGAATGGATAGACTCCCGTAGAGTCTATCCTTCTGAATGAATATGATGTTTTTCATGACATCTTTTAAAACCAGCTCTATCTAACTCTGTGATGGTTGAGCTGGTTTTTTGCTTTTGTTTGAGACTGTCCTAAACATGTTTAGGAGTCACTGGCATTTTAGTTCCGGGGGAGGGGGGATAAAAATGATCCATTTTTCCCCGTATACTGTATTTTTTGGCAACTGCCAGTAGCTCCTTCGCTTTGCTTATATCTACTGGCAGATAGTCGAGGGTTTTCCTTGCCGTCTGGGCGAAGGAGACCTTTTCCTTGTTTGTGTTGCTGTTGTAGTTGGTGGTGTTGTTGTTATCACTGTTGTTGTTATCATTGTTGTTGTTATCATTGTTGTTGGTGTTGTTGTTTCTGTTGTCTTTATTGTTGCTGTTGTTGTCGTTGTTGTTGTTGTTGTTTTCGGTTTCTTGTGTCGTTGTGGCTACATCAAGTTGTCGGTCAGCAGGTGGAGAAAGTTCTCCCTCTGGCTGACCTCTGCTTTTGGCAGCTGCTGCTGTGCCAGTGGCAGGGGGAAGCTGTGAGTTTAGCTTCCCTTTTCTTTCTTTGAATGTTGGTGAAGCTGCTTCAGCCATTTTTATCAAAGAAGGAAATTTTTCGAAAGATAACAATTTTTTTTTTCAACACAATTTCGCCTAAAGGCGTAGAATAATTTGAGAGACTGACCAGATCAAAATTTGACCTGGCAGTCCCTCTACAAAATGGTACAAAAATGAAGGTTTACAGTCAAGAATTTCTGTAGAAATTTAAGCAGAACTTACTCAGCAAGTTTCACGCGTGTGTCCATCCCAGATATATAGATAGATAGATAGATAAATAGATATGTTTCTTTTATTTGCCACAAGGGCATCAAAAGTGGGACAAGTACAATGGGGGGAGTTTACAAAACAAGGCGTCCTCAATAGGGAGGAGGCAATAACAATATATAAAAATAAAATAAAATATAACAAAAAATAGAATTATAACAAAATCCTCAATAGAGGATTTTGTTATAAAATATAACAAAAAATAAAATTTATAACAAAATCCTCAATAGAGAGGAGGCGCCTTGGGGGGTCGCACACACCCCCGAAAAAGTGTGCAACCCTTTTCCTCAGGAGCACAGAGAAGGGGTGCTCCCTTGGTCTTTCATCTTCCTCACCTATAGTCTGATGTAGAGTGAAGGCCCATTCACACGGGCCATTCTCGCCACTTTCACCCATCTTTCATAGAAACGGCTGGGGTGCAGCACCTCTCTCTCCATCCTGATCCTTCTTCCGAAATGATATCGGAAGAAACGGACCAGTTGTTGGCCAGAGAGAAAGGTGTCTGACCTCAGTCCTTTCAGACGCGTCCACCATACAACCTCTTTCGCCATGGCTATTACGCACAGAAACACCGCCTCTCCTTCGTTTTTGAAGAGAGGAGGCGGCTTGATCGTTACAATAGACTCGGTGGTCAACCGGATCGGTCCCACCCTTGACAGCAGTTGTTCGACATAGCCCCACAGATCGGCAATGCCCGAGCAGTGTACCAATGCGTGTGCAACGGTTTCCTCGTCGCACACGCATCTGGGACAGATCTTTTTCGATGGGTCCCTACCCGGGCGCCCGTGTCTGTAGAGCCTTAGATAGATAGATAGATAGATAGATAGATAGATAGATAGACATGATGGGACGGAGAGAGGTAGAATAGTAGTGGAATATATAAAGAGGTAGGGAATTAGGTAAATAGATAGACAGTTATAAAGATAGGCTAGTATGTAATTACGATTGTATGTAATTTGATAATTAGTTATATTGGCAATTAGATAGTTTGGCAGATGTGCAAGACAGAAAACAGATTGAAAAGTTGTATGTATAAGTTATACAAGATAGCAAAAATAAATAATAGTTGTAACATATGAGAGAATATAATTTAAAAGAAATAGCAAAACAGGAGAATGCTATTTAGAAGGAATGACAGATTAGAAAAATAGCAGGGCTTCTCAACCTGGGCGATATCGCCCATCGGTGGGCGATTTCAACTAATGGGTGAGCGATGAGCAACTGAACAGAAAATGGTGGGTGATCGCAAATTTTCGTGGGCGATATAGGATTTTGAGTATTAAGAAGGTATTACAACATGTGCTACTCGAAGCAAATATTCAAAGGAAATAGGCAGCCTAAACAGGAGCCTAAACGGAAATAATAGGGTCATATTCTTTGATAACAAACAAAAAACTTCACAAACAATAAACCTTTTTTATAGTTTCTATAGTTTTGAGAAGGGTTATTAACATTCAGATAGTTCTTCGAACGAAATAACATTTTGGGGGATATAAATCACATAAGGGAAGAACAAGAATAACTATGACAGTGCCAGTAAAATTAAGAAGCGATCTCAGGATAAACTCGCCAATGCTGTACTTGTACATTGAGCCCTGTAAATGTGTGTGTGTGTGTGTGTGTGTGTGTGTGTGTGTGTGTGTGTGTGTGTGTGTGTGTGTGTGTACATAGTTACATATATATAGAGATTGTGTAACCGAAACTGCACCAACGTGTATAAATATATACACATATATAATATGCAGGTATTTAAGCAGCTAAACAAAGAGATCGAATTATATAAGTAGTAAACATTGCATGTTATTGTTGTCAACATATATTTATATAAACATGCATAAGGATAGACATACATTTATATATACATGCGTGCGCGCACACACACACACACACACACACACATATCTATCTATCTATATATCTATCTATCTATATATATATATATATATATATATATATATATATATATATATATATATATATATATATATATATATATATATATAGGTGTGTGTGTGTGTGTGTGTGTGTGTGTGTGTGTGTGTGTGTGTGTGTGTGTGTGTGCCCACGCATGTATATATAAATGTATGTCTATCCTTATGCATGTTTATATAAATATATGTTGACAACCATAACAAACATGCAATGTTTACTACTTATCTCAGAATATCGATGTGTTGACAAATGTGAAGAGGATATAAGATAACTATGCAAAGAACTCTTCTGGTTTTTGTTAGTTTGTTTTTCACTCTTCAGCTTTATTTCTTCCAGGTTACACAAAGTGATTGTCAAGTAACCACGGTGTTGTTTTAAAATTTAGTTTGCTTGGGGCACCATCAATTCTAGAGATAAGTCTAAAATCTCATGAACAACCCAAGGTCATGTTCCATTTTCAATGTAGGCACTCTTCTAATATTGACAGGGAAACAAGAAATACTCGACTGAATGTTGTGGTTCTGACATGATTCTCACTGAAAACGACAAGGCATTTATAGGTTGTGCAGATATCATAAGATCTAAACAGAATGGAATTTTTTCAAGAATTATGGAACTTATACTATTTGATTCATTTCTGATGTAACACTAGTAAGGGTTTGGGAACGTTGGAAGTGGTAAACAGTTATATTTATCACCAATAATCAGTGAAGAAGTAATTGTTTCGTTAATGGCAAAATATGTTAAGAATTATATGCGGCAGAAATTAAAACTTCCAAGTATCAGATTTGATAGCATATGAACCTCCCTTCCTCAACAACAGAACGGCTAAAAACATAACATTGATCTCATATGCGAAGTTCAAGTATCTGTAGGCTAATGACTTTTCTAAATATTCTCTGCTGAAATGGGAAGGGGATCTTATATGACTGAGGGTACTATATGACATCAAATACGGCACTTCTCAGTTTCAGTAGTTTTGGGAGCCGATTTGACTCATATGGATAATTTATAGTTATTGAGCGATATCTTGTTTCTAGGAAGCCGGTAGAAAAGTATGAATTTCCTGCAGGCTGGCTCCCACAAGGCTAACTATTTCTCTGCTATAATTTTTAAAAGTTGATGGAATTGATTTGAAGCGTGCAGAGTGTAGTCATATAACATTGTCAGCAATATAACTGGTCACTACACATGAATGCAGCTAAGAATTTAGGATAAGATGCCAGCAGCTGTTTTCACCCCTTTTGCTGCTGACTCATTGAGTCTAGTTGAACAAGTTACTGTCGCTTGCTGTACTGATGCTGTCAATTATTTTTGCTACACGGGTTATACACCTTGTTTTCTCCATCAACATGAAGAAGGAAAAATCTAATGAAGTGTTTGGACGGTATGAAAAGAACACTAATTGTGAAGTATATATCAAACACACACTGGCCAGCAAGAGCTGAACCCATTGTAGATTTGTATAACTACATATAAAATATACACCGCTGGCCAAGGTAAAGAGTTAAATTCCAAAGAAGAATTTTCTTTTCTTTTTAATTCTTCCGTTTGCTAGCCAAAGGAAAAGGCTAGAATGTAGCTGCAGGAACCAACCGTTTGCTCTCGAGTATACTTTGGCTTTACTAGGCTCTGCCTTACATCGCTTGGTCCCCGAACATCCGTTCTCGAGTATCGTTCGGCTAGATATAACCAAGCGAGTTTACTTATGGCTAAATATGATTAATGTTAAACCCAATGTGTTAGCACGAGGTGCATTACGCCAGACACAGGTGTCGTATTCATGATATATAAACATGGCATGTGTATGTCAAAATATTTGATATTTCTACTTTTTACATTACTTTCAATAAATAATCTTATTATGAAAATATTGTATATTTATATTGTTTTGTAGGAATTTTTAAAAAATGGTAACCTTTTGTTACTGGTTCATAAACTGACTGTTTATGACGGTTATATTGTCCGGAAAAGTGCCTATCAGGAAATCTACCCATCTCAAATTTATGCTTTTAAACATTTCCTATACAGGTGGGCCGTGGAAAATTATTCCATGTGAAAGTGCACGATGACTAAAAAATAGTTGGGAAACCCTGGAATAGAGAATACAATTTAGAAGTGGAATATCAGAATAGAAGAGAGAATACAATTTAGAAGTGAACTACCAGAATAGTATAAAGAATACAAATTAGAAGTGGAATATCAGAATAAAGGAGAGAATACAATTTAGAAGTGGAATATCAGAATAAAGGAGAGAATACAATTTAGAAGTGGAATATCAGAATAAAGGAGAGAATACAATTTAGAAGTGGAATATCAGAATAAAATAGAAAATACAATTGAGAAGAAATGAATTTAGTAGTAACTAGCAGTAAAGCCCGGCGTTGCTCGGGGTCGCTCAGTAGCTGTGTTAAAGTTACAATGTTAAGTTTCTTTCT
This sequence comes from Eledone cirrhosa, assembly GCA_964016885.1. Taxonomy (NCBI): domain Eukaryota; kingdom Metazoa; phylum Mollusca; class Cephalopoda; order Octopoda; family Eledonidae; genus Eledone; species Eledone cirrhosa. The sequence goes on from OZ024743.1 coordinate 296,050,009, forward strand.
TGGCTTAAAAACTGTAGTGTCTACTGTGCAGACTTGCATGTGGTGTTTTTGATTAATATTCCCTCAACCAACAATATGCCTTATGAAGTTAAGAAAACATAACGATAACCCGAATGTTATAACAAAAGAGGATGCTGGGGATAAAAACTGCACTGGTTATTTATTAACAAAGATCGAAAATGTAAACACTGCAACGCAGAGAAAAACAACGTAAGACGCTCAATGTAAACAGAACAAAGGGAAATAACTCGTCACTTACGCTCAAAAATCGATACATTAGATTCGATTTCGTCACATAGGGTGGGTCAATTTGAAATTTTTTTTCCGATGTCTTCGCTAGGGCTCAATGTACAAGTATAGCAATTTCGGTGCAATTCCGTGAGAGATTCTAAGAGGAGATGTGTGCCAAAAATCGATAGACAGACAGACAACCACAGCTTTATATATATACTAGCAGTAAAGCCCGGCGTTGCTCGGGGTCGCTCAGTAGCTGTGTTAAAGTTACAATGTTAAGTTTCTTTTTTGGCTTAAAAACTGTAGTGTCTACTGTGCAGACTTGCATGTGGTGTTTTTGATTAATATTCCCTCAACCAACAATATGCTTTATGAAATTAAGAAAACATAACGATAACCCGAATGTTATAACAAAAGAGGATGCTGGGGATAAAAATTGCACTGGTTATTTATTAACAAAGATCGAAAATGTAAACACTGCAACGCAGAGAAAAACATTAGCGTAACCAAATTATCAGTTATTTTGAAACAAAGAAATTGGATGGACATGAAGAACAAAAAAAAAAATGCGTTATCTGAAGTCGAGGGGCAGGCAGCATCAAATAGGTTTGCACTTGTGATAAAAAATATTGACAATGTAATAGCTCAGATGTTTAAGTATAAAGTATGAAGAGCTCATAACATACCCATGGTGAGTTTGACGGGCAGATTATAGACAGCCACAGCATGCGAAATGGATAGCTGCAGCAAAAGCCATATTCACCAAAAAGAATCACTAAAATCAACAAAACAGAAATGCTGATTCCATTGCATCTTCAGGTGCAACTGAGAATGATGACGAAAGTTTACTTTGACGCACCAGAAATGCTGTTGTCGCTTGTTGTCCATGTCGGAATGCATATTGAAACAATGAAAGAAATGACGGAAACAATCTGTGTATGTATGCGGCAAGTTGTGTGTGTCTACGTATTAAACGCCGGACTTGTCAGCGACTGGAGGGTGTCCTTAACAATCGAAAGCATCAATTCCAGAGTCCACTTTGACTTGCAAGCAATGCCGGGCCTATAGGTCTCGTGATGTGTCCTATGGTGTCAGAGGCGTTGTGCTTGTTAAGAAGTTGGCGTCATGTCGTCAGTTTCGAAGTTGCTGATGTCGCGTGTGTGTTAATGCATGAGCACGCATGTATGTCGTTCTTTTAACTGTGTGTGGGCGTATGTGTGGGTGCATATGATGGCGGTGTGTGCAAATACGAAGTGCGAATAAGTTTGTATATAGTTCTGTTGTTTGACATATATTTGTACAATGGTAGAAAATTCAAATGAGAAGTGATTCACTGTTGCATTGGTAACTGTAATTTACTCTGCAAATGCACTGAAAGGTATGTCTAGGTGTCAATAGAATGCACTGCGTCAATGTTGAATAAGTCTCCTTTTTTCAGGTTTCGTAGATGCTATATATTTAAGGCAGTTGGTGTAACATTGCCATTTTGAACATAAAAACTCTATAAAACCTCACGGTATACAATATTCTTTGTTTTTCCATTTGGAGCAAAGGCAAAAAGGTTATTCCGGCTGCCAACTCGAGAACATCCAACGTAGAATTGTCCATGTGAGAAACATGGTTCCTCCAGGTGAAGTCCTGCAACAGATAAAGTCTGACCCTGGGACTTGTTGATGGACATAGCAAAGGCAGCACGAAGGGGAAATTGAGTTCTTTTAAAAGAATAGGGTGCATCCACTCCTGATGTAGTAAGAGTTACCATAGGTATTAAAACATCTTCTCCTTTTCCACACCCTGACATAATCGTAGCATAAATAATGTGCTGTGACATCCTATTGACAACAAGGCGTGTACCATTGCAAAGCTTGGGAGGAGTTATATTCCTGAGAAGTATAACTGGACATCCTTCCTTGAGAGACAAAATATGTTGAGGTAGACCAGGAATGTCCAATGAATTGAGGAATTCAATGGGATAACTGACCGCATCATGTGGATCAACATTGGTATCAATAGACTTAAAAGTCATATCATTTCCAGGAAGACTTTCAAGCATTTAGCGATTAATGGCGGAGACAGTGACATTTGTAGGAACTAATATAGCCCTCTCACACAGCCATGTATGATTGCGGTAATTACCTACCAAGCTGGGAAAAACGGCTGCCATGAGATCTTCGACAGTGTTAACCAGACAGCATATATTGTCGAGTGCAATGTCTCTATGCACATCTGAAGGTACTTTGCCGTCGCCAAGAATGAGAAGGTCTTCAGCAAATTTTTCAGACACAGTATCGCCATGCAGTTGAATACGCATGTTAGTGGTCAGACGAAGTGTTGTTACCTGTTGCCACAATGGAGAAGACTTCAGGCAGGCCCGAACTTGATCCGCTCTGGTGCCCTTTGGAATAACCGGCAAAGTTTGTCGAAAGTCCCCTGAAAGCAAAAGAGTTACACCCCCCATGGTCTCCTGACAGTCTCTAATGTCTTTTAGCGTTCTATCTAAGGCCTCAATAGCTCCTTTGTGAGCCATGGTACATTCATCCCACACAATCAGTTGGCACCGCCGTAGCAGTTCTGCTCTGGGACTATCCTTGGTGATGTCACAGAGCGGTGTTTCAGCTGATACCAAGTTAAGCGGAAGCTTAAAGGTAGAATGTGCTGTCCTACCGCCAGGAAGTAGTGTTGCAGCAATACCAGATGATGCAACAGCTATTGCGATAACTTCATTCTGTCTAACTTTGGCAAGAATAAGTTTAGTCACAAAGGTTTTTCCAGTGCCTCCAGGGGCATCAAGAAAGAAGATACCACCCGATCGATGAAATACATAATCAGTGATAGTGTTGTATGCTAATTGTTGATCAGGAAGTAGTTTTGATTCCATTTCAAACACATATCTAGCTAGAGCATCGACATCATAAGATGTTTCTTGGATGATGAGAATTGGAATTTTATTAGAATCAGTGCGGTGGGTTTGTGGAAGACCGTATGCTGGCAAGGCATTCCCACCCATAAGGAAAATCCTGTCCTCTATATCTACAAGCCCTTTATTGTATAAATCATCACTGAAATCTATTTCTATGTCAGGAAGTAGTAGTTGAGCCTGGTGAAGGAAGTCCTCAGACAGTTGGTTCCGAAACTTCAACCATAATGTGTAGGGATCACAAATGTTACATAAGTGAAGAAGCTTTGCAAAGACCTCTCGTAGGCTTCCAGCTGAGTGTGATGAAGCGATCTCCACCAAGGTTGCATCCCATCGTGAGTCATCTTCAAGCATTCCACGAGCCAAACAGGCATCTCTGTATGTAGACCAAACACGATTACTGAAAGTTCTGAGGTCCTGAAAACTGGTCGGTCCTTTGACCTCATGCAGTAGCATTCGAAGATAGAAGCAACTGTGTTGATTTGGAGGAATCGTATACACTCGCCCCAAGCAATTAGTGAATTTGATTCCAGGAACTCCAATAACTGGTTGGCCAGTCTTTCTGCGACACCATGTTTTTTTATTCCATGTGTAGTATGATGGCACCTGAGGATACAGCAATGATTTTGCGAACTCATCGTATTTGCACAGTTTGAAGAATCCAGTTAAAGTTGTCTCCCTTGGGGTCGGTGCTAATTCAGCGGCATTTTCATTGGTATAATACACCCGTTGACCGTGTTCTAGGTGTACATCTAATTTTACAATTGAAGGGTGCCTATCATGTATTGGAAAACCAAAGATTCGCCAAAAGGCCTCGCTACTACTTATGTATCGACCTACTTGGAATTGTGTTACTTCGTCTCTATTGTTTTCGTTGAGTATACCGAACGAAGCAGCGTCAGAACCTTTATTAACATACTTACATATGTATTTGATGCACTTGACGGAGCTACAGAATTCAACATTAATGTGTGCGTTGAAAGTACTGAGCAGGAGTGGACAATAGGGAATGATCCAACTGTTGTCAACCTCGCCATTCTTAACCCTAGCCGTAAAACCTCCATCTTCAGGTCGCCTACGTCTATATAATGGGTAGCCATCATTGCCAGTCTGAGTATCGCGAATAAATTGACGGGGAAATTTTTTAGTGCATCTTTTATTGCCTGTAACGCATGGTAAGTCGGTTCTAAAGCCAGGCCCACATGGACCATGCACCATATGTGCCCTAACTTTCATGTACAAGTCCTTGTCAGTGGAAGGATCTGGTAATTCTGCAGAGATGATCCTGTCAATGTCGTTAGAACTAACCTTTGTTGTCAGCCAAATAAGAATATGAGCATGGGGGAGGCCCCTTTTTTGCCATTCGATTGTGTACATGTCACATTGAACTGGTCCGAAAACCTCACCTAATTTCATAAGATCCATAAGCTTAAGTAACTTAAGACGGAATACTCTAGCTGCGAGATCATGTCGGCGTGTGGTGTTCTGACCAGGAAGGAGTTCGTCCTCAATCTCCTTCCAATTGGGGTTACATGTAAAAGTTATGAATAAGTCTGGCCTACCGTAATGTCGTACAATTGTCACGGCGTCCTGAGTCCTTTCATGCATATATCGAGGGCTTCCCGTGAAGGTAAAGGGCAGAATGCATACTTTTCCAAGACTCTCAGGATCCGCATCATCGTTCATTCCATCCCGAAGGTGTATGTAGCTGTCACAACGCAACTTTTTTTTATTGAGTTTGATAAAACACCATCTCTCTGATTCCATTTTTGCACACATGTCAGTTGCATACTGGTTGAAAAGGTCTTGAGAGCGGTGGAGGTGATTAAAACAGTCATCTCGGATCATGAATCGAAATGCATAGAAGTCCTTGCATGAAACTGTTTTGGTAGAATGAACCTCTGAATTGGTAGAGTTACATTGTGGAATGCCAAAATGGTATCCATCCTCTCCATATACAAAAAGCAGTGGGTATTGGAGTGCGTCGTATGATCTGTGTGTTTCACTGATCCGTTGAAGTCCGTGGTCGCGATGCTTGATAACAATGTCACGTTTGTTGTGCTGATCACCAGCGAGAAGTATCGCAACCTCATTCAAAGAAGGTGAATTATAGCGGCCTGCATGTTCTCCAGATGGCCGCTTGTCAGCATCAATGACAACATAGTAATTATCAACAGGAGCTGTTTCTAATGCATATTTAAAGCTCTGAACATAGCTGTTGTGACTATGAAGCATGTCTTGAAGTTCAAAAAGGAGCTCCTGTCTAGTGTCATAGGCAATTGAATATTTCCTTGTTGCTTGTGGACAGTCAGTTAAGTTATTTGTTTTTTTCTTTTGGGAAGGCAAATGTATTTCGCCTTGTAGCTTGTTGAAGGCAGTTGGACATGAAGTAGACCTGGAGAAAACGGGGCTCTTTATTATCTACAGGCTCCAGTGATCCGATAAGATGATAAACCTGACCTTGAACTTTGAAAGTGGGCATAAATCCACCTTCATATTCATAACTCGATCCAAAAGATGTCATTTGGAAGGCACAATTATAATGTCGAATATCTAGAAGGAAAGCTCTGGAGAGTGAATGGGTGTATGTAAGAAGAAGCCTCAATGGCTGTGGTGGATCTCTAGGAGGGTGCAAGTTGACCTTACCATTAGAGCAGCACATTCCGGCTGGTTCGCCCGGCCACTTTTTAGCTTTGCAAAACTGGCAAATTCCAGACATGTCACCAATTTGAATATGAAGGTGTGTAGCATAATTATTAGCGGGGACATAATTGAAAGCCTTCAATGACCACCGTGATTTCGCAGCCCTCGAAATACCCCGCTTATTGGCTTTATACTGAAAAACACCCCCCAGTCGAATAGTTCGGTTACCTGCTGTCTCCGCTTCTCGCGCAGCTGCAGTAGCAGCCGCATCTCTGCCCTGACGAAGTATACGTTCAATAGCATTCTCTGCAGCTCGAACAGTTGCAGTAACAGCCGCATCTCTGCTTTGACGGAGTTTACGTTGAACATCATTCTCTGCAGCTCGCGTAGCTGCTTTTGCCGTTGCATTTCTTGCAAGCTGAGTTTGACGTTCCACGTGTTTCACTGCAGCACATAAGGATGCAGTTGAAGAAGCATTTCTGGTGCGTCGGAATAAACATTCGTCATAATTCTCAGTTGCCTGTGAAGGTGCAATGGAAGCAGCATTTCTGTCCTGTTGACTCAAGCAACGCTCATCGATAGACAGAGCTGTTGTATTCACTGAACACCCCGCTATTTCAGGCTGTCTAATGCTCGACGACACCTCAGTCAACCTCCTTCTTTTTGTTATCTGAGACCGCGTCAGTCGTAATAAGGGTGTCCTTTTTTTAGGCATCAGGGTGGTGGGCACGATTGAAACCTAAAACAAACAATCCCTCCATTTCGTCAAGATAAAATGAAATTAAAGTAAATTCAGCCTTATAAGACCGTAAAATTAATTTAAGTAGAAGGCCTAACCGCCAACGCCATAGTGAAATCAACCAACTTATACTGAAAATAATCCAAACGTTTAATAGGGAAAGTTTGCTAACCGTCGTAATAAAAAAATAAATATCAATAACTTACGAAGTAATGAACTCGCCGAACTTTTAAAGCGTTGTAGCATACAAAGGCAGTACAGTGCAAATGAAGCTATTAAACAAACTGGAGATTCCAATTCACTCTACTAAAGATTTACTTAATCGTCTGCACATTCGCTAATCGTCTGCTCATTCCATAAAAGGGAAATAATCGCCTATATCACCTCTCTGCATGACTGTCTGTCTGCACGCCTATATCACCTCTCTGCATGACTGTCTGTCTGCACGCCTATATCACCTCTCTGCACGACTATCTGTCTGCACGCGTATATCACCTCTCTGCACGACTGTCTGTCTGCACGACTGTCTGTCTGCACGCCTAACGAAATTTACAGATACATATATTTTAAATAAACTTATATAATTTTTGCTTTTTTTTACGAAATATTTGCTTGTTTTACGTAGTCTTTAAATAGACTTGTTTTCAAGTAAAAATATTGTTTTAAAAGGCTTTTAAATGGAAATGAAGCAAAACGGAAGCTTAGTGTTCGAACTGATGAATTTTGCAGGTCAAAATTTTGCTGGCTCGACAACTGTTCGTGTATTGTGTTAATGTCATTTTAAACGCTGAGAAAGCCAGCGTAATTTTTTTAATTTTTGCACGCAGACGCTCAATGTAAACAGAACAAAGGGAAATAACTGATCACTTACGCTCAAAAATCGATACATTATATTCGATTTCGTCAGATAGGGCGGGTCAATTTGAAATATTTTTTTTCCGATGTCTTCGCTAGGGCTCAATGTACAAGTATAGCAATTTCGGTGCAATTCCGTGAGAGATTCTAAGAGGAGATGTGTGCCAAAAATCGATAGACAGACAGACAACCTCAGTTTTATATATATAGAATAGATAACGAAATAAATAACCGGATAGTCAATGCATTTTTATTGCAAGGATCACAGATAACTTTTTGATCATCCGCTTATTTGTGTGGAGTCAGTCATGGTTATTTCTTTTAACTACTTTGTTTGATATATTTATTATTTCGTACTGTACAACCAGATTTTAGTAAATATTATCATTTGGAATATAGATGATGGACTTTCCAGTTTCTTATGACTCACCCTGTAGGATAAATTATACACTTTAGAAAAAATGGCAGAATATAATAACGGATCCAATTTAGAAGGGAAATATCAGAATACAATAGAGAATACAATTTAGAAAGAATCATAGAATATGGAGAATTCTATTTATAAGAAAACACGGAAATGAATAAATATCAAGATTGTTGTTATAGGATATATAAGTAAGAAATATATAGAGAAAGAAAGAAAGAGTGACATAAAAAGTAAGAAAAAATAAAAGAAAGAAATTGAGAAAGTATTAAATTGAAAGTCCTATACGATATAAATATTCTACAATAATGTATAACTGAAGAATCTATCTGGTTTTACTATACCCGAACAATTTACGACCGTCCATATAAAAACGATGACGGATTTGTAATTGTTTATTTCTCTATTCAAATCCATTTTCTGTCTCTCGCAATATCAACGTCATCTGAATTAGGCACAATACAAACAAAAATGGCAACATACTATAATCTTGAATCCCTCTTCTTATTTGACTTTCACCCCAGAATTAGGCACAATACAAACAAAAAGGGCTACATACTATAATCTTGAATGATCCCTCTTCTTATTTGACTTTCACCCCAGCACCTTTTCTGCCCTTGTCAAATCAGTCGTACACGTAAATATAGTCCTTCTGATGAAATCTTCTACGTCATTGACCAGACCTGTTCATGCTTGCTGCTAGCCAGGGGAGAGTTACATTAAACTGGTGTGTTATACAATCTTTTAGCCTTTTTCTTCATCGGTTAGTATTTGCTCTTTCCCAATTTTGACAAATTTTTAATTTAAAATACTGTGTAGCTGTAAGGCAATTTTGTAGTTCAATGAACTCAATTGCCTAAACCAGTAACCTTGAGCACTATCAGACTTTGGCACTTCCCAATTGGGCGTTCTAAGACTTTTCTTACTAACCGTCATTTTATCAAAGTATATATCATTTGGAGTTGTATGTCTCTTTTTCTCCCGTTTTAATTCTTCTAAACATTCAACTTTATATGTATGCTTTTGAAACAGCGAGCGAGTTTGAAAATAGAAATAAAAGCTTTCGCCGTATTTTTTACTAAAGAAATTTTAGCCTGATAGTGGGGTTTAGAACCCTCTAAGAAATGAAAAATAAGATGTGTATTGACGTCAATATCAGGCTGAAATTTCTTTAGTCAAAAATACAGTGAAAGATTCTAATTCGATTTTCAATTTTATATATCAGTCGACAGCAATAGATAATAGGTGACAAAAAAAAAGATTTGACTCCAGTATATACTATGTTGTGCGACCGTGTAAAAGCTTGCTCCTATAATGGAATGTTCAGTTTGATCCTGAGATAGATGGAGGTATAGTACTATTTCATAATGATTCTTGTCCTCTCTTCAGTAAAATATCGTAGGTTTTTCACTATTTAACCTGTTTTAATGGTCAAGTTCTTTATATATTGTGTTATTTTTACTATCCCCAAATATCATTCCCCTCTTACCTCCTTCTGCATCAGAAATTGCGTCTCCGTCCACATACTTTCATTTAACTCTCAATATATTTTCTCTCCCATACTGATTGTACAGTTTCGTATTTACCGGTTTATTCGTTCTTCATACTGATTAACCACAGCCGACTTCGCAGTCATTTGTTTCAATTCTTCTATAGACATTATTAGGCTCTTGTTTTGTGTGTTATACTTCATACCTATGTTTCCCCATAGCCTTCACTTGCTGTTTCTTTCTTTTTTTTCCGAAACATTAATGCCTCTTCTCTCCTCAGCGCCTCTATATCCTAAATTATTATTCTTTATCAGCGTGCTTCATTATTTTTAGTATTCTTCCTTGTATCCCTCAGGCCTTTCTCATTTACTCTATATCTAATTCCAGCTATTAATGATGTTTTGTTTCATACCACGCAGTCGATGAATAAAAGTACTTCTAGATTCACAAAAACTTTTACAAGCAATGGCTGCTGGACAGATATATGACACTCTCTAACCAAATCTAAGAAGTGTGTTCTAATACGCGTGTGGGTGGTAACCCTAAAGGTCCTCTATGTACTTTTTATATATCTTATTATATTTACTATTATTCTTTCGTATTTATTGATTCATTTATTTATTATAAGCCTATTATTCATAATATAGCATCTTTGACCCAGCCCTCAGTTTTATATAATTTATTTTGCTCACACCCACGCGTTTCGTTTATGTTAACCCCCTCCGCCTTCTAGCTTATTTTAACGGTTCATAGGATATTTATGAATGATGAAGCTAAATAAAGATACATTTACTATTAGGATTGGCAGAATCGGTAGCGTGTCCGACATCATGCTTTGCAGCATAGAGTTACGACCCTTTATGTTCTGAGTTCAAAAACCCGCCAAGATTAACTTTGCTTTTCATCCTTACGGGGTCGATAAAATAAAGTACCAGTAACGCACTGGGGTCGATTTAATCGACTTCCTCCTCCCCCAAAATTGCTGTCTTTTGTGCCAATTATTGTTATTATTATTATTATTATTCGATAATGAACTGGGTATTTGCTGGCCTTGTGCCAAAAGTAGAAACAATTATTATTATTATTATTATTATTATTATTATTTCTCCACAAATGTCCCTCCCCTCCGAAGTCTCCCCCCTATTGGGGAATTTTTCATTGTTATTTTTTTTGTTACATCCTCTGTTTTTGTTTTTACACGCAGAAATGCCCATTTGTACCGTCCTGTATTGTCCTGCACTGTCCTTAATGTCTACTTTATGTAAACCCTTGTGGTTAATAAAGAAATCATTATTATTATTATTATTATTATTATTTTTATTATTATTATTATTATTATTATTATCATTTTTATCTTTATCACCATCATTGTCATCTTTATTATTATCATCACAATTACCATCGTCACCACCATCATCATCACCACGACCATCAACATCCTCCTCCTCCTCCTCCTCCTCCTCACCATTATCTTCACAATCTTCAACATATTCACTATCATCATCACCATCATCGTCATAACTATCATCATCTACAAAAGCATTATTATTTACATCACCATCACCATCACCATCACACTCACACTCACACTCACCAACACTACCATCATCCTTATCATCACTATTATCATCATCATCACCATCATCTTCACTACCCTCACCATCACTACCACCATCATCATCACCATCCTCATCATAATCATCAACACTACTCACGGTATCACCACCATCACCAGCGCCACCATTATCATCATCATCATCATTAATACAGTCATCACTACTCTCACCATCATCACCAGCATCAGCGTCACTATCATCATCATTATCATCACTACCTTCCTCATCATCAGCAGCATCCGCACCACTACCACCACCATCATCATCATCATCATCATCATCGCCATCATTATCATCACGATCATCATCATCATCATCATCATCATCATCATCATCATCATCGCCATCCACATCATCATCACTACCACCATCACTACCACCATCATCATCATCATCATCATCATCTTCATCATCACCACCACCAACATTATCATCATCACCACCACCACCACCACTACCATCATCATCATCATCATTGTTATTATCATCATCGCCGTCATTATCATCATGACCACCATCATCATCATCATCATCATCATCACCATCATCATCAGCGTCATCACCCCCGCCACCACCCCACACCGACCACTACCATCAGCTTCATCATCACCATCATCATCCCCACCAACACCACCACCATCGTCATCATCATCATCATCATTGTCGTCGTCATCATCACCGCCAACACCACCACCATCATCATCACCACCACCATTACCATCATCATCGTCATTATCATCACCGCCACGACTACCATCGCCATCATCACCATCACCATCATCACCCCCCCCCCACCATACCACCACCATCACCACCACCACCACCACGACTACCACCACCATTACAACTACCACCACCACCACCACTACCATCACCATCACCATTACCATCATCATCACCCCTACCATACCACCACCACCACCACCACCACCATCACCACCACCACCACCACGACTACCACTACCACCATCACCATCATCATCATCACCATCATCATCATCACCCCCATCATACCACCACCACACCACCACGACTACCACCACCATTACCATTACCATCACCATCATCACCCCCAACACCATCACCACTACCACCACCACCACCATCACCGCTACCACCACCACAGCACCCCCAACACCATCACCACTACCACCATCACCACTACCACCATCACCATCACCATCATCATCATCATCATCACCCCCACCATACCCCATACCACCACCACCACGACCATCATCACCACTACTACCACCACCACTACCACCACCACTACCACCACCACCACCATCATCACCATCATCATCACCATCCCTACCATACCACCACCACCACCACCACGACCATCATCACCACCACTACCACCACCACCACCACCACTACCACCACCACCACCATCACCATCATCATCATCATCATCCCCACCATACCACCACCACCACCACCACCACCACCATCATCACCACCACTACCACCACCACTACCACCACCACTACCACCACCACCACCATCATCACCATCATCATCACCATCCCTACCATACCACCACCACCACCACGACCATCATCACCACCACTACCACCACCACCACCACCACCACTACCACCACCACCACCATCACCATCATCATCATCATCATCCCCACCATACCACCACCACCACCACCACGACCATCATCACCACCACTACCACCACCACTACCACCACTACCACCACCACCACCACCACCACCACCACCACCACCACCACCACCATCATCATCACCATCCCCACCATACCACCACCACCACCACCACCACGACCATCATCACCACCACTACCACCACCACTACCACCACCACCACCACCACCACCACCATCATCATCATCATCATATTTATGTATGACTTACACCCAAAACTACTTGCTCAGTCCTCCTAGTCTGTCTGGTGCCATTGTTATCAAGGTTGCTTGCCGCGTTTTTCGCCAACGTCTCATTGTAGTCGTTTCATACGTTAATTATTCAATCTTTTATTTGGCATGTTTATGTACTTTAATAAATCTTTAATACATGCTATACACCACTTTTAAGCTGGCTTTTATTTCCTTCCTACTTTTCTTGCCTTCCTCTAACAATTGAAATGCTTCTATTATTTTATTTCTCTTGAATTATTTTATTTTATTTCATTCTAATTATCGTTTTGTTGCTGTTGTTGCTGTCTTAGTCGACGGTATTGTGGTTGTGGTTGATCTTGTGGTGATAGTAGTTGTTGTTGCTGCTGTTTTTTGCTGTTGTTGTTCTTCTTCGTCTTTTCTTCTTCTCTTTCTTCTTTTCTTCTTCTTATTCTCCTTTTTTTCTTCTTTTCTTCTTCTTCTTCTTCTTCTTCTTCTTCTTCTTCTTCTTCTTCTTCTTCTTCTTCTACTTCTTCTTCTTGATGTTCTTGTTGTTGCAGGCTTAGCCGTATATTATTGTAGTTGTAGTTGCTCTTGTGGCAGTTGTTATTATTGTTTTACTGTTCTTTATTCTTGTCATCGTCGTTGTCGTTGTTGTTGTTCTCGTTGTTGTTGTTGTTGTTGTTGTTGTTGTCGTCGTTGCTGTTGTTGTTGTTGTCGTCGTTGGCGTCTGTCGTCGTTGTTGTCGTTGTTGCTGTCATTGTTTTTGTAGTCGTTGTTGTTGTTGTAGCTGTTGTTGTTGCTGTCGTTGTTGTTATTGTTGTCGTCGTTATTGTTGTCGTCGTTGTTGTCGCTGCTGTCGTTGTCGTTGTTGTTGTTGTTGTTGTTGTCGTCGCTGTTGTTGTCGTTGTTATAGCTGTTGTCGTTGTTGTTATTGTTGTCGTCGTTGTTGTTGTCGTCGTTGTTGTTGTTGTTGCTGTCGTCGTTGTTGTTGTTGTTGTTGTTAGTGTTGTCGTTGTTGTTGTTGTCGCTGCTGTCGTTGTCGTTGTTGTTGTTGTCGTCGTCGTCGTTGTTGTTGTTGTCGTCCACGTTGTTGTTGTTGTTGTTGTTTGTCTCATATATTTTCCTCGTTGTTTGTCCTTCTCGTGACTATTGTTATGTATATTACAAAGATGTTTATATGTATTAGTTTTTGCTGGGATGACTTTAGCTGTAGATTCTCGTTCTACATACTTGGATTGGAATGGAAGCTATATTTATTATCCCTGGTTCCTATTTCTTCTTTACGTTGTATTTTTTATTGTATCCTATGTTACCATTTATTTCTTCTGTCTTTCTTTCTTTTACTTATTCTTCTACTTCTTTTCCTTCCACTGCTATTACTACTACTACTACTACTACTACTACTACTACTACTACTACTACTACTACTACTACTACTACTGCTACTACTACTACACCACCACCACCATCACCACCACCACCATCACCACCACCACTACTACTACTACTACTACTTTTGCTATTGTAATAATGTGGTGGCTTGGAAGAATTGGTAGAGCGTCGGAGACCACGGTTTTGCAGCATAGAGTTACGGTCCTTTACGGTCTGAGTTCGAATCACGCCGAGGTTAGCTTTGCCTTTCATCCTGTAGTAATACACTGGCATCGATTTAATCGACTTTCTTCAAATTGCTGGCCTTGTGCCTAAAGTAGAAACAATTATTATTATCATTACTTTATTATTAAGGGTGGTGGATTGGCAGAATCGGTAGAGCGTCGGACACCATGCTTTGCAGCATAGAGTTACGGCCCTGTACGGTCTGAGTGCAAATCCCGTCGAGGTTAACTTTGCCTTTCATCGTTACAGGATCGATAAAATAAAACACCAATAATTCACTGGGTTCGATTTAATCGACTTCCCCCTCCTCCAAATTGCTGGTATTGTGCCTAAATCAGAAACCATTATTATAACTACTACTTCCCTTGCCCCGTTTGCGCCTCGCCAACTTGGAACGGCTCCTCTTCAAATTCTTGTGGAGGGGTCAGGTTCCGTTGGTGAGGCGGTCCATCTGCTGCCAGCACCCTCTATGTGGAGGGCTGGGCATGCCGTGGCTAATGATGCGCAGATACGCGCTAAGGCTGCGGCATCTCCAGATATTCTGCCTAAACGGTGAACAGGTGTGGCCGCAGCTCGTCTCTTTGAATGAGCTGCAGTCCTGGGTCAAGAAGAGACCGAGACTGGGTGACTGGCATCTGGAATGTTGCCAGACACTCACTGCCCTCTACCAGGCGGGCAATGTGGTCAGTGGAACTTCCACTCTCGAGTTCTATAGAGGATTAGTGGAGGGCAAGTGCGATGACGTACTAGGAGAGGCTCTGGGCGTCAACGAAGTAGAACTGACCAGTATGTTCCGGAGGACTTTCGAGCCGGGGACGATGGATAACTTCCAGAAATCCCTCGCTTGGCAGTGCTACCGGGGGGCGCTGCCGGTTCGGGATAAACTCTACAGGCACGGAAGTGCTGTCAGACGAACCTGCCCGAGATGCGCGCAGAGCGACGAAACCGTTCTGCACGCACTCGTCCAGTGTCCGTGCATTGCTGACTTGTGGGGTTATGTCGAACAGCTATTGTCGCGTGTAGAACGGATCCGGCTATCGTCCGAGTCCATAGTGAAGATTGACCCGCCGCCTTCTTTTGGTCAGGAAGGGCAGGCAATTTTCCTCTGCCTGGTGGCAGTAGCGAAAGAGGTTGCATGGTGGACCAGGTTGAAAGGACTGAAGACAGACACTTTTCTCTTCGGCCAATCCCTCATCAACTTCTTCAAGTTTCACTTGGAAAGGAAGGTGAGGGTGGAGAGAGAAGTGCTGCCCCCCAGTACATTTACTGAAAGGTGGGTGAATGTGGCGAGAATGGCCCGCGTGAGTGGGCCTACTCTGATCATGCGCCTGTAGGCTGGTGAATTCGAGAAGGAGAGGGGTGCCCTTCCCGGGTGCCCTAGGAGCGTCGGGTGGCTCAGGACTGGTGGGGTGCTTGAGTCAACCCTGGGTGGTGATCCCTCTTATTGGGGAACTTTCATTGTTGTATTTTTATTGTTATTTTGTTTTTTTGTTATTTATACTTACTCGATCTCTATGTAAACCCCCACTGTCCCTGTCTATTGTGTTGTCCCCTATATGTCGGCCCTTGTGGCCAATAAATGAAATCATTTATTATTGATGGGGTTTCTTCGGTGTTTGTAATCCGTCAATTAATTGTCCGTTTGATAGCAAACGTTGCTGTCCTTTTGTTAAAACTACAATGTATATATTTCGTTCTTTATTGTTTTTATTTTGTATTAATATTATTATTGTTATTATTATCACTATTATTTTGATAGTTGTTATTATATTATTGGCCTTCTTCTTTTACTTATTATTATTATATTGTTATTATTATCATTATTATTATCATCATCATCATCAACATCATCACTAATTATTACTATTATCTCTTTTATTATTTTTATTGTTAGACACATCTTTATAATAAACATTATTATCATTTTCTAAATTGGTATCACTGTGCCAGATAAAAGAACACTATATATATATGTGTGTGTGTGTGTGTATATAAGTATTGATATATATATATAATTATTTCTGTGTTCATGTGTATGCATATATCTATAGATATACATATGTATATATCTATACGTACATATAAGTACATATATACATATATATATGTGTATGTATGTAAATATATATATATATATATATATATATATATATATATATATATATATATATATATATATATATATATATATATATATATATATACATATATACATACATACGTACCAATAAAAGTTTCGAGGTGATCAATAAATGTTAACATTACTGGTCTACACTAGAAGATTTTGAAGGAAAAAAATTTGAAAACGTTTGAAAGCGCAACACACAGTCACGCGCGCACACACACACATACTACACACACACACATATATACACACACATACTACACACACATACTACACGCACACACACACACACACACACACACACACACACACACACACACACACACACACACACACACACACACACACACACACACACACACACACACACACACACACACACACACACATATACACATACTCATAGAAAATAATTTTAAAAATGTATTGAAAGCTTCAAATAAAGATATAAATAAATTGCATTGCTTTAGAAAACAAATAAAACTTAATAGGAATGAATTGAGAAGACAATGCGATGTCGTATAAAAAAAACTACGGCAAGATTCCTTGATTAAAAAAGAAAGAGAAGCAATCTAAGACATTACAATAGTTGTTGATTATTGAAGCAGTGAGAAAGAATTCACGGGTTTATATAGACACTTTCTTTCTCCCCGATTCTGTTCGCTTGCCTAACTATTTATATTAATTATTTTATTGTATTCTTACACAGAACCGTGATATTATAATTATATGTCTGTATAGTTATACACACACAACAATATATCCATACATATATATATATATATATATATATATATTAGAAAGTGAGGTTTTTTTTTTGGGGGGGGGGGGGGGTTATAGAATGAAAAATAACCGAGGTGTCCTACAGGAGTGAAAGTATAAAAAAAAAAAAAAGATGAAATCGAAAACTCTACTTTTGAAAAGCAGAAGAACTGCGAAACCGGTAAAGGAACCAAATAAATATATATATATTTTTTTAAATAAGACTCCAGTTGCATTTTCGATTTCATCTTTATATATATATATATATATATATATATATATGCACACACACATACGCACACATGTATATATATATATATATATATATATATATATATATATATATATATATATATATATATATATATATATACGGGGTAACAAATAATAGTTATATGCAGTCCACTTAGGTGAGGTTAAAAACCTTTTTTGTATAGCAAACCGTGTCAATCTTCTTTCCTGATTTATATATATATATACATATATATATATATATTGTTATACTTTGGGAGGGTCATATTTGTGTAATAATATTGCCAGAATTAATAACAGAACACATTCACTGTTTGGTTGGTTTTCGCTTCTGTGTCTTTTATATCGGTTAATTTAATTTATTCGGTCCTCACTGTTACCATTGACTAACCAACGGTCAAAAATACAGATACAATATAGACACAAACACATATATATAGTCTAACAAAGTTCTTTCGTTGCACATCTGCAACATCGTCAGTGGTGCTTTTATGTTTCCTCCTGTTGTATTGTATGCCTACGCCATCTTTATTTAGTCTGTTTATTTATTTATTTATTTATTTATTGTATTCTCTGCGCATGCGTTTGCGTGTGTGTATAGTGTTTGATGTGTGTTCGTGTTTGGGTGACTGTATATTCTTAGGTTACTACTGTGTGTTTATATGTGTTTGTTGTTATTGTGCTTGTGTATGTATTTATTTTTTTATTTATACTTCTCTTAGGTCAGTATTGTTTGTTTGGGTGTTGTTGTTATTCCATTTATTTTTTTCTGTTTAGCCTTGGTCTTCTAAGTTCTATTTCGCTGGCCTCTCTGATTTGCCTGTCTGCTGGGTCATTTCTATCTTTCGATATTATTCTAATTTCTATGTTGTCTATGTTACCGTGGAGTTGTTGTCTGGCATGTTCGTATAATACTGAAACGTTTTTTCGTCCTTTTACTTCCCCCCAGTGTTGGTCTATCCTTTCACCTATGCTACGAGCTGTCTCGCCTATGTATGTTGTTGTCATGTTTCTTCAAGTACCCTCTGTACATCTTATGCTATAGATTACGTTTCTAGTTTTACAGTTTATCCGGGGGTTTACTTTACATATAATACATTTCCTATTAGTACAGTGGATTTTCTTAAAAGGGTAGGTTTTGCTGATCAGGGATTTTATGGTGGTACCTGGCTTTTCTACCACCTTAATCTTTAAGTGGGTCTTTCTCAGGGCCTTTCTACACTGATTAGCTAATTTCCCTCCAGGGGTAGCGTCCACAAACATGACACTCTAGTATCTCTGTTTGTTGTACCATGAGGTGGCTTTCCCTATCTTATGTCTAGTCCAATCTAAGCTATTCCTGTATAATGGGCAAATTCCTTTCATGTCCAGTTCTATGAGGGTCTTATACTTCTCCGATAGACAGAACAACAACAACAACCACAATGATAATAATAGAAACATTAACGACAGACACAGCAGCAGCGACCACAGTATTAATAATGGTAGTAATACGAGTAACAACAACAACACCACAGTGGTAATAATAGAAATAATACATGTAGCAACATTAATGATAGACACAACAACAACAACAAAAACAAGAAACATAATAAATGTAACAACCACAATGGTTGAAATAACAGTAACAACAACAACAACGGTGGAGAAAACAACAACAATACATCTAACAATCACAGCAACAATACATCTAGCAATCATAACAATAATAATAATGTTAATGATAGGAATAACAACAACCACCATAATAACAATAATAGCAACACACACAACTATGACGATAGATATAATGACAACCCCTTAGAGAAACTATTCTTCAATCCAGCTGACAAAACATATAAGATTGGCAATATCTATCCTACGAGGTTACCCTTTAATAAAAGGGTATGTATACCACAACAAATAGATGACGAGACAGAGGCACAGTTCACCATAGCTAGAAATAAGATTAGACAAATAGTAGACCGGTAAACTAAGAGACAAAGCAGACCAGATGTCCAACAACTTGGGAGGAAACCTGTAGAAGGCTTGGTTAGCCTCAAGCAGCGCACAAGAGATGGTGAGGTAGTATGTCTACCCACGGATAAGTCTGGTAGGATGTCAATAGACAGCATGCCGAACTACTTCAAGGCTATGTAACCCCCACATCACCAACACGAGCGAAATTGCACAGCAAATACATGATGGGAGAGAGAAACTCCTCAACGATCACATGATGATGTGGACCGACATCCTAAAGCCAAGCTGACGCACTGCCAACAACTTCCAAGCGTCTAACAATGGCATACCACCCTTGTATGGGCTCCGCAAAGACCATAAGACAGTCGACGGCCCGACAACAGAACCACCAACAAGAGCTGTATGCGGAGCAAATATAGTTAGCAACTACAGGATCTCCTACTTCCTCTCAATGGTTATACGCCCCATAATCAAGATGCCCCCAGATGTATGTGACAGTACAGAGAACCTCCTCAGCAGAATCAGTGAGTGCAACAAAAACAAAAACCTATCCAACTGCATAATAGGCAGTATGGATGTGGTATCAGTGTACCCATCCATTAACATTGATTTTGCTGTGGAAAAATGTGTGGAGATGATCATTGAGAGTGAGGTGGAGTTCTGCGACGTCGACACAGACTAACTGGGCCTCCTACTTAGACTTACCTATGACACTGACTACCTAGACAGCAATGACCTTAGACGTTTCTGCCTCAGTAGACCCATAAGGGGTAGACCCCCCCCCCCCCGCCATAACCTCAATGGCAAAAAAGACTCCCATGGGAAGGTGGATTGGGTGGACCAAAGCTATACGGACCCCCAAAACAATGATCAGAGAAGTATAAGACCCTCATAGAACTGGACATGAAAAGAATTTTCCCATTATACAGGAGCAAATCATGGAATAGCTTAGATAGGACTAGACATAAGATAGGTAAAGCTACCTCTTGGTACGACAACCAGAGATACCAGAGTGTCATGTTTGTGGACGCTACCCCTGGAGGGAAATTAGCTAACCAGTGTAGAAAGGCCCTGACAAAGACCCACTTAAAGATTAAGGTGGTAGAAAAGCCAGGAACCACCATAAAATCCCTGATCAACAAAACCTACCCTTTTAAGAAAACCCACTGTACTAATAGGAAATGTATTATATGTAAAGTAAACCCCCGAATAAACTGTAAAACTAGAAACGTAATCTATAGCATAAGATGTACAGAGGGTACTTGCAGAAACATGACAACAACATACATAGGCGAGACAGCTCGTAGCATAGGTGAAAGGATAGACCAACACTGGGGGAAGTAAAAGGACGAAAAAACGGTTCAGTACTATACGAACATGCCAGACAACAACACGACGGTAACATAGAAATTAGAATAATATCTAAAGATAGAAATGACCCAGCAGATAGGCAAATCAGAGAGGCCAGCGAAATAGAACTTAGAAGGCCAAGGCTAAACAGAAAAAATGAATGGAATAACAACAACACCTAAACAAACAATACTGAAACTAAGAGAAGTATAAATAAATAAATAAATAAATAAATACATACACAAGCACAATAACAACAAACACATATAAACACACACTAGTAAACTAAGATAGAATACAATAACCAATACACAGTCACCCAAACACGAACACACATCAAACACTATACACACACGCAAACGCATGCGCAGAGAAGACAAAAATAAATAAATAAATAAACAGACTAAATAAAGATGGCGTAGGCATACAATACAACAGGAGGAAACATAAAAGCACCACTGACGATGTTGCAGGTGTGCAACGAAAGAACTTTGTTAGACTATATATATGTGTTTGTGTCTATATTGTATCTGTATTTTTGACCGTTGGTTAGTCAATGGTAACATTGAGGACCGAATAAATTAAATTAACCGATATGAAAGACACAGAAGCGAAAACCAACCAAACAGTGAATGTGTTCTGTTATTAATTCTGGCAATATGACCCTCCCCAAGTATAACAATGTTTGTTTTAACCCACGATTTCATATAAAAAACCTCGCAAACTATTTCATCGCTGTTATATATATATATATATATATATATATATATATATATATATATATATATATATAGTGAAGAATTAGTATGCAAATTGGGTTTTTACAACACTTTATTCGGAAATCTTCTATTACAAATGCTTCGACGGGTTTGACACCTATGCAGTGTGTTGGTTTCATAGTATCAATTCGGCCTCATCAGATGGTCTTCTGAAGTGAAGAGATAGGGGAAAGGATAAAATTGTCTGTTGAAACCAAATAATAATACTAATATTTATTATGATGATGATGATTTCTTAATTTAAATGAACTGCCGCCAATTTGGTGAGTGGGGAAATTGATTATATCGACTTCAATATTTGACTGTTACTTAATTTTATCATCTCATATATATCTGGTCTCCTTTTAGTCCATTGAGCACTTGCCGCATATCTCGAAAATTGCGTTTCGCTTTGTTTTTGACCACTGCCGAAATTCGATCTCGCTGAAATTACATTTGTATTAATCTCCCGGACCTAGCAATTAGCCAGTTAATTCTATTAGATAATTCTATTGACTGATTAATTGCTTAAGTTTATTTTAAAAACAACCCGGCCGAGAGCTTAATTCGATTTTTGCAGTTTTTGCAATTCTTGCATTAATTTTACACATTCTGAATCCATCCGCCAAAAACAGGGGATACCTCCCTAGTAGGGTAAAGTAGGGTAATACACGTGGGGTAATCACTCCAACATTGCAACTGCTAGGAGCCCGCTCGTTGGCTGAGAACAAAATACCTGTTGACGAAGTGGAAGCCTTGTTTGATCATTATACCAAAAGCTTAATATGGAAGAGGGTAGTATAATTGATTTAGGTGTCGCAGAAATTATACCATCAATTCCAGAGGATCCAGGTAAATTCTTTCGTTTGGCCTGTTTAGCTTGCTTCGTTTTTTTGGCTTAGGTGGCTGATAGCTTCATGACCACCGTTTTCAGTTTGTTTGGCCTCTATAACCTATGTTTATTGCTCTAGTCTTCTTTTAGTCCATTGAGCGCTTGCCGCATATCTCGAAAATTGCGTTTCGCTTTGTTTTTGACCACTGCCGAAATTCGATCTCGCTGAAATTATATTTGTATATATATATAGAGAGAGAGAGACAGTAGGGAAACATCCAACTTCGTACAGTTTGACATTAATGACTGCTACTCCTCCATCTCCCCAGTTACCCTAGATAAAGCGCTAGCCTTTGCCAAAAAAAACTCGGGCCTAACCTCTGATGAAATTAAAATAATACTAGCTACTAGGACTATCATTAGATTCGAAAATAGTTACTGGGAACGAAAAAACACACAGAATAGCATCGATATCACAATGGGATCTAGTGACGCAGCTCAGGTAACAGACATAGTTGGAACATATATAGCGCATAACTTACATAAGGAATTTAATAACCTCCAAGGAGGAATTTATAGAGACGACACACTTCTTTTAGCTAAGAACTTAAATAATCAAAACATGGAAAATTTATGGAAAAACATCAGAGTCTTCTTCAACAAACTAGGCCTAGGTATCACTTTCGAACTTAACTCTAAAAAAGCAAACTTCTTAGATGTAACACTCAACCTAAACACATGATTAATAGAGCCCTTCCATAAAAATAACGAGAATCTAATCAACATTAGTTATAACTCAAACCACCCTCGATCCATAATTAACTCCATAGCACATAGTATATCTCTCAGAATATCCCGCCTATCTTCTAACCCAGAGAATTTTAACGAACACGCAAACTATTATAACATAGCTTTACATAAGGTAGGACATAAGGAGGGTCTCATATACATACCAGATAGAGACAGCAACAACAAACCTAACGATAGCTACACTACCCACACCTATAGAAATAACAAACATAGGACTAAACATAGAATTAGACAACGGGCACCAGAAATAACTGAACCGGATACTAACATAAGGACCCCTAGGAACTATAGAAAATCCAGAGATAGGAAATACATATGGTTCAATCCAATATTCAACTCCTCTATAAAAAACAAACTACCTTCTACATTCTTTAAGCTAATTGACAAACACTCCCCTAAACTACACAAATACCATAAAATCTTTAACAGAAAAACTATCAAACTATCTTACTCCACTGCAGCCAACATAGAATCACACATGCATAAAATCAACTACAAAAGAATCTCTAAAGAAAATAACCTACCAACATACACCATAGCACCAAATACAAAACGCAAACACATAACAACATCACAACCACACACACACATCAGGGCGCATCACAACAAAACATTAATAGGCCTAAATATCAACTCACCCATAACAACATGCAAAACCGCAACTGAGAACCTGCACACAGGAAGGCCTCCAATTGTAACTGCCACCTACCGGATAAGTGCCCACTACAAAATAGGTACCTGGATTCAAACATGGTGTACCTGTGTACTATAAATTTAGGCAACTTAACATGGCACTACATAGGTTCCACGGCTGGGGAGTTCACAAAAAGATGGTGTGTTCACAGACATTCCATGAAGAACCGTAAACTGGAGAACTCTACAACGCTGGCCAATAAAATCTGGCAGCTTAAGAACATAAACCAAGAATATGGGATTAGGTGGTCAAAATTAACGGGAGCAAGGGCCTACAACAATGGAATGTGCCACTGCGGACTTTGCAATATGGAGCTATTCCATATTTTAAGGTACGATAAGATGCTGCATAACAGCAAAATAGAAAGATCAATTTTCTGCAGGCACAAAGCAGCTACCAAGTTCACAAATTTCAAACCACCATGATTCGACCCAGCAATCCCAAAATTCGAACTGAACCACCCGAATTTTAACGTACGGAATATATCGTACCGCACTGTTATTAGCTGTCAACTAACCGACTGGTCACTAGATCATAAATCTGCTAATTCTTCTTTCACTCTCTCTCTCCCTGAAGCCACATCAACACCATTAAGATAAGACAATCAGCAGGCCAAATATTTACCACACACACATATCAAAATCCCCCTTCCCTATCCATCCTTAGCCCTTATGTCTCATGCTCGTATCTCTCACTTAATTTTTAATTTATTGTTTTCTCTTTTATCTGTCATTCTCTACCTGTATGTATGTATCGAATATTGCTTATCATGTTAGTACTGCCTCCAATCCCCATCCTTATACAGACACTTACTCACCACCACCACTATTATCAACTATCGTATTCTGTACTTATATACTTTTACTTATTTTTTATGTATTTCTTTATTTTTTTATTTTTCGTCTTTTTACATCTGTAACTTCTTTACCTATTTATCATTATATTTTATTATTGATGATATTGTTTTGATTCTACGCTGTATCTCTATATATACCATTGCCATATGTGAGTTCTCTAGTATTCTGAGGATTTCATCAGAGGTAAATAGTGTATTGAAGGTCGAATGACGCAACTTCGAGTGATTAGCGGCCTTTAGACTCACCTGATCAATGAAACAATTGTTAATACTTGAAATAAAGCCCCTTGTTGTACAGCCGACCATGTATTCTTCAATCTTTCACTATATAAATATATATATATATATATATATATATTTGCGTGTGTATGTACATGTATATGTATGAATATGAATATATATATATATATATATGTGTGTGTGTGTGTGTGTGTGTGTGTGTGTGTGTGTGTGTGTGTGTGTGTGTGTGTGTGTGTGTGTGTGTGTGTGTGTGTCTGTATGTGTGTGTGTGTGTGTGTGTGTATGTATGTATGTATGTATGTATGTATGTATGTATGTATGTATGTATGTATGTTTGTATGCATGTATGTATATATTAGGAAAGCAAGTGATGCTTTCGGAAAGCTAGAAAGGCGACTCTGGGGTCGGCGAGACATATGCAGGAGGACAAAGGTAAAGGTGTACAGGGCATGTGTGCTCTCTTGTCTTCTTTATGCCTGCGGGACATGGGTCACATATCGACACCACCTTAAGTAATTGGAGCGTTTCCATCAGATGTGTCTCAAACGGATCCATGGCGTTCACTGGAGGGACCACATTAGTGATGTCGAGATTTTGGAAAGCTCTATGTGTGACAGTATAGAAGCTCTTGTGCTTAAGCAACGACTCCGTTGGAGTGGTCACCTTGCCAGGATGAAGGATTCTAGAATACCAAAACAACTCTTTTATGGAGAGTTGGTTAAAGGAAAACGACCGCCATATAAACCAAAAAAGAGGTATAAGGATTCCTTGAAAGCCTCTCTGAAAGACGCTAACATCTCTGCTGATACATGGGAGAATATTGCTGCTGATCGTAATAAATGGAGAAAGACTGTATATGAGGGAAAAGTTGCCTTTGAGGCATCTCGAATCGCATACGAGAAAGTAAAGCGGGATGTGAGGAAGGGCATTGCTGTTGCACTTCCAGACGGCGAGGGTCCTCCTATGGTGCTGACATGCAGCGTATGTGCGAGACTCTGCCTAAGCAAAGCTGGACTCAAAAGTCATCTTCGCAGTCATAAAGTAAGACCAGTGGTTGACTACCAGGCTGCTGTTGGAGATGCTACTCATCATGCTTGCCAAACATGTGGTAGAGAATGTAAATCAGCAGGAGGGCTCAAGCGACATGCAAAAGTACACGAACTCCAACCACAGCCGACTATTCCCAGTGACTGTTTTGGTTGCCGACTCTGTGCAAGACATTTTAGATCATTGGCTGGGCTAAAAAGCCACATTCGATCGCAGCGCTGTTAGTTGCTATCGTGTGTGTGTAGATATGCTTATGTGTGTGCGTGTGTGTGTATATATGTATATGTATATTATTATTGTTGTTGTCGTTATTATTATTGTTGTTATTATTATTATTATTGTTATTAATGTATGTGTGTGTGTATATGTGTGTGTGAGTATGTGCGTGTGTGTGTATATATGTATGTATATGTATATATATATATATTTTTTTTTATTTATTTATTTATTATTTTTTTTTTTTCTCTTTCTCCTCGTGCAATGGCCATACTCGATAACGAGGGGGCAGCCATCATGTATGTATGTATGTATGTATGTATGTATGTATGTATGTATGTATGTATGTATGTATGTATGTGTATATATATAAACAAAGCGTGAGAGAGAGAGGCCAACGGTGAAAATAAGACAGTCAGATTTGGAGTGTCAAAATAATCAAAGCTTGACCATCGGGCTTACATAATAATTACAAAATAATATGAGTGTATGGGTATGTAGGTAAAGGTGTGGGAAGCGACGAAATTTACATCGGCACTACCAATAATAAAGAATGTAAATACTTAAAACCATTACCTAATCTCAACAGAGAAAACTCGGCGTCCCTATCAAAATACACTAGGGTCCCACTGGAGTATTATCTAAATATAACTATACACTGAACAAAATAATAAATGCCACCCATACATGATTGTTTCTAACGCTAGCCCATGTGCACCGCAAAAAAATTATCATAATTACTAAATAAATATATTTGTTCAACAGTGAAATGAAATAATATAGTGGATCAGACAGCAGACCAAACATTGTTAGCAAGTGGTGTAATCTGCAAATAGGATAATTGTCTATGATGTGACTGCAATGGGAATAACATTATATGCACTACAATACCTCTTCCAATTGGATAATGAAATATTAATCTAGAATAGTAAATTATGATTTAGAAAAATCAGATGTAATTCATCATGAACTGTCAACTTGAATATTCGACAATATCAAAATCATATTTATCGAATTAGTACTAAACCTGATAACTGGGACAAGAAGATATAACGGAAGCAATCAACGCAAATATGCAAGACAACTGCTGTACTAACAAACGAATAAGTGTTTTTCTTTCTTACCGTGTCCACAAGAGTGTCAGCTACAAAGCTTGGCTAGATGTGGTTCCACCGCAGCTTAACATATTGTTGTCCTTTCTCATTAAAATCTGCCAAGACCAATGCTGAGCAAGGGTTTTTTTTTCCAGCAGGGGGCATATCAGGAGATGCTGCGTAGTCTGCGGTTCGTTGCCGCAGTCGCACAGATTTTCCCGATCCTTTAAATATCCCCATTTTCCCAGATTAACGTTTGCACGACCAACACCAGATCTTAATCTGTTGAGGCATTTCCACACTGCATAGTTTATATCTGCTCCCGGGGGGCAGTGCCACTCTCGCCTTCAGCTCCATTGTTGTTACACATGCAACCACAAGCAACGAATAGGTAATAAACTGATAAACAACTGTATCACATTACTTTAGATTTCTATATACACCTCATTACAAGAAATATAAACTGTTTGCGTACAGAAGAAATATAATTTTCAATTTTTTAATGTAATTCTGATTTTAAATGTTCAAGAAATTTTACAAAGTTGAAGTTATTTTTGTTTTAATGTTTCGCTTTGATTCTTTACAGCAAAACATATTTGTGGCTGTTTTTATCCTCCACTGATACAAGTATCAAGAGGTCATAGACTTATATGTGCACCTAGGTTTATATGTGAAGAAACATGGTTTAGGGGTTAGAGTTGAATTCCCAATCATGAGGTTGTGGTATTAAACCCACAACCTCATGATTGATGCATTGTGTCCTTGAGCAAGATGTTTTATTTCACGCCAACTGCCAGGAGTTGCGACCAGTAGATAGTATCAGCAATTGGAAAGACCAAT
>OZ024743.1:296085753-296143253 GCA_964016885.1 Eledone cirrhosa
TAGAAATTGTTGTAGCGAGAAGCTAACAGTATTCCATAACATATATGCGACTATAGCGTCAAAATGGGAAAAATAGTTAACGTAAGATGTGGGAAAAAAACAATTCAAACTCATCTCAAAGAGAATCAGGATATAAATTCATCCACAGAATTTAGTGGAATCCAGGGAAAAATCAATAGAGCCTTAACTCATGATAAAATAAAGTCTAAAATACTCATCCTTCAATTTGGAAAAACTATATATATATATATATATATATATATATATATATATATATAGAGAGAGAGAGAGAGAGAGAGAGAGAGAGAGAGAGAGAGAGAGAGAGATGTATATACATAGATATAGATATAATAAGCAGGCTAGAATAAAGTGTCAAGATTGTATCATATACATACTTTATTCACACATGACATGTGTTTCGTTATTGATTGACTCGAGGTACGATCGGTCATGTTCTCAGATGTGTGTTCGTGCTTACATCCAAATGTGTATGAAAAGGTTAGACATCCTTTTTGTATATGTAGCTTCGGTCTGAACGGTGTTATTTGCCGCAAACACACTAAAAAGAACAGATTGAATATAAATACAATTAGTTATAGATAAGTAGATAAAAAAGAAAAAAGTAAAAACGTAATTGTTGAAAAAAGCGAATGATGAAGCAATTAATAATAGAGAAACGGGAGGACAACAGGTGTTCGTTGATAAACTGGCTATAGAAATCATATATAGCCATAGGCTTTGTGTTACTAGAGTTGTTGGAAATGTCATATTATCAGATCAGTCTGTGTCGGTTATCAATGTGTAGTGTCAAGCCTACCGAATGTTATTGAGATTCAATGGGGAAGAGGTCACAACAGCTATAATAGCAATAACAACACTAGCAAGGTCACCGACCATGGATCAGTGTTAATGAATTTAGAAGTAGCAACACCAATACCAACAACATAAGCACCACCAACAACGACAACCAAGTCACCGACCACAGGTCAATTTAGGCGAGACAGTGGGAATTCGTCTCTTTCGTGTTCGGTCACATTGCACCGGGCATTGACTTCTGCCTGGTACTAAGTAATTTTTGTCAATTTATTTGTCAATTTATCAACATTCAAGGTGTAATACAGGTCAGTTTCACCTAGACAGCGTCAGGAACAACAACACCCTCAGCATCAACTTCACCATCACAAACAACAACTTCAGCACCAACAACTGTTTTTTTTTTTGCTAATTGCCCGAATAGTAAGCAGAGAAGCTTCCCTGTGGAGATTGTGATCGTGGGACTGATCAACAGCAGCAAGAACAACAACAACAATCCAGCCCCCCAAACAACAACAAGAGCAACAACTACAATTCCGCCGGATTCCAATCATTTTGTTGGTCGCACAAGAGCACCATCTACGATCATGTTAGCAGTCGTGGTGTCATGTGCCGTGTGTTAGTACAAGGGAATTAATAATTTAAACAAAAATACATTAAATGAAACTCGGGACAGCGATAGGTTGTTGGGTGTAATGGTTATTAGTGTGTAGCTGCTTGTTTAGATATAAAAATAGTTACTAAAAACAGTATCGTACCGGTGATTAGAATAGTGTATCCAAGTATTAAGATATTTCAATATACATAATTATTCAAACGTTCACAAGGTGTTTAGATATATTCCAAAACAGGAGGTACACAGGGCAAAGACAACGGAAAAACGGAGTCCCAACTTCTCAATCAGCCTCTGGAAATCACTATAGTTTCAATGCATTAATATTTTTACTGTTCATTCCAATGCACATTGGGACGCAACAAAACAGGTAGAAACAACCACAGGATAAGTTATACATTTTGGTGAATTATACAAGTAAAAAGACAAAAAGAAAAATACTATAAATCAAAGTGTGTCAACTGAAAAGGAAGGGTAAATGAAAGGAAACGACTGCGCTTAATATTGACGTTCACATAGGGATTAATATTTTCTTTGTTAAGGCCACTTTATAGTATAGGATTATGAGACAAGATGATAGATCAACAGAGTTCTAACTTGGCCTTAATATATATTATTTTATTTATTATTTTATTATTTTTCTGATTTGAGTTTTTAGTATGCGGTCATGTTAGGGCATCGTGTTGAAAGGATTAATCAATATCTAGCAGCAGTACTTAAGTTTTTCAAAAACCTTGTATTTATTTTATCGATCTTGTTTCTTAACTCCTAATTTACGGGACATAAACAAACAGTAAACGTAAACATAGTCACGGACACACTATCTATGAAGTGAAGAGGAGAGAGAGGAAGATAGATAGCTAGATCGATCGATCGATCGATCGATCGATAGATAAATAGATAGATAGATATATATATAGATAGATAGATAGATAGATAGATAGATAGATAGATAGATATCATTATTTGCCACTGGGGCGTACCTAATGGGACATTACAAGACGGGGGTTTTACATAACAATCATACAACTTTAACATTAATAAATAACAATAAACTATATGTAATAAAATAACAATTGAAATCCCCAATAGGGGGGAACGTTACTGCAGGGTTGTTTTACACCCCGAGGATAGAACAACCCTCCACACCAGGAACAATAGATAGATATGTTTCTTTATTAGCCACAGGGGCACAAAAGAAGAGGACAATTACAAAGGGAGGAGTTTACATACAATAAAAACATGTAAAATATTATCACAAATGCAAATTAAAAGTTAATCGATTTTCCCCAATAGGGGGAGACAGTTCATATGGGTAGCACATACCCCCGAAAAAAATGTGCAACCCTCATCTCCAGCAGTACGAAGAGTTTGTACCCCTTTCCTCTCTTCCTCTTTTCCCTCAAACTACAGTCTGATATAGAGAGAAGGCCCATTCACTCGGGCCATTCTTGCCACTTTCACCGACCTTTCATAAAACTTGCTGGGGTACAGCACCTCTCTCTCCATCCTGATTCTTCTTCCAAAGTGGTATTTGAAAAAAATAATCAGTTGTTGGCCGGAGAGATGGGTGTCTGACCTCAGCCCTTTTAACCTCGTCCACCATGCAACCTCTTTCGCCATAGCTATCACACAAAGGAAAACCGCCTGTCCTTCGTTTTTTGAAGGAGGATGGCGGTTTGATCATGACAATGGACTCGGTGGTCAATCGGATTGGTCCTACCCGCGACAATAGTCGTTCTACATAGCCCCACAGGTCGGTAACGCCCGGGCAGTGTATGAATGCGTGCGCGACGGTTTCTTCGTCTCGCACGCATCTCGGACAGATCTTTTTCGAAGGGTCCCTGCTCGGGCGCCCATGTCTGTAGAGCTTGTCACGAATTGGTAGAGCTCCTCGGTAGCACTGCCAGGCCAGGGACTTTTGGAAGTTGTCCATCGGTCCCGGGCGGAAGGTCCTACCGAATAGACTGGCCAGTTCGTCTTCTTCCGCGCCTAGAGTTTTTCCGAGCGCGTCGTCGCACACAATAGATAGATAGATAGATAGATTTCTTTATTTGCCACAAGGGCGCACAAGAAAAGGGTACAATACAAAGACACATGCCGGGGATTTTACATACAATCGTGTAAAAATATTATTAAAACAAGAAAATTTAACAATTGAAATCCCCAATAGGGGGGAGACGTTACAAATAGGTTGTTTAATACCCCTTTGATAGAACACCCCTCAACTCTAGGAGCGTGTTGTGCAAAAGCTCCTTTCTTCCTTTTGCTCTCATCTTCAACCTACAGGTTTATATACAGAGAAGGCCCAATCACTCGGGCCATTTCTGCTACATTCACCCCACCTTTCAGTAAATTTACTGGGGTGCAGTGCCTCTCTCTCCCCTTTGATTCTCCTTCTAAAGTGGTACCTAAAGAAGGGAATGGGTTGTTGTCCGGAGAGAAAGGCATCTGTCCTCAGTCCTCTCAATCTCGTCCACCATATAATCTCTTTTACCATAGCCACTATACAGAGGAAAACCGCCTCTCTTTTGTTTTTGAAAGAAGTTGGCGGTTTGATACTTACTATGGACTTGGCAGTCAACTGGATTTGTCCCATACGTGACAGCAGTTGTTCTGCGTAGTTCCACAGGTCGGTTACGCCCGGGAAGTGTACAATTGCGTGCAAGACGGTTTCAATGTCCTTCTCGCATCTTGAACACGTCCTCTTGGAAGGATCCCTGCCGAGGCGTTCGTGCCTGTAGATCTTGTCTCGAACTGGTAGAGCTCCTCGGTAGCACTGCCAGGCCAGGGACCTGGATAGTTGTCCATAGGTCCCGGGCGGAAAGTACTACCAAACAGTCTGGTGAGCTCGTCGTCTTCGATGCCCAGAGTCTCTCCGAGTACGTCGTCGCACTTGTAACGCACTAACCCTCTATAGAATGTCGAAGTGGAGTCTCCACTGATTGCTGTGCCCGCTTGAAAGAGGATTGTGGGCGCCTGAGAGCATTCAATGTGCCAGGCGCCCATTTTCTTCGGGATCCGCTTGACCCAGGACTGCAACTCCGTCAGCGAGACAAGTTGCGGGAAGGCTTGTCTCAGAAATGGGGCCCACACCGGTTGTTCGGTGAGGAATACCTGTAGATGTCGTAGCCTCAGCGCGTGTTTGCGCATCATCAGCCACGGCATTCTCAGCCCTCCGTTGGAAGGGTGCTGACAACAGACGGATCTCCTCACCAGTGGAGCCTGGAAGAGCATGCGTTCCATCTTGGTGAGGTATTCACGGGGACAAGGCACGACGGTCAAGCGGTAGTAGATGACGGACGCTATAAAAGTGTTCGCCACCTCCGCTCGACCTTTCAAGGATAGTTTGCACTCTGCCCAATTCTGGGTGAGTGCAAATACCTTGTTTCAATTTTTTTCCACCTGGAGGTCCGGACCGAACCAGACGCCAAGCAATTTCACCGGTCGTTCCGTCCAGCGTCCGGCGATGCTGTCGGACGGTATCGGTTTGCCACTCCACGTTCCGAGTTGCAAACCTACAGACTTGTCCGGGTTCAGTTTTGCTCCTGTGAGCCTTTCGTATTCCTGCAGTAAGGATAGATAGATAAGTGGTTAGATAGATAGATATCTTTCTTTATTTGCCACAGGGGCGTACAAAAATGGGACATTACAAGACCTGACGGTGGGGGTTTTACATAAAAATAACTTTAACATTAATAAATAACAATAAACTATACATAATAAAATAACAATTGAAATCCCCAGTAGAGGAGAACGTTACTGCAGGGTTCTTTTACACCCCGTGGATAGAACGACCCTCAACACCAGGAACACGTTTTGTAGGTGTTCCCGTCTTCCCTCTGTTTATCTTCCTCAACTTACAGGTTTATATACAGAGAAAGCCCATTCATTCGGGCCATTTTTGCCACATTCACCCACCTTTCAGCGAATTTACTGGGGTGTAGCACCCCTCTCTCCACTCTCATCTTCCTTCTGAAGTGATACTTAAAGAAGGGGATAAGTTGTTGTCCGGAGAGAAAGGTGTTTTCCCTCAGTCATTTTAACCTCGTCCACCATATTACCTCTTTCACCATAGCCACCAGACAGAGGAAAATCGCCTCTCCTTCGTTCTTAAATGAAGTCGGCGGGGTGAACCTCACGATGGACTCGGCTGAAAACTGGATGCGTCTCACACGTGACAGCGGCTGTTCGACATAATTCCACAGGTCGGTCACCCCTGGGCACTGAACAATTGCGTGCAGAACGGTTTCAATGTCCTGCTCGCATCTTGGACAGGATCTCTGCCAGGGCGTCCATGCCTGTAGATTTTGTCTCGAACTGGTAGAGCTCCTCGGTAGCACTGCCAGGCGAGAGACCTCTGAAAGTTATCCATAAGCCCTGGACGGAAAGTCCTCTCGAACAGACTGGTCAGTTCGTCCTCCTCGATGCTTAGAGTCTCCACGAGAACGTCGTCGCACTTATCCTCCACTAACTCTGTATAGAATGTCGAAGTAGAGTCTCCGCTGATTGCCGTTTCCCCTTGGTAGACGGCTGTGAACGCCTGTAGGCACTCGAGGTGCCAGGCACCCATTTTCGGTCTTCGCTTGACCCAGTACTGCAGCTCTGTTACTGAGACGAGTTGTGGAAGAGCTTGTCTCACAAACGACAGCCACACCGGTTCACCGGTCAGGAATACCTGGAGATGGCGTAGCCTCAGCGCATGTTTGCGCATCATCAGCCACGGCATGCCCAGCCCTCCGTTAGAAGGGTGTTGACAGCAGATGGATCTCCTCTCCAATGCAGCCTGTTTCTTCCAAGGAACTTGAAGTGTAGGCGTTCCATTTTGGTAAGGTATTCGCGGGGGCAAGGCACGACTGTCAAGCGGTAGTAGATGACGGGCCCTATGTAAGTGTTCGCCACCTCCGCTCGACCTTTCAAGGAGAGTTTGCACTCAGCCCACTTCTGGGTGAGTGCAAACACCTTCGCCGTGACCTCGTTCCAGTTCTTGTCTACCTGGAGGTCTGGACCGAACCAGACCCCGAGTAATTTCACCGGTCCTTCCGTCCAGCGTCCAACGACACTGTCGGAAGGCATGTGTTTGCCTCTCCATGTGCCGAGTTGTTTGGGTTTAGTCTTGCTCCTGTCAACGTTTCGTATTCCTGTAATAGGTTGCTGATTACCCTGATTTCTGAGGTTTTCGACACCATTACCGTTGTGTCGTCGGCATAGGCTGACGTTGCTTTCCGCAGTGCTGGTTCGATCGGGATGCCCTGCAACAGCTCCAATTTCCGCAGTAACGGCTCGAGAGTCAGTACATACAGAATGGAGGAGAGAGGGCATCCCTGACGGATGGAACGTATGATTTGGAATATCTTTGATAGGTAGCCATTCACCTTGACTGCCGAGCAGATGGTGGTGTGCATGGCAGCGATCCAGCCTCTGAAGACGGACCGAAGCCGGCCGCCTTGAGAACTGCTTCCAAGTATTGATGGTCGACCCTATCAAATGCCTTAGACTGATCTAAATTGATCAGAGCTCCACCAAAGCCAGGTTTACACCCAACCCTCTCTATGATGTATCGCATGAATTTGAGGTTGTCGTGTATGGAACTGGTCGGGATTGCACACATTTAGAATTCCCCTACTAGGTTCTCGACGACAAGCGCCAGCCTTACTGCTAACACCTTGGCCAAAATCTTTAACTCTGGTTTGAGTAGAGTTATGGGCCTGAAATTGCTTATCTCATCCCCCTTGTTCTCATCTTTCCTGATCAGCGTTACTACGCCTCTGCCTACAGAACTGGGAATCCTCCCGTTCTGCTGCCAGTTGCAGTAGACCGCTTCGAGGACGCCAGAGAACAAGTCTGGTATGCCTATGTAAAACTCATAGGGTAACCATCTAAACCGGGAGATTTGCGTTTCCCGCAGCGGCCTAGAGCATCTATTTCGCCCGCTGTGATCGGCCTTTCGCAGCTCTCCGCATACCTGCTCGAGAGTCGCGGTACGCCGTCGAGGTAGGAGCTGAAGTCCATCACCTCGCTCTATGTCCCGCTTTGCCCGAACAGTTGTGCAAAATGCTGCTGGAAGGCCGCGCACATCTGCTTGGATTCAAGTATAATGCGTCCATCTTTGTCTTGCAAAGACCGAATTGTGGATTTGTTGCCACTCTTCGCCTCTGCCACTCGGGCCAGGCTAACAGCTTTGGCTCCCTCGTTTCTTAGAGCACGTGTTCTACTTCTGACAATACAACCTTCGTGTTTCACGTTGAAGAACTGGTCTAGTGCCGTTTTCGCCGCTAGTACGTCAGCTGTACTGCCATCCCTAAGTGCCTCTTCTATTTTAGCTACCAGTTCCTTTTCAGTTTTGTTTTTTTCTAAAGCTACTTCCTTGCTAAATGCTATTGATTCTATTCTAATTGCTTTCTTGAGAGAGCTCCACCACCTGTTGTTGACGATCGCCCCCGTCAACTGGCACTTAACTAAGGTGCTAATCCGTTTACTGTAGGCCTTACGCGCTGGGAGCGACATGTTTAGCTTCCAGTATACGGGTCCCTGTCTATGTATTCTATCAAGGTTGACTACGCAGGTTTTGGGGGTTCCTCTTCATTCTCACTTGGAGATGTAGAGGTTCCCGTATCTGAGACTTCTGAATCAGGGGTAGGTGGGAGGGTATGTTGTGTGGTGGAGTGTTTGTGCAGGTGTTTGTGGAAGTATTTGACAGAGGGGGAGAGGCAATGGAGGGTTTTTCAGTGGGATTTTGTGTGGGAGATTGTCTCTGGTCTGTGGTGGTGTGGGAGTGGATGTTGCAGGTGTTTGTCTTGTGTTTGGTTTGGAGTGTTGATGTCGGGGTTTTGGTGTTGGTAATAACACCTTGTTTGTCCTCGGTTTGTTTTAGAGGGGGCAAAAGGCCTTTAAGTGTGTGGTTTTCCCACACTTATGGCACTGAGGTCTTTTCCCCTCCACTAAAATGGAGATGACATCTTCCTCAAGGACGATCCTGTCCGGTATTTTCTCAATTCTCTCTGGCCTCATTTGTACCAGAACCTCGATGCATGTTCCAAACCAGTTATGCCGGTCTGTCCTGTCTACAGATAGGAGGGTGTCCTCATCCTCCTTCGGGATGCAGCGTAGGATCCACCATATGTTGACCTCTGCTGGGATCCTGGTTATTTTTATTTTGTAGAATGGTCTTCCCATGTATGTGGGGAAGAAAATGTGTTGATCCGTTTTTATTGGGTGAACCGAGTGTTTTTGTGCTAGAGTTTAGCTCTTAAAGAGCACTGACACACTTCCATACTGTTTACCTCTTTGGAGATATGCGACGTCTGGCTGATGTCATTTAGTGCAGCTTTTATAGTGCTTGTTGGGAGCGTTATGGGTTTTTTGGTAGTGATGTCAACTTTTCTATAAATTAGCTTCTTTTTCTGTGTAATTTCTCTTACTTGTGGGGGTATGTGTGTGTGGGGGGTGTCTCCCACAAACGTCACATAGTTGGAAGCTTCTTCCAAATATTGGGACTTTTGGGAAATGTCCATGGAGTAGTATTTAAAATCATGTTGCTTAGCAACTGTTGCTGCAAATGAAATTTTGTTATTGTTGTTGTTGGTGGTGATGGTGGTCTCATTCGTTGTGTTGCCACTGATTCCTTTTATTGTGTTGTTGTTGTTCTCATTTATTGTGCTGTTGTTGTTGGTTGTGGTGGTATTCGTGTTTGCTACATATACTTCCTTCTGTGTGTGGATACATGTGACGTTTGTGACGTCAGGCGTGTTCAGTTGCTTACAAGCAGCTGAAGCTTGTTTCTCTTCTAAATGTTGAGGCGATAATGTTGGCATTCCTTTGTCCATGTCTGCTACTACCTGCTGGTCAAGTAGGCATCTTCTTGTTTTGACAAAAAAGTAGGTGCCTTTACTTCAGCCATTTTAAAAAAATTGAAGCGTTTTCCAAAATCTTTTTTTCGAAAATATTGTGGATGTTTTTGCCCTGAGGGGCACGGTATTTTGGGAGAGTGACCAGATCAAAATTTGACCTGTCAGTCCCTCTACAAATTGGTATAAAAATAAAAGTTCACAATGACGAATTTCTAATGAAATTTAAACAAAACTTACCGAGCAAGTTTAACACATGTGTCCATCCCAGAGATAGATAACTTTCTTTTTATTTGCCACCAGGGCATCAAAAAGTGGGACAAGTACAATGGGGGGAGTTTACATAAAAAGGCGTCCTCAATAAGGAGGAGGCAATAACAATATATAAAAAATAATATATAAAATATAACAAAAATAAATTTAATAACAAAATCCTCAATAGGGAGGAGGCGCCTTGGGGGGTCGCACCCCCCCCACCGAAAAAAGTGTGCAACCCTTCTCCTTAGGAGCACAGAGAGGGGGTGCTCCCTTGATCTTTCATCTTCCTCACCTATAGTCTGATGTAGAGTGAAGGCCCATTCACAAGGGCCATTCTCGCCACTTTCACCCATCTTTCATAAAAACGCCTGGGGTGCAGCACCTCTCTCTCAATTCTGATCCTTCTTCCGAAATGATATCGGAAGAAACGGACCAGTTGTTGGCCAGAGAGAAAGGTGTCTGACCTCAGTCCTTTCAGACACGTCCACCATACAACTTCTTTCGCCATGGCTATTACGCACAGAAACACCGCCTCTCCTTCGTTTTTGAAGAGGGGAGGCGGCTTGATCGTTACATTAGACTCGGTAGTCAACCGGATCGGTCCCACCCTTGACAGCAGACATTCGACATAGCCACACAGATCGGCAATGCCCGAGCAGTGTACCAATGCGTGTGCAACGGTTTCCTCGTCGGACACGCATCTGGGACAGATCTTTTTCGAGGGGTGCCTGCCCGGGCGCCCGTGTCTGTAGAGCCTTTCTCGAGCAGGCAGAGCCCCTCGGTAGCACTGCCAGGCCAACGACCTCTGGAAGTTATCCATGGGTCCCGGGCTGAATGTCCTACCGAACAGGTTGGCCAGTTCGTCTTCCTCCATGCCTAGGGCTTCTCCGAGGGCGTCGTCGCACCTGCTAACCACCAGCCCTCTATAGAATGACGAGGTGGATTCTCCACTGACATCCGCTCCGCCTGCCAGAGAGCCGTAAGCGTCTAGGCACACTCGGTGTGCCAGGCGCCCAGTTTTCTTGGTCTTTTCTTGACCCAGGATTGCAGCTCGGTGAGCGAGACGAGTCTCAGAAAGGCTCGCCTCACAAACGGGGCCCTCACCGGTTGACCAGTGAGGAATACCTGGAGGTGCCGTAGCCTTAATGCGTGTTTACGTATCATTAGCCACGGCATCCCCAGCCCTCCTTTCGAAGGGTGTTGACAGCAGATGGATCTCCTCACCATAGGAGCCCGCTTCTTCCAGAGGAATTGTAAGAGTGCGCGCTCCATTTTGGCGAGCGTTTCCCTTGGGCAAGGCACGACGGTCATGCGGTAGTAGATGACGGACGCTATATAAGTGTTCGCCACCTCCGCCCGACCTTTCAGGGACAGTTTGCACTCGGCCCACTTCTGGGTCAGTGCAAGCACCCTGTTCGTGACCACACCGCAGTTCTTCTCCACCTGGAGATCTGGTCTGAATCAGACCCCGAGCAACTTCATCGGGCCCTCCGTCCAGCGCCCGACGACGCCATCGGAGGGCATCGATCTACCCCTCCACGTGCCAAGTTGCAGACTGATCGACTTGTCCCGGTTCAGCTTAGCCCCTGTAAACCTTTCGTACTCTTCCAGTAAGGTGCCGATCGCTCCGATTTCCGAGGCCGTCGACACCATTACTGTTACGTCATCGGCGTAGGCCGACACCGCTTTCCGCAATCCCGGTTCCAACGGGATGCCCTGCAACAACTCCAACTTCCGCAGCAGTGGCTCTAGAGTCATTACATACAGAAGGGAAGTGAGAGGGCACCCTTGTCGGATGGACCGCGCGATATCGAACGGCTCCGAGAGGTAGCCGTTCACCTTGACCCTAGAGCAGATGCGGCTGCTGTGCATGGCAGTGATCCAGCCCCTGAAAACGGGTCCGAAGCCTGCCGCATCTAGCACCGCATCCAGGTAACCATGGTCGACCCTATCGAACGCCTTAGATTGATCCAAGTTGATCAGGGCCCCACCAAAGCCGGGTTCTTTCCCAACCCTCTCTATGATGTATCGCATGAGGTGGAGGTTGTCGTGGATGGACCTGGACGGGATAGCACATGTCTGCGCATCTCCCACCAGGTTGCCCACGACAAGCGCCAACCTCTTTGCTAGCACCTTGGTCAAAATCTGTAACTCTGTATTAGCAGAGTTATGGGCCTGAAATTATTTATATCGTCCCCCTTGTTCTCGTCCTTCCTCACTAGCGTGACTACACCCTTGGTCACAGCACAGGGAATTCTCCCGTTCTGTTGCCAGTTGCAGTAGACCGCCTCGAGGAGATCGGGGAACAAGTCCAGCATAGCTAGATATAGTTCGTATGGAAGACCATCGAGACCCGGGGATTTACGTTTGCCGCATTGGCTCAGCACGTCCTCTATCTCAGCGGTTGAAATCGGCTCCTCGCAGGACTTCGCCTCCCTGTCCGAGAGACGCGGCAGGCGGTCGAGGTATGGATCGAAGTCCACTTCCCCAACCGGTTCCTCGCCCCTTCCGAACAATCTGGCCCAGCTAACAGCTTTGGTCTCCTCGTTTCCCAGAGCACGTATTTTGCTTCGGACTATGCAGCCTTCGTGTTTCGCGTCGAAGATCTGGCCCAGGGCCGTTATCGACGGCCACGTCGCCGCTTCTAATTGCCTCTTCTACACTATCTACCAATTCCCTTCCCTTCCTATTTCTACTAATTTCTACTACAAATCCTTACTAAATTCTATAGAGACTACTCTAATCTCTCTTTTGAGAGATCCCCACCACCTGCTGTTGACGATGGCGCCCGTCAACCGCTCCTTAACTAAAGTGTTAATCCGGTCCCTGTAAGCCTTACTTGCCGGTAAGGACAAGTTAAGCTTCCAGTAACCGGGTCCCTGTCTATGCGTTCTGTCAAGGTTGACCATGCAGGTCACTAACTTGTGGTCTGAATAGCCAACCATGAGCATTTTTGGACAACTTAAAAAGTCCTTATCCTTATTTCTAACTAAGAACCTATCTAGGTACGACCTCGATGATCCGCTACGGTTTGCCCAAGTCCAGGTTGGCGCAGTCGGAAAATCTAGTCGATATCTATCGGCCAGGTCAAATCGACCGATTATCTCTATCGGGACAGGCCCCTACGTAGTCCCAACGTGCATCTAGGATACCATTCCAGTCCCCCACTAATAGCAAGGAGCGGGACGTCCCTAGAAAAGTCTCCAGACGATGGAAGAAGTCCGGCCGCGTTGACCCGAAAGGGCCGTAGACGGCTACCAGCCTAAACGCTCCGCCTTCACCACTGCCAAGGTCCAGAACCACTAGTCGACCCTCCGGGTACAAATGTACCGTCTGTGTTGCGAGACCCAGATGTTTTTGCAGCAGAACGACAACTCCACCCCCACCTCCGGGCTGACAGAGAGATGCCTGCATCTCAAAGTCATTAAAGGTGGGGGCCAGCTGTCGCACGTTGCTGATCCGGGCCTCGCAAATAACCATCACATCTATATGTTGTGACCTGAGGTCATTTAGAAGCATTGCTTGCTTCCAAGTTGAGCCCAGGCCACGCGCATTTAGACAGCCTACTCTTAGCATAGCCATGTTGGTGGTGAAGAGAAAAGGCACTTACCTCTCTGCGTCCCGGGTATCGGGCTGCACAATTTCCATGAGGGTGGGGGATGGGTTGTTGGGTGGGGTGGTGGTTTGTGGAAGTGTAGGGGCATCAGTGTGTTGTGTGGTTGGGGTGTTTGGAGTTGTATGGGTGTTTGGGGAGGGGGTGGGGAAGTTTTTTTAGGAGGACGCTATTAATGGGCCCTACGCGGGGGAGGAGGGGGGAGGGGGGCACGCCCTCTTTAAAGTTGTTTTTTAGTGTTTTATATGTGTCCTCTGGGGCCTTAATTATTTTGAGGTGGGGGAAATCTCCTGCCTGGGTGAAGTTAGGCTCTTGGGTTACTAAATTGTTGTTGTATACAATGTTTAGCAGTTTTTTTATTTCTTGTGTTTCTGTATGTGTATGCATGTTTTTGTTTCTGTGTGGTGTTTTTTGTTTGCTGTTGTTGTGTGCTCTTTTGTGTTGGTGTCAGTGTTATGTTTTGGGGAGGGGTTGTTTTCATTTGTGTGTCTGAGTTGTGTTTTCTTTGTTTTCTTTTGATTGTGTGGAAGTGCTCCTCCTCGTCTGACGACGAACGAGGGTCATCTTCCGCGTTGAAGGGGAGGGGTAGATTTTCGGGTTGTGTTTGCGGTGCGGGTATTTTGGAAATTGTTTTTTTTTAGTGGGGGGATGGGTTGGACAGTGTTTTGTTTTGGTTTGAGCTGTGGTTGTTGTTTTTGTAGTGGTGGTTGTGGTGATTGTGTTGGTTGTGCAGTTGTTGGTGGTGTAGGCAGGATTGGGGTTTTCTTTTTAAGTTGAGGACAGACAGCCCTCATGTGACCTCTGACTCCACAGAGGTAACACGAGGGCCGCCTACCCTCAACGGTAATGTTGATAAAAGTTTGATCATCCAGTATGACGTGTTCAGGGATCTGGGCGATCCTTTCGGGCCTCATTTGAACTACAAGTTCGAGGCCCAGTCCACTGAACGCGTCACCCGATGCCTTTCCCATGGATATTAGTGTGTCATCGTCTAGGTCCAGGAAACCTGTCAATACCCACCATATGTCCATAATCAGAAGGATTGTGTGCATTTTTATTTTTTGTAACCTTCTACCCATGTACGTAGGGTAGAAGGTGTATGCGGTGGATGTGATTGGTTTTATGGACAGTTTCATTGCTGTGTCCCTGTCCTTCATGAGAATGGATAGACTCCCGTAGAGTCTATCCTTCTGAATGAATATGATGTTTTTCATGACATCTTTTAAAACCAGCTCTATCTAACTCTGTGATGGTTGAGCTGGTTTTTTGCTTTTGTTTGAGACTGTCCTAAACATGTTTAGGAGTCACTGGCATTTTAGTTCCGGGGGAGGGGGGATAAAAAATGATCCATTTTTCCCCGTATACTGTATTTTTTGGCAACTGCCAGTAGCTCCTTCGCTTTGCTTATATCTACTGGCAGATAGTCGAGGGTTTTCCTTGCCGTCTGGGCGAAGGAGACCTTTTCCTTGTTTGTGTTGCTGTTGTAGTTGGTGGTGTTGTTGTTATCACTGTTGTTGTTATCATTGTTGTTGTTATCATTGTTGTTGGTGTTGTTGTTTCTGTTGTCTTTATTGTTGCTGTTGTTGTCGTTGTTGTTGTTGTTGTTTTCGGTTTCTTGTGTCGTTGTGGCTACATCAAGTTGTCGGTCAGCAGGTGGAGAAAGTTCTCCCTCTGGCTGACCTCTGCTTTTGGCAGCTGCTGCTGTGCCAGTGGCAGGGGGAAGCTGTGAGTTTAGCTTCCCTTTTCTTTCTTTGAATGTTGGTGAAGCTGCTTCAGCCATTTTTATCAAAGAAGGAAATTTTTCGAAAGATAACAATTTTTTTTTTCAACACAATTTCGCCTAAAGGCGTAGAATAATTTGAGAGACTGACCAGATCAAAATTTGACCTGGCAGTCCCTCTACAAAATGGTACAAAAATGAAGGTTTACAGTCAAGAATTTCTGTAGAAATTTAAGCAGAACTTACTCAGCAAGTTTCACGCGTGTGTCCATCCCAGATATATAGATAGATAGATAGATAAATAGATATGTTTCTTTTATTTGCCACAAGGGCATCAAAAGTGGGACAAGTACAATGGGGGGAGTTTACAAAACAAGGCGTCCTCAATAGGGAGGAGGCAATAACAATATATAAAAATAAAATAAAATATAACAAAAAATAGAATTATAACAAAATCCTCAATAGAGGATTTTGTTATAAAATATAACAAAAAATAAAATTTATAACAAAATCCTCAATAGAGAGGAGGCGCCTTGGGGGGTCGCACACACCCCCGAAAAAGTGTGCAACCCTTTTCCTCAGGAGCACAGAGAA
The DNA here is from genome assembly GCA_964016885.1 of Eledone cirrhosa. NCBI lineage: Eukaryota > Metazoa > Mollusca > Cephalopoda > Octopoda > Eledonidae > Eledone > Eledone cirrhosa. The sequence continues at coordinate 296,101,212 of OZ024743.1, forward strand.
GGGGTGCTCCCTTGGTCTTTCATCTTCCTCACCTATAGTCTGATGTAGAGTGAAGGCCCATTCACACGGGCCATTCTCGCCACTTTCACCCATCTTTCATAGAAACGGCTGGGGTGCAGCACCTCTCTCTCCATCCTGATCCTTCTTCCGAAATGATATCGGAAGAAACGGACCAGTTGTTGGCCAGAGAGAAAGGTGTCTGACCTCAGTCCTTTCAGACGCGTCCACCATACAACCTCTTTCGCCATGGCTATTACGCACAGAAACACCGCCTCTCCTTCGTTTTTGAAGAGAGGAGGCGGCTTGATCGTTACAATAGACTCGGTGGTCAACCGGATCGGTCCCACCCTTGACAGCAGTTGTTCGACATAGCCCCACAGATCGGCAATGCCCGAGCAGTGTACCAATGCGTGTGCAACGGTTTCCTCGTCGCACACGCATCTGGGACAGATCTTTTTCGATGGGTCCCTACCCGGGCGCCCGTGTCTGTAGAGCCTTAGATAGATAGATAGATAGATAGATAGATAGATAGATAGACATGATGGGACGGAGAGAGGTAGAATAGTAGTGGAATATATAAAGAGGTAGGGAATTAGGTAAATAGATAGACAGTTATAAAGATAGGCTAGTATGTAATTACGATTGTATGTAATTTGATAATTAGTTATATTGGCAATTAGATAGTTTGGCAGATGTGCAAGACAGAAAACAGATTGAAAAGTTGTATGTATAAGTTATACAAGATAGCAAAAATAAATAATAGTTGTAACATATGAGAGAATATAATTTAAAAGAAATAGCAAATCAGGAGAATGCTATTTAGAAGGAATGACAGATTAGAAAAATAGCAGGGCTTCTCAACCTGGGCGATATCGCCCATCGGTGGGCGATTTCAACTAATGGGTGAGCGATGAGCAACTGAACAGAAAATGGTGTGTGATCGCAAATTTTCGTGGGCGATATAGGATTTTGAGTATTAAGAAGGTATTACAACATGTGCTACTCGAAGCAAATATTCAAAGGAAATAGGCAGCCTAAACAGGAGCCTAAACGGAAATAATAGGGTCATATTCTTTGATAACAAACAAAAAACTTCACAAACAATAAACCTTTTTTATAGTTTCTATAGTTTTGAGAAGGGTTATTAACATTCAGATAGTTCTTCGAACGAAATAACATTTTGGGGGATATAAATCACATAAGGGAAGAACAAGAATAACTATGACAGTGCCAGTAAAATTAAGAAGCGATCTCAGGATAAACTCGCCAATGCTGTACTTGTACATTGAGCCCTGTAAATGTGTGTGTGTGTGTGTGTGTGTGTGTGTGTGTGTGTGTGTGTGTGTGTGTGTGTACATAGTTACATATATATAGAGATTGTGTAACCGAAACTGCACCAACGTGTATAAATATATACACATATATAATATGCAGGTATTTAAGCAGCTAAACAAAGAGATCGAATTATATAAGTAGTAAACATTGCATGTTATTGTTGTCAACATATATTTATATAAACATGCATAAGGATAGACATACATTTATATATACATGCGTGCGCGCACACACACACACACACACACACACACACACACACACATATCTATCTATCTATATATCTATCTATCTATATATATATATATATATATATATATATATATATATATATATATATATATATAGGTGTGTGTGTGTGTGTGTGTGTGTGTGTGTGTGTGTGTGTGTGTGTGTGTGTGCCCACGCATGTATATATAAATGTATGTCTATCCTTATGCATGTTTATATAAATATATGTTGACAACCATAACAAACATGCAATGTTTACTACTTATCTCAGAATATCGATGTGTTGACAAATGTGAAGAGGATATAAGATAACTATGCAAAGAACTCTTCTGGTTTTTGTTAGTTTGTTTTTCACTCTTCAGCTTTATTTCTTCCAGGTTACACAAAGTGATTGTCAAGTAACCACGGTGTTGTTTTAAAATTTAGTTTGCTTGGGGCACCATCAATTCTAGAGATAAGTCTAAAATCTCATGAACAACCCAAGGTCATGTTCCATTTTCAATGTAGGCACTCTTCTAATATTGACAGGGAAACAAGAAATACTCGACTGAATGTTGTGGTTCTGACATGATTCTCACTGAAAACGACAAGGCATTTATAGGTTGTGCAGATATCATAAGATCTAAACAGAATGGAATTTTTTCAAGAATTATGGAACTTATACTATTTGATTCATTTCTGATGTAACACTAGTAAGGGTTTGGGAACGTTGGAAGTGGTAAACAGTTATATTTATCACCAATAATCAGTGAAGAAGTAATTGTTTCGTTAATGGCAAAATATGTTAAGAATTATATGCGGCAGAAATTAAAACTTCCAAGTATCAGATTTGATAGCATATGAACCTCCCTTCCTCAACAACAGAACGGCTAAAAACATAACATTGATCTCATATGCGAAGTTCAAGTATCTGTAGGCTAATGACTTTTCTAAATATTCTCTGCTGAAATGGGAAGGGGATCTTATATGACTGAGGGTACTATATGACATCAAATACGGCACTTCTCAGTTTCAGTAGTTTTGGGAGCCGATTTGACTCATATGGATAATTTATAGTTATTGAGCGATATCTTCGTTTCTAGGAAGCCGGTAGAAAAGTATGAATTTCCTGCAGGCTGGCTCCCACAAGGCTAACTATTTCTCTGCTATAATTTTTAAAAGTTGATGGAATTGATTTGAAGCGTGCAGAGTGTAGTCATATAACATTGTCAGCAATATAACTGGTCACTACACATGAATGCAGCTAAGAATTTAGGATAAGATGCCAGCAGCTGTTTTCACCCCTTTTGCTGCTGACTCATTGAGTCTAGTTGAACAAGTTACTGTCGCTTGCTGTACTGATGCTGTCAATTATTTTTGCTACACGGGTTATACACCTTGTTTTCTCCATCAACATGAAGAAGGAAAAATCTAATGAAGTGTTTGGACGGTATGAAAAGAACACTAATTGTGAAGTATATATCAAACACACACTGGCCAGCAAGAGCTGAACCCATTGTAGATTTGTATAACTACATATAAAATATACACCGCTGGCCAAGGTAAAGAGTTAAATTCCAAAGAAGAATTTTCTTTTCTTTTTAATTCTTCCGTTTGCTAGCCAAAGGAAAAGGCTAGAATGTAGCTGCAGGAACCAACCGTTTGCTCTCGAGTATACTTTGGCTTTACTAGGCTCTGCCTTACATCGCTTGGTCCCCGAACATCCGTTCTCGAGTATCGTTCGGCTAGATATAACCAAGCGAGTTTACTTATGGCTAAATATGATTAATGTTAAACCCAATGTGTTAGCACGAGGTGCATTACGCCAGACACAGGTGTCGTATTCATGATATATAAACATGGCATGTGTATGTCAAAATATTTGATATTTCTACTTTTTACATTACTTTCAATAAATAATCTTATTATGAAAATATTGTATATTTATATTGTTTTGTAGGAATTTTTAAAAAATGGTAACCTTTTGTTACTGGTTCATAAACTGACTGTTTATGACGGTTATATTGTCCGGAAAAGTGCCTATCAGGAAATCTACCCATCTCAAATTTATGCTTTTAAACATTTCCTATACAGGTGGGCCGTGGAAAATTATTCCATGTGAAAGTGCACGATGACTAAAAAATAGTTGGGAAACCCTGGAATAGAGAATACAATTTAGAAGTGGAATATCAGAATAGAAGAGAGAATACAATTTAGAAGTGAACTACCAGAATAGTATAAAGAATACAAATTAGAAGTGGAATATCAGAATAAAGGAGAGAATACAATTTAGAAGTGGAATATCAGAATAAAGGAGAGAATACAATTTAGAAGTGGAATATCAGAATAAAGGAGAGAATACAATTTAGAAGTGGAATATCAGAATAAAATAGAAAATACAATTGAGAAGAAATGAATTTAGTAGTAACTAGCAGTAAAGCCCGGCGTTGCTCGGGGTCGCTCAGTAGCTGTGTTAAAGTTACAATGTTAAGTTTCTTTCTTGGCTTAAAAACTGTAGTGTCTACTGTGCAGACTTGCATGTGGTGTTTTTGATTAATATTCCCTCAACCAACAATATGCCTTATGAAGTTAAGAAAACATAACGATAACCCGAATGTTATAACAAAAGAGGATGCTGGGGATAAAAACTGCACTGGTTATTTATTAACAAAGATCGAAAATGTAAACACTGCAACGCAGAGAAAAACAACGTAAGACGCTCAATGTAAACAGAACAAAGGGAAATAACTCGTCACTTACGCTCAAAAATCGATACATTAGATTCGATTTCGTCACATAGGGTGGGTCAATCTGAAATTTTTTTTCCGATGTCTTCGCTAGGGCTCAATGTACAAGTATAGCAATTTCGGTGCAATTCCGTGAGAGATTCTAAGAGGAGATGTGTGCCAAAAATCGATAGACAGACAGACAACCACAGCTTTATATATATACTAGCAGTAAAGCCCGGCGTTGCTCGGGGTCGCTCAGTAGCTGTGTTAAAGTTACAATGTTAAGTTTCTTTTTTGGCTTAAAAACTGTAGTGTCTACTGTGCAGACTTGCATGTGGTGTTTTTGATTAATATTCCCTCAACCAACAATATGCTTTATGAAGTTAAGAAAACATAACGATAACCCGAATGTTATAACAAAAGAGGATGCTGGGGATAAAAATTGCACTGGTTATTTATTAACAAAGATCGAAAATGTAAACACTGCAACGCAGAGAAAAACATTAGCGTAACCAAATTATCAGTTATTTTGAAACAAAGAAATTGGATGGACATGAAGAACAAAAAAAAAAATGCGTTATCTGAAGTCGAGGGGCAGGCAGCATCAAATAGGTTTGCACTTGTGATAAAAAATATTGACAATGTAATAGCTCAGATGTTTAAGTATAAAGTATGAAGAGCTCATAACATACCCATGGTGAGTTTGACGGGCAGATTATAGACAGCCACAGCATGCGAAATGGATAGCTGCAGCAAAAGCCATATTCACCAAAAAGAATCACTAAAATCAACAAAACAGAAATGCTGATTCCATTGCATCTTCAGGTGCAACTGAGAATGATGACGAAAGTTTACTTTGACGCACCAGAAATGCTGTTGTCGCTTGTTGTCCATGTCGGAATGCATATTGAAACAATGAAAGAAATGACGGAAACAATCTGTGTATGTATGCGGCAAGTTGTGTGTGTCTACGTATTAAACGCCGGACTTGTCAGCGACTGGAGGGTGTCCTTAACAATCGAAAGCATCAATTCCAGAGTCCACTTTGACTTGCAAGCAATGCCGGGCCTATAGGTCTCGTGATGTGTCCTATGGTGTCAGAGGCGTTGTGCTTGTTAAGAAGTTGGCGTCATGTCGTCAGTTTCGAAGTTGCTGATGTCGCGTGTGTGTTAATGCATGAGCACGCATGTATGTCGTTCTTTTAACTGTGTGTGGGCGTATGTGTGGGTGCATATGATGGCGGTGTGTGCAAATACGAAGTGCGAATAAGTTTGTATATAGTTCTGTTGTTTGACATATATTTGTACAATGGTAGAAAATTCAAATGAGAAGTGATTCACTGTTGCATTGGTAACTGTAATTTACTCTGCAAATGCACTGAAAGGTATGTCTAGGTGTCAATAGAATGCACTGCGTCAATGTTGAATAAGTCTCCTTTTTTCAGGTTTCGTAGATGCTATATATTTAAGGCAGTTGGTGTAACATTGCCATTTTGAACATAAAAACTCTATAAAACCTCACGGTATACAATATTCTTTGTTTTTCCATTTGGAGCAAAGGCAAAAAGGTTATTCCGGCTGCCAACTCGAGAACATCCAACGTAGAATTGTCCATGTGAGAAACATGGTTCCTCCAGGTGAAGTCCTGCAACAGATAAAGTCTGACCCTGGGACTTGTTGATGGACATAGCAAAGGCAGCACGAAGGGGAAATTGAGTTCTTTTAAAAGAATAGGGTGCATCCACTCCTGATGTAGTAAGAGTTACCATAGGTATTAAAACATCTTCTCCTTTTCCACACCCTGACATAATCGTAGCATAAATAATGTGCTGTGACATCCTATTGACAACAAGGCGTGTACCATTGCAAAGCTTGGGAGGAGTTATATTCCTGAGAAGTATAACTGGACATCCTTCCTTGAGAGACAAAATATGTTGAGGTAGACCAGGAATGTCCAATGAATTGAGGAATTCAATGGGATAACTGACCGCATCATGTGGATCAACATTGGTATCAATAGACTTAAAAGTCATATCATTTCCAGGAAGACTTTCAAGCATTTAGCGATTAATGGCGGAGACAGTGACATTTGTAGGAACTAATATAGCCCTCTCACACAGCCATGTATGATTGCGGTAATTACCTACCAAGCTGGGAAAAACGGCTGCCTTGAGATCTTCGACAGTGTTAACCAGACAGCATATATTGTCGAGTGCAATGTCTCTATGCACATCTGAAGGTACTTTGCCGTCGCCAAGAATGAGAAGGTCTTCAGCAAATTTTTCAGACACAGTATCGCCATGCAGTTGAATACGCATGTTAGTGGTCAGACGAAGTGTTGTTACCTGTTGCCACAATGGAGAAGACTTCAGGCAGGCCCGAACTTGATCCGCTCTGGTGCCCTTTGGAATAACCGGCAAAGTTTGTCGAAAGTCCCCTGAAAGCAAAAGAGTTACACCCCCCATGGTCTCCTGACAGTCTCTAATGTCTTTTAGCGTTCTATCTAAGGCCTCAATAGCTCCTTTGTGAGCCATGGTACATTCATCCCACACAATCAGTTGGCACCGCCGTAGCAGTTCTGCTCTGGGACTATCCTTGGTGATGTCACAGAGCGGTGTTTCAGCTGATACCAAGTTAAGCGGAAGCTTAAAGGTAGAATGTGCTGTCCTACCGCCAGGAAGTAGTGTTGCAGCAATACCAGATGATGCAACAGCTATTGCGATAACTTCATTCTGTCTAACTTTGGCAAGAATAAGTTTAGTCACAAAGGTTTTTCCAGTGCCTCCAGGGGCATCAAGAAAGAAGATACCACCCGATCGATGAAATACATAATCAGTGATAGTGTTGTATGCTAATTGTTGATCAGGAAGTAGTTTTGATTCCATTTCAAACACATATCTAGCTAGAGCATCGACATCATAAGATGTTTCTTGGATGATGAGAATTGGAATTTTATTAGAATCAGTGCGGTGGGTTTGTGGAAGACCGTATGCTGGCAAGGCATTCCCACCCATAAGGAAAATCCTGTCCTCTATATCTACAAGCCCTTTATTGTATAAATCATCACTGAAATCTATTTCTATGTCAGGAAGTAGTAGTTGAGCCTGGTGAAGGAAGTCCTCATACAGTTGGTTCCGAAACTTCAACCATAATGTGTAGGGATCACAAATGTTACATAAGTGAAGAAGCTTTGCAAAGACCTCTCGTAGGCTTCCAGCTGAGTGTGATGAAGCGATCTCCACCAAGGTTGCATCCCATCGTGAGTCATCTTCAAGCATTCCACGAGCCAAACAGGCATCTCTGTATGTAGACCAAACACGATTACTGAAAGTTCTGAGGTCCTGAAAACTGGTCGGTCCTTTGACCTCATGCAGTAGCATTCGAAGATAGAAGCAACTGTGTTGATTTGGAGGAATCGTATACACTCGCCCCAAGCAATTAGTGAATTTGATTCCAGGAACTCCAATAACTGGTTGGCCAGTCTTTCTGCGACACCATGTTTTTTTATTCCATGTGTAGTATGATGGCACCTGAGGATACAGCAATGATTTTGCGAACTCATCGTATTTGCACAGTTTGAAGAATCCAGTTAAAGTTGTCTCCCTTGGGGTCGGTGCTAATTCAGCGGCATTTTCATTGGTATAATACACCCGTTGACCGTGTTCTAGGTGTACATCTAATTTTACAATTGAAGGGTGCCTATCATGTATTGGAAAACCAAAGATTCGCCAAAAGGCCTCGCTACTACTTATGTATCGACCTACTTGGAATTGTGTTACTTCGTCTCTATTGTTTTCGTTGAGTATACCGAACGAAGCAGCGTCAGAACCTTTATTAACATACTTACATATGTATTTGATGCACTTGACGGAGCTACAGAATTCAACATTAATGTGTGCGTTGAAAGTACTGAGCAGGAGTGGACAATAGGGAATGATCCAACTGTTGTCAACCTCGCCATTCTTAACCCTAGCCGTAAAACCTCCATCTTCAGGTCGCCTACGTCTATATAATGGGTAGCCATCATTGCCAGTCTGAGTATCGCGAATAAATTGACGGGGAAATTTTTTAGTGCATCTTTTATTGCCTGTAACGCATGGTAAGTCGGTTCTAAAGCCAGGCCCACATGGACCATGCACCATATGTGCCCTAACTTTCATGTACAAGTCCTTGTCAGTGGAAGGATCTGGTAATTCTGCAGAGATGATCCTGTCAATGTCGTTAGAACTAACCTTTGTTGTCAGCCAAATAAGAATATGAGCATGGGGGAGGCCCCTTTTTTGCCATTCGATTGTGTACATGTCACATTGAACTGGTCCGAAAACCTCACCTAATTTCATAAGATCCATAAGCTTAAGTAACTTAAGACGGAATACTCTAGCTGCGAGATCATGTCGGCGTGTGGTGTTCTGACCAGGAAGGAGTTCGTCCTCAATCTCCTTCCAATTGGGGTTACATGTAAAAGTTATGAATAAGTCTGGCCTACCGTAATGTCGTACAATTGTCATGGCGTCCTGAGTCCTTTCATGCATATATCGAGGGCTTCCCGTGAAGGTAAAGGGCAGAATGCATACTTTTCCAAGACTCTCAGGATCCGCATCATCGTTCATTCCATCCCGAAGGTGTATGTAGCTGTCACAACGCAACTTTTTTTTATTGAGTTTGATAAAACACCATCTCTCTGATTCCATTTTTGCACACATGTCAGTTGCATACTGGTTGAAAAGGTCTTGAGAGCGGTGGAGGTGATTAAAACAGTCATCTCGGATCATGAATCGAAATGCATAGAAGTCCTTGCATGAAACTGTTTTGGTAGAATGAACCTCTGAATTGGTAGAGTTACATTGTGGAATGCCAAAATGGTATCCATCCTCTCCATATACAAAAAGCAGTGGGTATTGGAGTGCGTCGTATGATCTGTGTGTTTCACTGATCCGTTGAAGTTCGTGGTCGCGATGCTTGATAACAATGTCACGTTTGTTGTGCTGATCACCAGCGAGAAGTATCGCAACCTCATTCAAAGAAGGTGAATTATAGCGGCCTGCATGTTCTCCAGATGGCCGCTTGTCAGCATCAATGACAACATAGTAATTATCAACAGGAGCTGTTTCTAATGCATATTTAAAGCTCTGAACATAGCTGTTGTGACTATGAAGCATGTCTTGAAGTTCAAAAAGGAGCTCCTGTCTAGTGTCATAGGCAATTGAATATTTCCTTGTTGCTTGTGGACAGTCAGTTAAGTTATTTGTTTTTTTCTTTTGGGAAGGCAAATGTATTTCGCCTTGTAGCTTGTTGAAGGCAGTTGGACATGAAGTAGACCTGGAGAAAACGGGGCTCTTTATTATCTACAGGCTCCAGTGATCCGATAAGATGATAAACCTGACCTTGAACTTTGAAAGTGGGCATAAATCCACCTTCATATTCATAACTCGATCCAAAAGATGTCATTTGGAAGGCACAATTATAATGTCGAATATCTAGAAGGAAAGCTCTGGAGAGTGAATGGGTGTATGTAAGAAGAAGCCTCAATGGCTGTGGTGGATCTCTAGGAGGGTGCAAGTTGACCTTACCATTAGAGCAGCACATTCCGGCTGGTTCGCCCGGCCACTTTTTAGCTTTGCAAAACTGGCAAATTCCAGACATGTCACCAATTTGAATATGAAGGTGTGTAGCATAATTATTAGCGGGGACATAATTGAAAGCCTTCAATGACCACCGTGATTTCGCAGCCCTCGAAATACCCCGCTTATTGGCTTTATACTGAAAAACACCCCCCAGTCGAATAGTTCGGTTACCTGCTGTCTCCGCTTCTCGCGCAGCTGCAGTAGCAGCCGCATCTCTGCCCTGACGAAGTATACGTTCAATAGCATTCTCTGCAGCTCGAACAGTTGCAGTAACAGCCGCATCTCTGCTTTGACAGAGTTTACGTTGAACATCATTCTCTGCAGCTCGCGTAGCTGCTTTTGCCGTTGCATTTCTTGCAAGCTGAGTTTGACGTTCCACGTGTTTCACTGCAGCACATAAGGATGCAGTTGAAGAAGCATTTCTGGTGCGTCGGAATAAACATTCGTCATAATTCTCAGTTGCCTGTGAAGGTGCAATGGAAGCAGCATTTCTGTCCTGTTGACTCAAGCAACGCTCATCGATAGACAGAGCTGTTGTATTCACTGAACACCCCGCTATTTCAGGCTGTCTAATGCTCGACGACACCTCAGTCAACCTCCTTCTTTTTGTTATCTGAGACCGCGTCAGTCGTAATAAGGGTGTCCTTTTTTTAGGCATCAGGGTGGTGGGCACGATTGAAACCTAAAACAAACAATCCCTCCATTTCGTCAAGATAAAATGAAATTAAAGTAAATTCAGCCTTATAAGACCGTAAAATTAATTTAAGTAGAAGGCCTAACCGCCAACGCCATAGTGAAATCAACCAACTTATACTGAAAATAATCCAAACGTTTAATAGGGAAAGTTTGCTAACCGTCGTAATAAAAAAATAAATATCAATAACTTACGAAGTAATGAACTCGCCGAACTTTTAAAGCGTTGTAGCATACAAAGGCAGTACAGTGCAAATGAAGCTATTAAACAAACTGGAGATTCCAATTCACTCTACTAAAGATTTACTTAATCGTCTGCACATTCGCTAATCGTCTGCTCATTCCATAAAAGGGAAATAATCGCCTATATCACCTCTCTGCATGACTGTCTGTCTGCACGCCTATATCACCTCTCTGCATGACTGTCTGTCTGCACGCCTATATCACCTCTCTGCACGACTGTCTGTCTGCACGCGTATATCACCTCTCTGCACGACTGTCTGTCTGCACGACTGTCTGTCTGCACGCCTAACGAAATTTACAGATACATATATTTTAAATAAACTTATATAATTTTTGCTTTTTTTTACGAAATATTTGCTTGTTTTACGTAGTCTTTAAATAGACTTGTTTTCAAGTAAAAATATTGTTTTAAAAGGCTTTTAAATGGAAATGAAGCAAAACGGAAGCTTAGTGTTCGAACTGATGAATTTTGCAGGTCAAAATTTTGCTGGCTCGACAACTGTTCGTGTATTGTGTTAATGTCATTTTAAACGCTGAGAAAGCCAGCGTAATTTTTTTAATTTTTGCACGCAGACGCTCAATGTAAACAGAACAAAGGGAAATAACTGATCACTTACGCTCAAAAATCGATACATTATATTCGATTTCGTCAGATAGGGCGGGTCAATTTGAAATATTTTTTTTCCGATGTCTTCGCTAGGGCTCAATGTACAAGTATAGCAATTTCGGTGCAATTCCGTGAGAGATTCTAAGAGGAGATGTGTGCCAAAAATCGATAGACAGACAGACAACCTCAGTTTTATATATATAGAATAGATAACGAAATAAATAACCGGATAGTCAATGCATTTTTATTGCAAGGATCACAGATAACTTTTTGATCATCCGCTTATTTGTGTGGAGTCAGTCATGGTTATTTCTTTTAACTACTTTGTTTGATATATTTATTATTTCGTACTGTACAACCAGATTTTAGTAAATATTATCATTTGGAATATAGATGTTGGACTTTCCAGTTTCTTATGACTCACCCTGTAGGATAAATTATACACTTTAGAAAAAATGGCAGAATATAATAACGGATCCAATTTAGAAGGGAAATATCAGAATACAATAGAGAATACAATTTAGAAAGAATCATAGAATATGGAGAATTCTATTTATAAGAAAACACGGAAATGAATAAATATCAAGATTGTTGTTATAGGATATATAAGTAAGAAATATATAGAGAAAGAAAGAAAGAGTGACATAAAAAGTAAGAAAAAATAAAAGAAAGAAATTGAGAAAGTATTAAATTGAAAGTCCTATACGATATAAATATTCTACAATAATGTATAACTGAAGAATCTATCTGGTTTTACTATACCCGAACAATTTACGACCGTCCATATAAAAACGATGACGGATTTGTAATTGTTTATTTCTCTATTCAAATCCATTTTCTGTCTCTCGCAATATCAACGTCATCTGAATTAGGCACAATACAAACAAAAATGGCAACATACTATAATCTTGAATCCCTCTTCTTATTTGACTTTCACCCCAGAATTAGGCACAATACAAACAAAAAGGGCTACATACTATAATCTTGAATGATCCCTCTTCTTATTTGACTTTCACCCCAGCACCTTTTCTGCCCTTGTCAAATCAGTCATACACGTAAATATAGTCCTTCTGATGAAATCTTCTACGTCATTGACCAGACCTGTTCATGCTTGCTGCTAGCCAGGGGAGAGTTACATTAAACTGGTGTGTTATACAATCTTTTAGCCTTTTTCTTCATCGGTTAGTATTTGCTCTTTCCCAATTTTGACAAATTTTTAATTTAAAATACTGTGTAGCTGTAAGGCAATTTTGTAGTTCAATGAACTCAATTGCCTAAACCAGTAACCTTGAGCACTATCAGACTTTGGCGCTTCCCAATTGGGCGTTCTAAGACTTTTCTTACTAACCGTCATTTTATCAAAGTATATATCATTTGGAGTTGTATGTCTCTTTTTCTCCCGTTTTAATTCTTCTAAACATTCAACTTTATATGTATGCTTTTGAAACAGCGAGCGAGTTTGAAAATAGAAATAAAAGCTTTCGCCGTATTTTTTACTAAAGAAATTTTAGCCTGATAGTGGGGTTTAGAACCCTCTAAGAAATGAAAAATAAGATGTGTATTGACGTCAATATCAGGCTGAAATTTCTTTAGTCAAAAATACAGTGAAAGATTCTAATTCGATTTTCAATTTTATATATCAGTCGACAGCAATAGATAATAGGTGACAAAAAAAAGATTTGACTCCAGTATATACTATGTTGTGCGACCGTGTAAAAGCTTGCTCCTATAATGGAATGTTCAGTTTGATCCTGAGATAGATGGAGGTATAGTACTATTTCATAATGATTCTTGTCCTCTCTTCAGTAAAATATCGTAGGTTTTTCACTATTTAACCTGTTTTAATGGTCAAGTTCTTTATATATTGTGTTATTTTTACTATCCCCAAATATCATTCCCCTCTTACCTCCTTCTGCATCAGAAATTGCGTCTCCGTCCACATACTTTCATTTAACTCTCAATATATTTTCTCTCCCATACTGATTGTACAGTTTCGTATTTACCGGTTTATTCGTTCTTCATACTGATTAACCACAGCCGACTTCGCAGTCATTTGTTTCAATTCTTCTATAGACATTATTAGGCTCTTGTTTTGTGTGTTATACTTCATACCTATGTTTCCCCATAGCCTTCACTTGCTGTTTCTTTCTTTTTTTTCCGAAACATTAATGCCTCTTCTCTCCTCAGCGCCTCTATATCCTAAATTATTATTCTTTATCAGCGTGCTTCATTATTTTTAGTATTCTTCCTTGTATCCCTCAGGCCTTTCTCATTTACTCTATATCTAATTCCAGCTATTAATGATGTTTTGTTTCATACCACGCAGTCGATGAATAAAAGTACTTCTAGATTCACAAAAACTTTTACAAGCAATGGCTGCTGGACAGATATATGACACTCTCTAACCAAATCTAAGAAGTGTGTTCTAATACGCGTGTGGGTGGTAACCCTAAAGGTCCTCTATGTACTTTTTATATATCTTATTATATTTACTATTATTCTTTCGTATTTATTGATTCATTTATTTATTATAAGCCTATTATTCATAATATAGCATCTTTGACCCAGCCCTCAGTTTTATATAATTTATTTTGCTCACACCCACGCGTTTCGTTTATGTTAACCCCCTCCGCCTTCTAGCTTATTTTAACGGTTCATAGGATATTTATGAATGATGAAGCTAAATAAAGATACATTTACTATTAGGATTGGCAGAATCGGTAGCGTGTCCGACATCATGCTTTGCAGCATAGAGTTACGACCCTTTATGTTCTGAGTTCAAAAACCCGCCAAGATTAACTTTGCTTTTCATCCTTACGGGGTCGATAAAATAAAGTACCAGTAACGCACTGGGGTCGATTTAATCGACTTCCTCCTCCCCCAAAATTGCTGTCTTTTGTGCCAATTATTGTTATTATTATTATTATTATTCGATAATGAACTGGGTATTTGCTGGCCTTGTGCCAAAAGTAGAAACAATTATTATTATTATTATTATTATTATTATTATTATTTCTCCACAAATGTCCCTCCCCTCCGAAGTCTCCCCCCTATTGGGGAATTTTTCATTGTTATTTTTTTTGTTACATCCTCTGTTTTTGTTTTTACACGCAGAAATGCCCATTTGTACCGTCCTGTATTGTCCTGCACTGTCCTTAATGTCTACTTTATGTAAACCCTTGTGGTTAATAAAGAAATCATTATTATTATTATTATTATTATTATTTTTATTATTATTATTATTATTATTATTATCATTTTTATCTTTATCACCATCATTGTCATCTTTATTATTATCATCACAATTACCATCGTCACCACCATCATCATCACCACGACCATCAACATCCTCCTCCTCCTCCTCCTCCTCCTCACCATTATCTTCACAATCTTCAACATATTCACTATCATCATCACCATCATCGTCATAACTATCATCATCTACAAAAGCATTATTATTTACATCACCATCACCATCACCATCACACTCACACTCACACTCACCAACACTACCATCATCCTTATCATCACTATTATCATCATCATCACCATCATCTTCACTACCCTCACCATCACTACCACCATCATCATCACCATCCTCATCATAATCATCAACACTACTCACGGTATCACCACCATCACCAGCGCCACCATTATCATCATCATCATCATTAATACAATCATCACTACTCTCACCATCATCACCAGCATCAGCGTCACTATCATCATCATTATCATCACTACCTTCCTCATCATCAGCAGCATCCGCACCACTACCACCACCATCATCATCATCATCATCATCATCGCCATCATTATCATCACGATCATCATCATCATCATCATCATCATCATCATCGCCATCCACATCATCATCACTACCACCATCACTACCACCATCATCATCATCATCATCATCATCTTCATCATCACCACCACCAACATTATCATCATCACCACCACCACCACCACTACCATCATCATCATCATCATTGTTATTATCATCATCGCCGTCATTATCATCATGACCACCATCATCATCATCATCATCATCATCACCATCATCATCAGCGTCATCACCCCCGCCACCACCCCACACCGACCACTACCATCAGCTTCATCATCACCATCATCATCCCCACCAACACCACCACCATCGTCATCATCATCATCATCATCATTGTCGTCGTCATCATCACCGCCAACACCACCACCATCATCATCACCACCACCATTACCATCATCATCGTCATTATCATCACCGCCACGACTACCATCGCCATCATCACCATCACCATCATCACCCCCCCCCCCCACCATACCACCACCATCACCACCACCACCACCACGACTACCACCACCATTACAACTACCACCACCACCACCACTACCATCACCATCACCATTACCATCATCATCACCCCTACCATACCACCACCACCACCACCACCACCATCACCACCACCACCACCACGACTACCACTACCACCATCACCATCATCATCATCACCATCATCATCATCACCCCCATCATACCACCACCACACCACCACGACTACCACCACCATTACCATTACCATCACCATCATCACCCCCAACACCATCACCACTACCACCACCACCACCATCACCGCTACCACCACCACAGCACCCCCAACACCATCACCACTACCACCATCACCACTACCACCATCACCATCACCATCATCATCATCATCATCACCCCCACCATACCCCATACCACCACCACCACGACCATCATCACCACTACTACCACCACCACTACCACCACCACTACCACCACCACCACCATCATCACCATCATCATCACCATCCCTACCATACCACCACCACCACCACCACGACCATCATCACCACCACTACCACCACCACCACCACCACTACCACCACCACCACCATCACCATCATCATCATCATCATCCCCACCATACCACCACCACCACCACCACCACCACCATCATCACCACCACTACCACCACCACTACCACCACCACTACCACCACCACCACCATCATCACCATCATCATCACCATCCCTACCATACCACCACCACCACCACGACCATCATCACCACCACTACCACCACCACCACCACCACCACTACCACCACCACCACCATCACCATCATCATCATCATCATCCCCACCATACCACCACCACCACCACCACGACCATCATCACCACCACTACCACCACCACTACCACCACTACCACCACCACCACCACCACCACCACCACCACCACCACCACCACCATCATCATCACCATCCCCACCATACCACCACCACCACCACCACCACGACCATCATCACCACCACTACCACCACCACTACCACCACCACCACCACCACCACCACCATCATCATCATCATCATATTTATGTATGACTTACACCCAAAACTACTTGCTCAGTCCTCCTAGTCTGTCTGGTGCCATTGTTATCAAGGTTGCTTGCCGCGTTTTTCGCCAACGTCTCATTGTAGTCGTTTCATACGTTAATTATTCAATCTTTTATTTGGCATGTTTATGTACTTTAATAAATCTTTAATACATGCTATACACCACTTTTAAGCTGGCTTTTATTTCCTTCCTACTTTTCTTGCCTTCCTCTAACAATTGAAATGCTTCTATTATTTTATTTCTCTTGAATTATTTTATTTTATTTCATTCTAATTATCGTTTTGTTGCTGTTGTTGCTGTCTTAGTCGACGGTATTGTGGTTGTGGTTGATCTTGTGGTGATAGTAGTTGTTGTTGCTGCTGTTTTTTGCTGTTGTTGTTCTTCTTCGTCTTTTCTTCTTCTCTTTCTTCTTTTCTTCTTCTTATTCTCCTTTTTTTCTTCTTTTCTTCTTCTTCTTCTTCTTCTTCTTCTTCTTCTTCTTCTTCTTCTTCTTCTTCTTCTACTTCTTCTTCTTGATGTTCTTGTTGTTGCAGGCTTAGCCGTATATTATTGTAGTTGTAGTTGCTCTTGTGGCAGTTGTTATTATTGTTTTACTGTTCTTTATTCTTGTCATCGTCGTTGTCGTTGTTGTTGTTCTCGTTGTTGTTGTTGTTGTTGTTGTTGTTGTCGTCGTTGCTGTTGTTGTTGTTGTCGTCGTTGGCGTCTGTCGTCGTTGTTGTCGTTGTTGCTGTCATTGTTTTTGTAGTCGTTGTTGTTGTTGTAGCTGTTGTTGTTGCTGTCGTTGTTGTTATTGTTGTCGTCGTTATTGTTGTCGTCGTTGTTGTCGCTGCTGTCGTTGTCGTTGTTGTTGTTGTTGTTGTTGTCGTCGCTGTTGTTGTCGTTGTTATAGCTGTTGTCGTTGTTGTTATTGTTGTCGTCGTTGTTGTTGTCGTCGTTGTTGTTGTTGTTGCTGTCGTCGTTGTTGTTGTTGTTGTTGTTAGTGTTGTCGTTGTTGTTGTTGTCGCTGCTGTCGTTGTCGTTGTTGTTGTTGTCGTCGTCGTCGTTGTTGTTGTTGTCGTCCACGTTGTTGTTGTTGTTGTTGTTTGTCTCATATATTTTCCTCGTTGTTTGTCCTTCTCGTGACTATTGTTATGTATATTACAAAGATGTTTATATGTATTAGTTTTTGCTGGGATGACTTTAGCTGTAGATTCTCGTTCTACATACTTGGATTGGAATGGAAGCTATATTTATTATCCCTGGTTCCTATTTCTTCTTTACGTTGTATTTTTTATTGTATCCTATGTTACCATTTATTTCTTCTGTCTTTCTTTCTTTTACTTATTCTTCTACTTCTTTTCCTTCCACTGCTATTACTACTACTACTACTACTACTACTACTACTACTACTACTACTACTACTACTACTACTACTACTACTGCTACTACTACTACACCACCACCACCATCACCACCACCACCATCACCACCACCACTACTACTACTACTACTACTTTTGCTATTGTAATAATGTGGTGGCTTGGAAGAATTGGTAGAGCGTCGGAGACCACGGTTTTGCAGCATAGAGTTACGGTCCTTTACGGTCTGAGTTCGAATCACGCCGAGGTTAGCTTTGCCTTTCATCCTGTAGTAATACACTGGCATCGATTTAATCGACTTTCTTCAAATTGCTGGCCTTGTGCCTAAAGTAGAAACAATTATTATTATCATTACTTTATTATTAAGGGTGGTGGATTGGCAGAATCGGTAGAGCGTCGGACACCATGCTTTGCAGCATAGAGTTACGGCCCTGTACGGTCTGAGTGCAAATCCCGTCGAGGTTAACTTTGCCTTTCATCGTTACAGGATCGATAAAATAAAACACCAATAATTCACTGGGTTCGATTTAATCGACTTCCCCCTCCTCCAAATTGCTGGTATTGTGCCTAAATCAGAAACCATTATTATAACTACTACTTCCCTTGCCCCGTTTGCGCCTCGCCAACTTGGAACGGCTCCTCTTCAAATTCTTGTGGAGGGGTCAGGTTCCGTTGGTGAGGCGGTCCATCTGCTGCCAGCACCCTCTATGTGGAGGGCTGGGCATGCCGTGGCTAATGATGCGCAGATACGCGCTAAGGCTGCGGCATCTCCAGATATTCTGCCTAAACGGTGAACAGGTGTGGCCGCAGCTCGTCTCTTTGAATGAGCTGCAGTCCTGGGTCAAGAAGAGACCGAGACTGGGTGACTGGCATCTGGAATGTTGCCAGACACTCACTGCCCTCTACCAGGCGGGCAATGTGGTCAGTGGAACTTCCACTCTCGAGTTCTATAGAGGACTAGCAGATTTACCCGGCGTTGCCCGAAGTTTGAAATTATGCTAAGAATATACAGCTAGGAAGTAAAAGAAGAAAATTATTTGTCGCTAACCTGTCAAAATAAGCAGAAGTCTTCAATAATTAATGCAAACGAATATTTAGTGCAATCTTTGTACACATAAATCTATGCTGATAATGAAGGAAAATATTGTTTTAACTGATTTCTTCATTGTAATAATAGTTTGTTTAATAAATTCACAATACCCTGGAAGCATAGATAATGCCTGCCTCAAATGTGGACGAAATTACTTTAAAAATGTAAAAGTTGTAGGTCCCAACGGTTTGAATGGAAAGTCCCATAAGGATTGTTTTTAGATTGATTTCTCCCTTACAGCATACACTTTAGAAAAAATAATCTTCTTGTATTACCTCGACGGCATAGGCAATGCCTGACTCACATTTGGTAAAAAAAGCTCAAAAAATATAAAAGTAATTGCAACTTTTAATTTGCTTAGAAAATCCCAGAAGGATTTTGTCTTCATTGTTATCTCCCTTACATCATGCACTTTAGAAAAAAAAATGTTGCTATCGATTTTTTATTGCTCAACGTGGGTTGATTTGAAAAAAATTGTGAGGTGACCATCTTAGCGAGAGGTGCAACGTGCACAGAAAATTTGGTCAAATTCGGTTGGGAATTGTAAAAGCCTTAGGTGTCCAAATTTGTCCACAGACACACACACATCCTCGCTTTTAATATATAGATTAGTGGTGGGAGAGTGCGACGACGCACTCGGAGAGGCTCTGGGCGTCGACGAAGTCGTACTAACCAGTTGTTCTGGAGAACTTTCGAACCGGGGACAATGGATAATTTCCAAAAATCCCTCGCTTGGCAGTGCTACCGGGGGGCATTGCCGGTTCGAGATAAACTCGGTCTGGTGGCAGTAGTGAAAGAGGTTGAATGGTGGACTAGCTTGAAAGGACTGAAGACAGACACTTTTCTCTTCGGCCATTCCCCCATCAACTGGAATGGTGGGGTACCTGAGCGAACCCTGGGTGGTCATCCCCCCCCCCTTTATTGAGGAATGTTTATTGTATTTTTATTGTTACTTTGTTAATGTTATTCATATTGTTTACTCGATTTTTCTGTAAAACCCCACTGTCCCAGTCTTTTGTATTGTCCCCTATATGTCGACCCTTGTGGTCAATAAATGAAATCATTATTCGCCATGCTTTCCAGCATAGTTACGTCCCTTTACGATCTGAGTTCAAATCCCGCCGAGGTTGACTTTGCCTTTCACCCTTACGGGGTCGATAAAATAAAGTACCAGTAATGCACTGGGTAATTGCTGGCCTTGTGCCTAAAGTAGAAACAATTATTATAACTACTACGGGGTCGATAAAATAAAGTACCAGTAATGCACTGGGTAATTGCTGGCCTTGTGCCAAACGTAGAAACAATTATTATAACTACTACTACTACGACGACGACTACTACTACTACTAGTACTACTATTACAATACATTGATAGTAATTTCCCATATACAATCGCATATATTTGTACACACATATAAGTACGGAGAGAAATTGCCTAATATACACATTCATATAAATATACATATACATCACACATATACATCATACACATACGCACACAACGAGAACTGTGAAGCCACACGCATAAACAAAACGAAAGTTGAGGCGTAGTAGTAGTAGTAGTAGTAGTAGTAGTAGTAGTAGTAGTAGTAGTAGTGGTAGTCCAACACCACAACCCCCACACAAAACAACCGCACACAACACCTAACAAAACCACAAAACACCAGAAAACATCACACCACACCTACCAACGCAACACAGCCACACAAAGCCCGACTCCACAACACAAAGCCATATAACATCACACCACATCACACAACCCTACACAACACAACGCGCTAAATGTACTATCAGCATTGCAATTGTTCAATCATTGTAATCAACGATAAGGCGGTGGATTGGCAGTATCGGTAGGGCGTCAGACACCATGCTTGACAGCATGGAGTTATGGCCCTTTACGTTCTGAGTTCAAATCCCACCGAGGTTAACTATCGGTAGAGCGTCAGACACCATGCTTTGGAGCATAGAGTTAAGGCATTTTACGTTCTGAGTTCAAATCCCACCGAGGTTAACTATCAGTAAAGTGTCAGACACCATGCTTGGCAGCATAGAGTTATGGCCCTTTACGTTCTGAGCTCAAATCCCACCGAGGTTAACTATCGGTAGAGCGTCAGACACCATGCTTTGCAGCATAGAGTTATGGTCCTTTACGTTCTATGTTCAAATCCCACCGAGGTTAACTATCGGTAGGGGGTCAGACGCCATGGTTTCCAACATAGAGTTACGTCCCTTTACGGTCTGAGTTCAAATCCAGCCGAAGTTGACTTTGCCTTTCATCCTTACGGGGGTCGATAGACTAAAGTACCAGTAATGAACTGGGGTATTTGCTGGCCTTGTGCCAAAAGTAGAAACAATTATAATAAGCAATATATGTTTCTACTTTTGGCACAAGGCCAGCAATAATCCAGTTCATTACTGGTACTTTATTTTATAGTTATTTACATCATGATAATGTTGTTTTTTCGATAGTCAACGTTTACCGCCAACTACTTTCCTTTATTTTCTTGTTATATCATCCCTTTCCGTGTCGTTTGTATTTATGTTTTCAATTTCCTTCATTCTTCCGCCTCTCTACTTGATTCTCCTCTTACACCTCCTCTTCTACATCATCATCATCATCATCATCACAATCATCACAATCATCATCATTATTCTCCTTCTATAAGGGTGGTGGATTGGCAGTATCAGTAGATGGTCGTACGCCATGCTTTCCAGCATAGTTACGGCCCTTTACGGTCTGAGTTCAAATCCCGCCGAGGTTAACTTTGCCTTTCATCTTTACGGGGTCGATAAAATAAAGTACCAGTAATGAACTGGGTCATTGGTAAAGTACCAATAATAAAGTACCAATAATGAACTGGTGGTGATTGTGTGTTATTGATGTTATTGCTGTTGATATTGTTGTTGTTGTTGTTGTTGTTGTTGTTGTTGTCGGTGTTGGTGTCGGTGTCGGTGTTGGTGATGTTGCTTGTGATGGTAGCTCTGTTGTTGGTTGTGCTGCTGCTGGTGGTGGTGGTGGTGGTGCTGCTGTTGCTAGTGCTGCTACTGGTGCTAGTGCTGCTGCTGTTGTTGTTGGTGGTGCTGGTGCTGTTGGTACTGTTGGTGCTGTTGATGCTGCTGTTAGTGCTGTTGAGGCTGCTGGTGATGTTGATGCTGCTGTTGGTGCTGTTGGTGCTGGTGTTGGTGCTGTTAGTGATGTTGGTGCTGTTGCTGCTGTCGGTGCTGCTGGTGGTGCTGTTAGTGCTGTTGGTGCTGTTAGTGCTGTTGGTGCTGCTGTTGGTGCTGTCGGTGCTGCTGTTGGTGCTGTTAGTGCTGTTGGTGCTGCTGTTGGTGCTGTCGGTGCTGCTGTTGGTGCTGTTAGTGCTGTTGGTGCTGTTGGTGCTGTCGGTGCTGCTGTTGGTGCTGTTAGTGCTGTTGGTGCTGCTGTTGGTGCTGTCGGTGCTGCTTTTGGTGCTGTTGGTGCTGTTGGTGCTGTTGATGCTGCTGTTGGTGCTGTTGGTGCTGTTGGTGCTGTTGGTGCTGTTGATGCTGTTGGTGCTGTTGGTGCTGTTGGTGCTGTTGGTCCTGGTGTTGGTGTTGTTGGTGCTGCTGTTGGTGCTGTTGGTGCTGTTGGTGCTGTTGGTGCTGCTGTTGGTGCTGTTGGTGTTGTTGGTGCTGTTGGTGTTGTTGGTGCTGTTGGTGCTGATGGTGCTGTTGGTGCTGCTGTTGGTGCTGTTGGTGCTGTTGTTGGTGCTGTTGGTGCTGTTGGTGCTGTTGTTGGTGCTGTTGGTGCTGTTGGTGCTGCTGTTGGTGCTGTTGGTGCTGTTGTTGGTGCTGATGGTGCTGTTGGTGCTGCTGTTGGTGCTGTTGGTGCTGTTGGTGCTGCTGTTGGTGCTGTTGGTGCTGTTGTTGGTGCTGTTGGTGCTGTTGGTGCTGTTGGTGCTGCTGTTGGTGCTGTTGGTGCTGTTGGTGCTGTTGGTGCTGTTGGTGCTGTTGGTGCTGTTGGTGCTGCTGTTGGTGCTGTTGGTGCTGCTGTTGGTGCTGTTGGTGCTGCTGTTGGTGCTGTTGGTGCTGTTGGTGCTGTTGGTGCTGCTGTTGGTGCTGTTGGTGCTGTTGGTGCTGTTGGTGCTGCTGTTGGTGCTGTTGGTGCTGTTGGTGCTGCTGTTGGTGCTGTTGGTGCTGTTGGTGCTGTTGATGCTGTTGGTGCTGATGAAGAGGATAATATTGATGGTGAAGATAATGAAGATGATGAAGGTGATATCGATGATGATGATGATAACGAAGAGGAGGGAAAGGCGGTTGAGTATGATAGAGAAGGTATTAATGTGATGGAGATGGGGGGGGCTGTTGGCGATTATGGTGATGTGGATGATCATTAGGAGTATGAGAATTATAATCGTGAGGATGATGATGATGATGATGGTGATGGCGGTGGTGGTGTTTAATTATGATAATGATGATATTGCTGAAGGTGGTGATGGTAACAATAAAACCCCTGATGCAAATGATAATCGTCATCTTCCTCAAACCCTCCCTTCTCCCAACTACTTGAAATAATATCACTACTACTCCAAACCTCTATCCCCTTTCTAGCCTGCCAGAGAACCATTATGTTGCCATTTGAGCTGCTAGGAATAACAGTTAAATGTCCATCAAATCACATTTAACAGTCCTTAAAAATTATAGGAAAGAACCGATAATTTAGTCCTTGATGGTCACAACTTGAACATATCTTTTCTATCTTACGCGTGCTTCATCTGGACTATCCTGGGGATCAAACAACAACGATTTTTCTTCCACTTCATCGTTACCAACTTCTTATCTATCTTCAATTGCAGCAAAGAGTTACGGCCCTTTATGGTCTGAGTTCAAATACCGCCAAGGTTAACTTTGCCTTTCATCCTTACGGGGTCGATAAAATAAAGTACCAGTAGAAATAATTATTATTATATTATCAAGTAGAAACAATTATTATTATATTATCACTCCCACCATCCCTACCACCACTATCACAAACACCGCCATCACCATTACCATCACCACCACCACCACCACCAACACCACCATCGCCATTACCACCATCACCACCATCACCGCCATCGCAATCACCATCACCATCACCACCACCACCATCACCATCACCATCATCATCACCATCACCATCGCCACCAGCGACGGTACCACCATCTCTATCAACACTCTACAAACACTCCTACCAACTATCACAACGAGCCAGAGAATTAGCTGCTAAATATTCGTCACTGATCGGCTTGTTCAGCAATCACATGGGGCTACAAGAGAAATATAAACATATCTATAAATCATGAATCGTGTCTAAACCGAACAATAATGACATTGCTAAATACGATAGTTATGTTCAACACTATCATCTCCATTATTAAAACATACCATGTCATTTCAACCACCATTATTATATCAACACCAGATTATTACCTCAACAAATTCATCGTATCACTTCGCCTAACACTACCAGAAACCACCACTCAATGCCACAATTTTCATCACTTCTGTAGTCAACATCTCCATAATAATTGTTTATACTTTTGGCACAAGGCCAGCAATTACCCAGTACATTACTGGTACTTTATTTTATCGACCCTGTAAGGATGAAACGCAAAGTTAACCTCGGCGGGATTTGAACTCAGAATGGTGAGGACCGTAACTCTATGCGTCAACCCATGGTGTTCGACCCTCTACCGATACTGTCAATCCACCACCATTTCCATAATAATTGTTTCTACTTTAGGCACAAGGCCAGCAATTACCCAGTGCATTACTGGTATGATCACAGAAATCCGCCCGTTTCATCACTACCACAAATCGAGAGCTGTAGAAAGCTGTCACCCGTCGATTTCAGCCAAGTAATTGATGGGTCCTTATTTAGTGTCAGCTGATTAGCACAAATTTACTTTCATGTCCATGATACCACGACGATACACTTGACACTCTCGTTCGCCAAGCTAGAAATAGTAGCTATGTTTTCATCAGATCACACAGTAAGGAGATCATCATATTAACACCAACGAGTGTGCGTTACTTTGAAACCCGAGTTCACAGGAAAAATTACATTTCTTCAGTAACCCTCATCACCACCACAGCATTTTTAACACAATGACACTCCCCAGTACTTCCGCAATTCTATCAAACTGTATCCGTTCCATTCCAAACCATCAACGCTAGTAAAACCTACACCATTAGAATCATTCTTCGCCACATTTCCTGTCTTTCATCACAATTAATATGTAATAAACTTTGCCACAAACCCCAGAATATCAACTCATTGACCTTTACCAATATTTGCTTAACACCACCAAAATCCTACCCCTACCATCATTACTAGAGGAAGCTAAGTCAATAAGATTGCCATTACACGGTCACTCGAACTTCTATAAATAGCAACTGAAGGAAAAAGAAAAGAAAAGAAGCCGATCGACAGATTTGACCAAGGAACTTCTTTCCATTGGTCATCCTGTATTATCTGTCAATTGCAACTCTTGGCATAAGCGTCACATCTTTTCCGGTGATAGAAGGCAGAATTTGAACTCATAACGCTGGAAGAGACATCGCAAAGCATCACGTCTGACAATTTAACAATTCCTCCAATCCACAGTCCATTGACTGGCACTTTATCGATCCCGAAAGGATAAAAGAAAAAGTGACTCCAGCGAAGTTTGAACTCCGAGTGAAGAGATCCGTATCAAATACCGATGCATTAATACGACACTAACAACTACCAATTAGCTGCCTAGAACATTAGCGACCAGATCACGCACATCACAATCTTCTGACTTTAAAGAAATGGAGGCTCATATTAATCTGTGGGGATTTTCCACTGTGTCTGAGGAAAAAAATAAAATGGCCACTGCTGGCATGCCTTTGATCAGTGATTTGCTGATTCAAAGCTAACTTGTAGTTAAACAACAAAAATAACAACCCACATTCTATCAGAATGTTCGCTTCGTCTCCAACATCATTGCCAACACAGCAACAAACCTGACCACAACGACAACAATGACCCTCAGTAATACTATCACAATATCACCACAATCTCGACTTCTCCATCACCAAACATCAATACCAGGAGCCTACAATGTGATCACTTGTTCTGCTAGAAATAGCAGTCAAATACTGTTCTAGCTGCACTTCGTCTTAAAAACGTAGGTCACAGGATAAAATTGTTCCGGTTACAATGTCTGAAAACAATATTTGACGGTCATGTTTGGAATGGTTCAGAGCTGAGCTGGTGCTAAATGATGACATGACTAGAACAACCACCACCTTTCCCACCACAATTACCCACTTCCAAACTATATACATTCAACACTATCAGCCAGCTCAGCCATTCCTATACACAGCAACTCCACCATCATAATCATTCACTCCTAAATCCCATTCAACCCAACCAGCCAACTCAACCACAATCACTACAACCTTTATTATGTTATTACCTCAACGTAGGGTGGTGGGTTGGCAGTATCAGACACCATGCTTTAGAGTTATGGCCCTTTAAGTTTTGAGTTCAAATCCCGCCGAGGTTAACTTTGCCTTTCATCCTTACCGGGTCGATAAAATAAAACACCAGTAATGTACTGGGGTAATAGCAGGCCTTGTCCCTAAAGTAGAAACAGTTATTACCTCAGCGTTGTATTGACACAACTAAAACAACTATCAGCACCAGCATCATCACCCCCCACAACTACATCAGCCATCAGCTATTTATTTCATCATAACAGACACGACTGTCACAAGCATCACCACAATCCACATTTCAAACTCAATGTCGCTAACTTCAGCAGTCAGATGACACATTATTTACTACTGCTGTTTCGAATTGTCTTCATTACTGTTAGAAATTATTTATAAAGTCGTTTGATTTACATTCGCCACCATTGTCAGAGAAGTTAAGAAATGGCGAGAAGACTCGCTGTAAATTACACATAAAACATTGCAACAATGCTTATTTACATGTTCTGCAGTAGTTTTCAGGAAATCTTGCTCTCACTCTCCCTCTCCTCAGCTCTATCTTTTTCACCCACTTTGCCTATATATAAGCGCGGATATATATAACACTCATAGATGCATATACATACATATATATATATATATATATATATATATATATATATATATATATATATATATATATATATAATATGTATATATATATGTATGTATGATATATATATATATATGTATGTATATAAATATATATATATATATATACATATATATATATATATATATGTATGTATATAAATATATATATATATACATATATATATATATATATATATATATATATATATATATATACAAATATATATATATATATACATGCATTCATGCATAGATGCATACACATATACATACATACATGCATACATGCATGCATACACACACATACATACATACATACACACATACATACATACACACACACCCACACACCCACACACACACACACACACACACAAATATATATATGTGTGTGTGTGTGTGCGTGTGTGTGTCTGTGTGTGTGTATTTGTTGGTGAGTTTATGTATGTATTTATGTATATCTACCAACGTCTGTATTGAATGTGCATGCATGTATATACAAAATAATTGTATGCCTTATTCTATTATTTTCCTTTCAGTACCGTTTGTGCGTGATACATGTTTCTCTATGTTGTAGTATGCTTTTATCCTTGTTTTTGTCTTTGTTCTTTCAATATCTATTTTCTCTCATTCTTCCATCCTCTTTATACTATGTGCAATTTGCATACCATAAAAAGAACATAACTATTGTTATTTTCCTTATTGTTCATATTGTTGTTGTGATTAATATTTTTTTTGTTGTTGTTGCTGTTGTTATTATTGTTGTTGTTGTTGTTGTCATCGTCGTTGTTATTGTTATTGAAATTGTGGCTTTTGTTGGTGTTATTTCTATTGTTGTTGCTACGTTTGTTTTGTTTATCTTTTTGTGGGTTTTTTTTGTTGTTGTTTTTTCATTTCGCTGTGAATGGTCGTGTTTCATAAATCTCTCTATAAAAGATATTTTCGTCCACGTTAACCCGATGAAAATCTTTTTTATTATTATTATTTTGTTACTTCGTGTGGCCTTCAAAGTGTTTCGGAATATTTTAGACATTTTAATATTTAGACAAAGTACAATTCCATATACTTTTACTCGTTGCAACATGGTCACTTCAGATCTAGAAAGAGAGGCTCTCTAATGTGGTGACAGAACATCAAATACAGAAAACAAAAAATAACAGTGGAGAAACCATTAACATGAGTGAAAAGATAAATCCGTATGAACTGTAGATACAATACCACCAACAACAACAGCATTCCATCATTTGCATTTGTTGTGAGAAAAGTGGAGGGATTTGATTTGAGCCAGCTCAAGAAAAATGAGGAGTGAATGAAACTTCTCGGTTCTGGAAGTCTAGGTTCTAAAAACTCATCAGGACGGAGTTTATCCTGGTTTTATGACGTTAAGCGACTAAAAATACAAAATTCTCTCTTCTGACGCCGAATTTATTGCAAAGTTAAGCCCATACTTTCTGATGATACTCCTTGTCTCAACTGAGTGGACTTGAGCAATAGGAAATGAAATGCCCTGGCTCAATGGCACAATACTTTGCAGGGTTTAGAATCGAGTCGATGACATTACAATTGTAAGACAAATGCTGTAACAATTTAGTCACGAACCTTCACGTCTTACTTGACGAATTTACCAGAGAAAAAGCAATGTGGACAGTAACACACCACGGGTCTTCCCTCAAAAAAATTCAAGTGGTCATCAGCGTGTCTTCGATAGTCGTTTTATGTTGGATTAGGAAGACCATTATGGAATTACGGAGGTGGCAAAAAAGTGAACCCAGCAAGTGTATCGAAGTTTGTTTAAGTCAGTAGTTGACGTTACCACCTCCAAGATGTGTGGCCGCATAGTAACTCGGCTTTGGTTTAAAATTTCGGATCATATAGTTGATCAGGAGGTGATCAGAGAGAAGAATGGTCATATACGTTGTCTGCCCTAACCCCGTCGCTTTCACCCATGTGTAGGTGGGTTATCCTTATTTGTATCTATTTGGGTGTACCCATTTTTATTGTTATATTTTAAACGACTTTAAGCCGTTATAGTATATTGTATTACTTTTTCCATCTAGCTCCGTTTATTATGTGTGAGAGGGGCGTATAGGTGTGCGCGTGTTCTCACGTGTGCCTGTGTGTGTGAGCCTATCACCGCAGCTTTTATAATCTCATTCGAACACGTTTTTTATTGTAATATTGGTCCTTGTGGCCAATATAATGGCACTACTGCTACTATGACTATTACCGCTACTACTATTACTACATCTATTACTACTAGAACTATTAATACTAGTAATAGTATTAATGATACTACTACGGCTGCTGTAGCTGTTTTGGTGCTGTTGTTGTTGCTGCAGCTGCTACTGCTACTACTAATAATAATACTACTTCCACTACTACAACAACGACAAATAATACTACAATTACTACTACTACTACTACTACTACTACTACTAGAAAGAGCCAACCGAAATAATGAGAGATTTTATTACAATGTTAGAGAAGAAAGCAATCCTCAAATGAAAGAAATCAAGAAAATCAAACAGAACTTAAAACATAATGAAAAAATGGAAAATAAACCTAAATATGTAAAATAAAGCCATCAGTTTGGTAAGGAGTTGTTTCAACAGCTGAAGAACGTGGTTAGTTCTTATGTACCATTATTGTATTATAGATTACTAACTAGCATTTTGTATGGCAATTTTTCATTATTTTATTTTAGATTTATTTTATTTTGTATTATTTATTTAGTTTTTTTGCACAGGGGGTAGTCAATTCTAACTTTGAAGGAAATAAAATTGAGTTGCGAGGAACAGGGAAGCTAACAATGTATTCGTTATATCTCCAATAATATTTCAGACGGAATAGCATGTGTTTGAATTGTAAAATAGAGTGTTTGTATATGTTGAGTTGTGTATGTGCGGTGTAGGAGTGTAATTGGACGCGTGTGCGTGCATATGTGTATATTTAGTTCTCTGTGTGTGGTGCATGTGTGTAATTTGTGCGTGGGGCGTGTTGTGCCACAGGTGCATATGTACTTGTACAATGATTTTGGTAAAAGAATTAGGAAAGAATCTGTGTTTACATAACAACTGTTACATCTTACCTTTAATGTTAACATTCAAAGAATGTAAGTGGTATTATTTCTTAATGTGTGGTAGTATGTAATTTTGTAAGTTTGTGTGTATGTTTGTATGTATGTCTTTATTTATTTGTGTATTTTATCTGTATGTTTGTTTGCATGTGTGTGTGTGTTTGTTTGTTTGTGTGGATAATTGTATGTGTATGTGTCTTTGTGTGGGTAGTTGTGTGTTTATATCTATGTACGTTTGTGGCTGTGAATGTACGTGTGTGTGTGCTTTTCCCTTTTCAGTGGTGCCTAACAGATCAAAATATGAAACCTGTTTCAAAATAACAAGAGGAAATAATATTGCCCCTTATTAATCTTACCTCAACGAATAAAATGAAATGGTTGCATCAGTGAATTCAGAAATTCTGTGCGAGTGTGTTGTGTTGGAATTAACATGCTAATGACTTTACTGGGCGTTTCATAAACACGTGTACCTTTAACACAATTTTCGTGGAGATACAACGGGGTACTCTCTATGACAAAGCTAGTCCTTTGAAGTACACGTTCAACTCCTCTTGTCAGCTGTATCGAATAGAACAGCGTGAAATAAAGTGTGTTGCAACACGGACACAAGGTGTCGCAAGGAATCAAACTCACGACCTTGCGATCGCGAATTGAACACGCGCTTTCACAATCCATTATTTTTAGTTCCCTACATTACAGTATGTTAGTCACCACTTATATAATCACATGTATTTGTACCTAGAAGAGCGGTTGGTTGGTAGTGTCGTTAGATCGTCGGACAACATGCTTTGCGGCATGTAGTTACGGCCATTTACGTTCTCAGTCCAAATCCCATCGAGGTTAGCTTTGCCTTTCATCCTTACGGGGTCGATAGAATAAGGTACCAGTAACGCACAGAGGTCGATTTAATCGACTTCCCCCTCCCCGACAATTGTTGGCCTTGTGCCTAAATCAGAAACCATTATTTGTACCTAGAGTCGTGAAGCTCGCAACACAGTGATAAGTTCCAATTTCGGGCCCACCGCGGAGCATCTTGGGCAAGTGTCCTTTCCCTAAATTTCGTGTCGACCCAAGCCTTGTGTGTGAAATTGTGTAAGCAGTAACTGTTTGGAAGTCCATAAAATTATCTGTATCTGTAATGCAAAAGAGACATACTTCTCACACTCAATGTCATACTGAATCTCCCTGAGAATTACATTAATGGTACACGTGTCTGTAGAATTCTCACACTCAATTTCATAGTGAATCTCCCTGAAAATTACAGTAATGGTACACGTGTCTGTAGAATTCTCACACTCAATGTCATACTGAATGAATCTCCCTGAAAATTACATTAATGGTACACGTGTCTGTAGAAGTCTCACACACTATGTCATACTGAATCTCCCTGAGAATTACATTAATGGTACACATGTCTGTAGAATTCTCACACTTAATGTCATACTGAATCTCCCTGAGAATTACATTAATGGTACACGTGTCAGTAGAATTCCCACACTCAATGTCATGCTGAATCTCCCTGAAAATTACATTAATGGTACACGTGTCTGTAGAATTCTCACACTCAATGTCATACTGAATGAATCTCCCTGAGAATTACATTAATGGTACACTTGTCAGTAGAATTCTCACACTCAATGTCATGCTGAATCTCCCTGAAAATTACATTAATGGTACACGTGTCTGTAGAATTCTCACACTCAATTTCATAGTGAATCTCCCTGAAAATTATATTAATGGTACACGTGTCTGTAGAATTCTCATACTCAATGTCATACTGAATGAATCTCCCTGAGAATTACATTAATGGTACACCTGTCTGTAGAATTCTCACATAGTATGCCACATTGAATCTCCCTGAGAATTACATTAATTGTACATGTGTCTGTAGAATACTCTGCCACTTTCCCGTTAATTTCATGAGCAGTCTGTTGTTTTGCTTGAACAACTGGTATCAACAGTATCATCATCAGTATCAACGGAGTTGTAATCTCTTTCATTCCATTCCAGTCCATTCCATGTAGTGTTATGTATGTGTACATCATGCCACAGTGAAAATGAGTTTCATTTTTTCAAATATACACCACAAAACATACCCGAAAATTAAACATTAAACTAATTTATTTTCTTCCCCAGATTTAACAACTTTGGTCATCTCAACAGTATTAGTTTTAATGGCTGTCTGTTTTCATGTTAAAATATAAAATTATTCTTTACATGCGTGGAGAGAAGTCAGTTGATTTTGTAGATAGGTAATTAAAAGATGAAGGCGTGTGAGCTAGTGTTTAGGGTGTTGAACTTACAATCGTAATGTCGTGGGTTCTATTCTTGGTCCTGGTGGTGCGTTATGTCCTTGAACAAAATACTTCATTTCCTGTAGCCCCAATCCACTCAGCTGAAATGAGTACCAGCTGTAGGTGTGAGCTAACACTCCGATGTACAGGCGTCCTCTCTAGTGTTGGGAGGAGTATTTTAATCTCAGCCGCTTAACCCAATTGAAATCGGGTGGGCATCGACCTGGTGAGCCTCGGGGTTTGGGAACAAGGTTTAACTACTTAATGGCTAGGCGGGGCTTACTTAGGTTTGATTTGAAGTCATGACCCAGAAAAACACTAAATACTGAGGTCCACATACCCTAGAGCTTTATTGTGCTATATATCTCTAACAACGCCATTATATGTCATTACAGAGAGTGGTAGATTGGCAGTATCAGTAGAGCGTCGGACAGCTTGCTTCGAATCACAGAGTTGCGCCCCTTTACCTTCTGATTTCAAATCCAAACGAGGTTAGCTTTTTCTTTTATCCTTATGGGGTTGATAAAATAAAATACCAGTAACCAGCTGGGATCTAAATAATCGACTTTCCCCCTTACCCCAATATTGTTGGCCTTGTGCCTAAATCAGAAACCATTCTATATCATTACTATTTAATTTCATGTCAGGTATGACATGAGATACCTTTCAAGACATATTGATCTCGTCTTTTATTCACCGAATTATTATTTATTATAGAAGGTAAAACGTGATCAGGGAGAGATGAGGTCATTATGTCTGGTAGGTCAGGTAACAATTTAGGATTTCCTTCGTTATTTATTTATTGGAAATGTGGTAGGAATGTAAATATATTGATGACAATCAGAATGTTGATATTATTGCAGTTTTATTGGTATTTGCTACGGTTTTGTGTTGCTATTGATATTGAGTGCAGTGTAGAATTGTGATAGGATCATTAAACAGTTATATGCAGGTGGAGTAGTAAATAAGTCGGTTGAAAGGTAAATAAAGCTTGAGAAATCGATGGTGTGAAGAGAATGAGAGAGAGATGACAAGTTAACAATGACATTGAAGTTCTGTTAACTGGTGATTGGTGGTGCGTTGTTGGGGACGATAGATCGTTTATCAACATCGAGCTGCTCTGGGTGTAAAAATAGGCTCTGAATCAGCAATCAGTAGATACTATTTGTTGAATATGGATATAGTGAAGCTGAGACAAAATTAAGTTGTCTCCATCGCAATTTTCTCAACATAAAAACATGGAACAAAAATCAAGTATTATAAAAGAAATGAAAAAGCTGATTTTCTAGATCGGACGAAGGAAACAATGCTTTCATTGGACTTTCCATTGCTGACACTATATAGCTGTTGCAATCCTTGACAAAAGCTACATCGATTTCTCTGGTGAAGAGAGATGGAATTGGAATTCAGAACATAAGAGCCAGAACAAATATCACATAATCAACGCTTTAGCAATTGTTCAGAGGTCCTCCAAATTGGCGGATTGCGGGGAAAGTCAGATCGAATATCTTGCGATATTTTTTCCAGTCCTCTGCGATCTGATCTGAGTTCAAAGTGCGAACTGGTCACCTTCACTTCTACGGGATCAATAAATATAACACACGTCTCAGTGGATTGTAAGAGTTGGAATTGTTAGAGCAATATCTCTTCTGATTTTGTGTATTTCGTGTCAGACGAAACATAATTGTTTCTATTTTTGGCACAAGGAAGGCCAGCAATTACCCAGTACATTACTGGTACTTTATTTTATCGACCGCGTAAGGATGAAAGGCAAAGTTAATCTCGGCGGGATGAGATTAAAATACCCAAGAAACCTTCCACAATATGCAAACTTATTGGAAGCCGGTCTGAATCATAACGGTTGAAATGCTATAAAACAATGAACAAATATATCATATTTAATCATATAAAATATGTTCTTGAGTACAAGGCCAATTATTGAAAAGGATGAGTAAAATATATATTACTGGCATTGAAGCTTATCACCATCACCAACGTTTTATGTAATCGACGATTAAAGAATGAAAGACAAAGCCAAACGTTTTGTAATTTGTATTCAGCACAAGAAAAGATAAATCTAAGCATTGTAATGTATATAGTCAGTTACTTTGCTAAATCAGTTATTTACATTTGAAATATATAATCAGATATGATTAATGTGTCCATACAGACATAATATATCTTAATACTACTAAAGTTGCACCTTTATGTCGTTACTAAAGAGAGAAGAAAGAAGAAAATACGTTTCTCATTGTATTTGTTGACACATAAGAGACTTTAGTTGGCGAATTCAAATTAGCTGTTTGTAATGACATATCGGACCTCATTGTGGGTTCACTTTTGACATACATTGGATGGTGTCATTGAACGTCAATTGTCCTTTACCAGTGTGGTACAGGTAAATAATCCGTTGCCCCGTTTAATTTAACCACTTGGCCTCTGGGTGCCTACAGCGAAATATATTGTTTCAGGTATTTAGACCACGTTTAAGAAATTCTTCGTAACTCTGCTTTCATCAGTTTCGGAAGCCTCAATATTCTGGTATAACTTGTATTGCTGTTACCACTCCATCTGTGACTAATCATTAAAAATAACACAGTAAGCTAGAGCTCTATGCATTCAGCCAGTTGATCGAATTGTTATTCGGAAGATTTTTTTTTTTTTTTTCGTTTACTGTTTAGTCATAGAGACTGTGGTGACTAGAACTCTTTTCGTGGCCTGGAAGACTGTTGTGATGAGGGTTGCATGCAATCAGATTTCACTAAAACTCATCCAAGTGTCAGTTGGTGGTGTTAAACTGAACTACTGACAAAGTCTACCACGCAATAGCACAGTGATGATGTTCTTCGTCTATATTGTATTTTACAACATGACTTTGTTGATTCGATATTTCCCATTTTTCTCGTATATGACAATGAGCTGAGTTAAATTCAACAGAGCAATCATACGAAACACTCATGAAGTATACACTGTTCAACCATTTATAATCCTAATCTCTAACAATTGCTGATTATACCAGAATATTGAGAGTTGTGTCATTAAGGACATACCACCACATATGCAATAGGATAACAATCTATTGAACTTGCCATCGACCGATATGTACATTATCAAATCGTTAAGCTGCAACCAACATAGATAATTATACAATATTATAATAATAAAAAAACACGTTTCTGTCTCACAGAGAAACATGCAAGCAGGCGAAAAACAACGAGTTATGTAATAAACATATTCCCTGGTAAGAATATGCTTAATCTTAGTTATATGTTCTCGTGTCATTTAAGGCGGATCTATATAACGTTTAGAGAATTACTGAGAAAGCGACGTAGAAAATATTCCCATAACTCACTTACACAAGCAAGAATAATATCACATGAGGGTTGTGGTTTGTGTTATATGAGAATTTATCGTAAATAACAGAGATAGTTTTGCAGAGTTCACATCATGTTTCTTTATTATTGAGTTTGCAGAGATGAAGCAGTGTCTTAATATTACACAAGCTAGCCAACTTTTCATTCAATTTTAGTCAAAACAGTTGCTGTTTCTTTCGACATTATGTAAGAATTGACAGAAGACACAGTATGGTAGAAGAGTGAAATATCACAGTTATGATGTCATCGTTATGGTTGTTGTTGTGGTGGTTGTGGTTGTTGTTGGTGTGGTGGTTATGATGGGTGTAAGGGTGGATGAGTGGGGGATTTGGTGATGATGTTGGTGACGGTGATGGTGGTGGTGATGCTTGCTAGTAATGGTGCTGCTGGTGGTGGATGTGACAATTGTTGTAGCTGTGATTGCTATTATAGTTATTGTTGTTGTTGTTCTTTAACCATAGATCAACCCTGATCTAGGAGTCATACGATCAAAGTTATTCTGGCGATCCCACCTGGGGTTATATAGAACTGCATTATCCAATATTTATTTTCCTTCTGTAAGATAACAGAATATAATTTGAAGTAGATTTCGATGTTATTTCCAGTAACTTGAGACAAAAACGTTTAATTCGAGGTAGATTTCGCGGATATTTGTAGTAAATTGAGAGAGTGAGGTGTAATTCTATGTAGTTTTCGTAATAGATTGAGAGAGCTGGGCATGATTTTATGTAGATTTGGCTGCTAATACTAGTAGCTTGAGTGAATAATTTGAGTCTTCCTTCGTTGGTTTCAAAAGATGTTATGCAGCCACACACATTCCAATAAACAGTTTTGACATAAAACCCCCTTGCATTTAAATTTGAGCGGGCCTCTATAATAGCCTTATAATACATAGCATTAATAACTCTGGTACTCCGACGAGAAGTGGTCCAATTAATCCGGTCAACGGAACAGCCTGCTCGGGAAATTATGGTGCAAGTGGCTGAGCACTCCACAAACATGCGTATCCTTAACGTAGTTTTCGGGGAGATTCAGCGTGACACAGAATGTGACAAGGCTGGTTCTTCGAATTACAGACACACCTCATATTTGCCAGCTGAGTGGACTGGAGCAACGTGAAGTAAAGTGTCTTGCTCATGGACACAACCTGCCGCTGGAAATCGAACTCATGACCTTACGATCTTGAGCCAAATACCCTTACCACAAAGCCACACGCCTTCACATAACATTAATAAAGTAGCATAAATTTCAATACACTCACTATTTTGTTATTGCGGGTTATTATTTGTTTTAATAAGATAACGTAACATAGTAATCTTCTTTTCATTAAAATGAAGCTGCTAGTATGTAGCAAGGCGTGAAGCTTACAGTTGTGTCATGTTGTAAATAGGAGCGTGTCTGTGACTCCGTCACCGGCGTGAATTTCCTCTGGATCTGAAGCATATGTACTTCTTGTTATGAGATGGTTAATTGGTCTTCTTATCGTATGGCCAAGCCAATTTATTGTATTCTAATAATGTATAATAACGTAATAAATCAATCCATAGCTTATAGTGACCCAAGGTGCATGAAAAGTTCTAACCCTCAACTTTCCTCGTCTTCAGCCAACACCAAGCGTTTTCACCATCTCACTATCCATTATTTTTTTTTCTTGTAGGTCTAGAATAAAAAGCATGGTCCATGGCTATCAGAAGCACTTCCAGACATCAGAGACTAATACCTTTGTTATCCTACTTAAATTGTTGCACGTAGACTCCGGTAGGAAAGACACGAGCAAGAAGTAGTTCATTTGTGTTATTTAACGTAATAATATAAAATAATACATATTAAAGTTGGCTAGCTTGTGTTATATTAAAATATTTTACAACTATCCTGAGCCAGTTACTACATTTATGGGCTTACATTTTACATCTGACCGAGGCATATCACCGACTTTGGTCGGATTCATACATACGACTGAAATCAATTAATGGTGTACTTCGCCGGTACAATGTAGGCTTGCTGACTAAAAACTTAAATAATCATAACATGCATATTATCAGCGATATAAAGCAGTTGAATGGTTTCAAAATATGTTACGCTCTTTAAAGAGGAAACATATACATAATTGTAGATTTATATTGAAGTAATATATAAATCAAAGTAAATTACTTCGATATTCGATTCTGTAATATACATAGATACATACATACATACATACATAGGTAATAAAATGGAGTTGAAATAAGTGAGGGTACCCTTGAGACTGTGATAGGAAAACTCCAAGATAAGAAAACACCAGGAAGAGACATGATTGTCGGCTACTGGTACAAGAAACTAATATTCTATCGGAGGTATCTTACTGACCTCTACCAACAAATTCTTAAGGGAGATACACTTATACCAGAATGGTTGACATTAGAACAAACGTTACTGGTCCCCAAGAACAAAGACACCCACTTGGCAAAAAACTACCGACCCATTGCATGCCAGAACCTAATGTATTGGGATGTATACAGCCTGCCTGAACCTATTCCTCCAAGATCACTGTGAAAATAATAACATCATCACAGATGAACAAGCAGCTGGAAAGAAAAGGGTTTGGGGATATGCTGAACAACTCCTAATCAACAAAACTGCGATGTCGGAGGTGCGACAACTTAGGAGGAATATGACTACAGTCTGGCTGGACTACAAGAAAGCTTTCGATTCTGTTCCTCACTCTTGGATGATAGAGGCCCTCCAACTTGCTAAAGTCCCAGACATTATTGTCAGAGCCATAGAGAGGCTGTCTTCTTCTTGGGCTACTATCCTAAGGTTAAAGACAGAGAGGGAGGACTCTATTTTCACTGATAAAATAAAATATTGCAGGGGTATATTACAGGGGGACAGTCTCTCTGTGATATTGTTCATCTTGTCATTAAACCCCTTGTCCTTTCTGCTCAAGAAATGTGAGGGATACATCATTGGCTCACAGGAGGACAGAAATACGAACCTAACCCATAACTTCTTTGTGGACGATCTGAAACTCTATGCCAAGGACATGGATGGGATGAAGAAAAATCTTGACCTGGTTACAACGTTCTCAAAGGATTTAGGAATGGAGTTTGGCCAAGATAAATGCTCATACATGACTGTAAAGCGGAGAAAAACAACAACCCAATCTAGCAACATTGTCATCAATGGTCTAACTGTTTCACCGATATCTGATGAGGACTGCTACAGATACCTGGGGATAGATGAGAACATATCCTATAATAGTATCTGTAATAAAGAACGCGTAACCAGGGAATACTACATCCGATTAAGAAAGATCTGGTCATCGGAACTCTCTGCGCAAAACAAAACAGTGGCTCACAATGTGTTTGCTGTGCCTGTCCTAACACCAACGTTTGAAATACTCAATTGGACGATAGACGAAATCCGAGCAGTTGATGTTGGCACTCGAAAAATACTGAACAACACCGGAAATTTCCACATCAACAGTGACATAGACCGCCTTTACTTGAAACGTAAGCAGGGAGGCAGAGGCCTAACATCAGTCCAGACAACATTTGAATGTCGCATCATATCTCTCCGGCAACATCCACGAACCTCGAAGCGTAGGAGCCCGTTTCTCGAGCGAGTCTATTTGCATGAAACAGATAAGGTCATGAGAGTTGGGAAGGAACTCCTTGAGAGACATTCCTTGTGTGATAATCAAAAGCTCACACCCAGGGATGTCGCTCAGCAGTATCGCAGTGAATCCATGGATGAAAAACTGCATGCCTATCAGCAACAAATCATGCATGGATATGTTGCCAGGAAGCTCCAGAGTGAGAGTAATATAGATAAGGAAAGTAGTCTATCTTGGACCAACAACCGCTATATTGGCTCCCACTTTGAAGGATACGCTTTTGCAATCCAAGAACAGGAGATTAGCACGAAATAGCTGATTCACAAAAGAGATAGGGATGCAGGCAAAACACCTAGATGTGATAACAAGTGCAGACTCTGCAGAACTAACATCGAGGATATCACCCATGTCATCAGCAGCTGCCCAAAGATGTCATCGCGGTACTATCTACCTATGAGGCATGATGTAGTGGCCAAAACACTGTACAATGCAGTTCGTAAAAAAGATAGCCCCGATAATAAACACATTAAAAGCTACAACAATGTGGAAGACATCCATGTACATAATATGAAAGAGTACTGGTGGAATGTTCCAGTAAAAACCCCAATAAAATGCAGGCATAACAGACCAGATATTATGATATGGGACAGGGAGAAGAAAACATGCACAGTAGTGGAAATTAGCTGCCCAGCAGATGCCAATATATTATCAAAGATTAGTGAAAAGGAGAATATTTATGGAGAACTGATGAGAAATCTGCAAATACTCCACCCTGATTACACCTTCAGATTTATGCCTGTGATTATTGGGGCACTGGTATATGTTAGTAACTGCCTCAATACAAATCTTGAGAAGCTAGGTTTCACAGGAACAGAAAGAACACAACTAGTTAGGAAATTACAAGTACAATCCATTAATGGAACAGTAAAAATATGTAAAACATTCCAAAAATGTTGCATCTAATAACTGCATATACACATGTACAGATACAAAGCATATACACATGCACACATACAACTCAAAACATACACATCCACACATACAATAACATCCATATCTACACATGCATGCATTCAGACATACATACATATCTACCTACTTGATGTTGTGTAAATTCCAATGAGAGAGTCTTGTGTCTATGTTAGAAACCGACTCTCTCTCTATTGGTAAAGCTTTGTGAAATTATAAAACCAGAAGAACATATATATATATATATATATAGGTAATAAAATGGAGTTGAAATATAAAAGCTTCTTTTTCCCTTACTATATATATGTGTGTGTGTGTGTGTGTGTGTGTGTGTGTGTGTGTGTGTGTATGTGTGTGTGTGTATATATATGTATGAGTGTATTTAAGAAATAAGTATATCTAAATGAATTGATAGAGTCGTTCGAGTACAGAACAAAATTCTTTAAAGTATTTGTTCCAGTTTAACTCTACTTTTAATCGTCTTGGGTCCAATACAATAAAGTACATATCCAGGGTATTTATTTCGGCTCCTTTTACTTAGTGTTTCAATACGACTATAGCCTATTTAAGTGATAGATTTAATCCAGCGCGTGGATTAACGCCTCTACCTGGACTTTCTGTGCTTATAGCCGTGTCAACTATAATGCCAGAATTCTGACTATATGCCCGGTCAGGATAACGTCCTCCCACCAAACTTGAGTGCTCTAAAAATGGATGTGAGTAATACATTTCCCTCCCTGATTAAATCGTGGAAAGAGTGTTGGAGCACTCAGAAAAATTGATACATGTGTAACTAGGGAAGAAGCTATTATTTACTTCATTTAGTTAGCAGTTATATATGGCATATATTCTACAACAAAACACAGGTATTTTGCTCATCTTGAGAGGCTAACAACAGATGGGAATACATACATTTTCCTTTTTCTAATGTGTAAAGACACAGGCCAAACAAAGGAATCGAACTCGAAACTTCATGATTACAAAGCAAACATTTATAATCCCTTAGCCATGGCTGAATCCATAATTTATGACCATAATAACCTTTGGTAGAGAATGAACTTTACATGGTCTCATTCACCCCTTACAGCTACTACAGATATACAGTCATATACACGAAATCAAAAATAAAAATGTTTATCTAGTTATAAAATGATACCAAGGCAGGATAGAATATATAAATATTAAGCAGTAAAACTAAGTTTGTTTTCCATGGGGCTGAAGGAGGGTCTATAATAAAACTTCTAAGCGCAATAAATTAAAGCTATATAGTCATAAAAATCGATTTATAGGCAGGAATCATAAACTACCTATGATTGGTATTGGCGAAA
>OZ024743.1:296155753-296163253 GCA_964016885.1 Eledone cirrhosa
CAAAACTTCAACTTAGGTATCACCTTAGATAAAAACACTAAAAACGGTAACTTCCTTGATGCTACCCTTTACCTGGACTCTATAATATATACACCCTTTCATAAACCACACGAAAAACTACTTTATGTAGATATCAACTCTAACCACCCTAAATCCATATTAAACTCAATTACTAAAGGAATATCAAATAGAATATCTAATCTATCATATAACGAAACCATATTTAACAATAATCCCCAATACTATAATGAGGCCTTAGTTAAATCAGGCCATAAAAATGAGATTAAATTTCTACCTATAAAATCACCTAGTTACAACATTATTTCTCACAATATGGCCATGAGGAAAAATAATAAAAGTAATAGCCACTCTAACTCAAATACGAAGGGTAATATCAAACTTAACTCGCACTAGAATAAAAACCAAAATGATAATATAAACAGAAATATAAACAATACCTCAAATAACGTTACAAAAAACAAAAATAGAAGAACTAATACATTCTTCAATCCCCTTTCAATCTAAACGTCTCTACCAACTTGCCTAAGGCTTTCTTCTCAATCCTAGAAAAAAACTTCCCAGCCGGCCACAAATACCATAACCTTATCAATAAAAATACCATTAAAATCTCTTACTCTACCACACCTAACATCGCATACGATATAGCTAGTAGTAATAAAAGGAAGATTAATAATTATTTCCAACTAATTAAATCAGGGGGTAAACTTACAGGGTAACATAGTACCAGAGATTTCTAGTAGCAATAATAATAATG
This sequence comes from Eledone cirrhosa, assembly GCA_964016885.1. Taxonomy (NCBI): domain Eukaryota; kingdom Metazoa; phylum Mollusca; class Cephalopoda; order Octopoda; family Eledonidae; genus Eledone; species Eledone cirrhosa. The sequence continues at coordinate 296,156,529 of OZ024743.1, forward strand.
ATAATAGCACTAATGAAATTAATAACAATGGGAACGACAACCATCATTACCCTAATGCTATCCCTAACAACCAGCATCTACACAACATAGTTACCGGCAAGCAAACAACCAGAATAACTGTAACTGTAGAACAAATAGAACTTGCCCCTTAGGTAAAAATTGCTTAATCAAAGACATCATTTACTCATGCACGGTCAACACAAACAACTCTTCTAAAACATATATCGGTTCAACTTCGAACCGCTTCAAGACGAGATCTAACTCGCATCTCCACACTTTCAAAAATCGCAATCTAGCCAACTCCACTTCTTTATCTAGCTACATACACTCTCTGAAAACTGGGAATAGACCATATACACTTCAAAGGGAAGTAATAGATAGGGCCGCATCGTATAAACCAAAGGTTCTCAACGGGGTGCATATACCCCGGGGGGGGGGGCGTTTCTGTGTTCCGGGGGTGGGAGTTTGGGAGCAAGGGGCGTTAGGGGGCGTTTGAAGCTTTGCGGGGCGCTGGAAACCTCTTTAGATTTTTAGTTTGGTAAGTTTTATAAGTCATATTTGTACGTCTCTTAGACAGCCTTTGTGAATGCATTTGAATGAAGAAAACGAAGAAAATAAATAAAAGAAGCTTGTCAACGAATTCCCTAGGAAGATAAAAAAAAAAACGAAAGAAATCAAAGAAAATGAACATAAGGATGTCAACTTTGACAACAGTTACAAGAACAACTTCAACAGAAATGACAACAAAAAGAAGCTATGGTGATGAAAGGTGTGGGTGTATACATATACATACATACGAACATACACACATGTATACGTACATACATACATACATACATACATACATACATACATACATACATACATACATACATACATACATACATACACACACACACATATACACACACACATGCCTGCGTTAGTGTTTGATGAGGTTGAGAACCTGGTTAGCTTTCAGCCAGAGCTGAGGTATTTAATAAAATCTGGAGAAAGAATTTTCTCCGTACCAAAAAAACAAAAACAAATATAAATGCATGTATATATACAAATGTATAAATGCATAACACATACGTAAATGTATGTATATATGTATGTATGTATGTATGTATATATATATATATATATATATATATATATATATATATATATATATATATATATATATATATATATATATGTATATCTACATACATATATATATATATATATATATATATATATATATATATATATATAACGAAGGAAATGTGGTAAGGAACCAGATGGACCATAACGCACCAAAGTACTCAATACTTAGGGTAGTAAAGTGGGTAATAGGAACAAGTATGACCCCGACGGCAGAGCCCAACCCGTTTCGTCGGCTAATTCTGGACTAAATAAGAATTTTTAGCCTGGTAAATAAACAGCCGAACATCTCAGGGGGTAATTCCATATATGGGAAGATAGTAATTGTCAAAAGGATTGGTCAAAAATTTGTTGTAAAGACAGATGATTCTATCATGGCATTTAGTGGGAGGTAGGGGTAGCTGAACTTGCCGGTAGAACAAAGTGGGAGTGGGGGTAACCCAGTCCAGCGTTGAAAGTGAAATCTATACAGCAGATTCTAAGGATAGTGTATAGAAGGTCGAAAAAAGTGTACTGGAGAAGTGGGGTTGAAAAAATAGGTAAATCGAAAGGGAGTAAACAAAAAAGCCATTATAAAAATAAGGAAATAAATATAAAAAAAATATAAAAAACAATTTCTGATTACTACTCCATCCCCACAATCACCGAATCTCTCATTGGTGTGGCTAAGCTATAGAAAAGTTTAATAGGTGGAGAAAAATACTAAATACGAGATTGTAGTGAAAGAATTTTATAAAGCCATTTTTACAGGGGGTCTAACACCACTGTTATAGTTAGTAGTATTCAGTTAATGCTATCTTACAATGACAGGTTAATAAGTTGAAGACCAACATACTAAAAAACTAATACGAAATATTAATTCAGAATACTAATACATAAATACTAATAAAAGAATACTAATGCAAAAACACCACTAAGAAATTTAGAAATCACGGAAATGGAGCAGCAACCACAAAGGGTAGGGGTACTGAGGCTACCGAGGACCGATGGGCTGCATCGGGGTGGGCGAAAAGGTGAAAAAAAAGACGACAAGGAAGGAGATCTGGTGTGGAAGGACTAGGAAGAGATTGGGGGAAGAAGGAAATATAGAGGAAAAGATAAAAAAATAAATAAATAAAAAGTTACGTCTACCTTTGTAAGCAGGGGTTACTCCTTACAAAGTCGGCAAGTGGGGTGTTTCAGCCCTTGTCTACCCCCCAGGTCATTATGGCGTTTGAGGGCGAGGTAAGTCCTACGCAATCTGTGTTTGCATGCAGTTACCAGTTCGTCTTTCTTGTTTAGGAGTTGGTCCGTCGAAAACAACATTTGTAATGTTTCCTCCGAGCATAAGTTACACGGACGGCGTCCTCCCGTGTAAGCGTTGGCTCTGGACAGTAAGCTCCAAGTGAGATTATAGGTTATGTTGTTATCTTTGAGGTCCTAGATGTGGCCCGAAAGTGTAGTGGCGTGACGCCGGGTCGGGTTTCGGAAAGTATGTCTGTGTAGGTAGAGCCGGGTCTTGAAGTCACAAGCGGTTAATCCTATATAAGCTTTGTTGGAGGTGTCCGTCCTCAGGTTGCACTGGTAGATCACATTACGATCTCGGCATCTGTTGTTGAAGGGGCAAAGGGATCTATCAGGACAGTTACAGCTCCTGGTCGGCTCTCCACTGTTGTCTAGGTTATTTCTTCCATAGCGGTTGAGTTTTTTGTTGTTAGACGAGACGATGTTTTGTGCAAAGTTAGGTGTGGTGCTGTAGGGGAGTTTGGTGGTGTTTTTGTTGATTATGTTGTGGTAGCGGTGTTGTAGTGGGAAGTGTTTTTCGGTGAGCCTAAAGAAGGTTTTCCCGATAGGTGTTGTCACCTCGGCATTGTGGGGAGGATTGAACCACGTTACGTTGCGTGAGCGGCGGTGTCGCCTGCTGGTTCCGCTAATGGAAGCTGGATAATAGGATATTTCCTCCCGGAAGCCACTCCGCTTGAGGGCCTGGTTGTAATAAGGCGCATGCTCATCGAATATCTGCTCATTAGCGTACAAACGAGATATGCGGAGAGAGATGTTTTTAACCAGGTTATTGGTGATGTTTCTAGGATGGTTCGACCGGCGGTGGATGTAATGCAGGTTGTCATTTGCTTTCCTGTATGGGTAGTACAGATCATTATCGAGGTTAAGGGTAATGTCCAGGAAGTTTACTCGGGTTAGGGACGTTTGTAGGGTTATTATAAATCCTCAGTAGCGGAAGAAGCTGATTAATTGTTTACGGAGCCGGTCTGTACTATTGGGGTTGTACCTTTTGAGGGTAAGGAGCCCATCATCTCGGTACAATCCACAGGGTTTCCCCTCTCCCTCTTTGTTCTACCGGCAAGTTCAGCTACCCCTACCTTCCACTAAATGCCATGATAGAATCATCTGTCTTTACAACAAATTTTTTACCAATCCTTTTGACAATTACTATCTTCCCATATATGGAATTACCCCCTGAGTAGTCCGGCTATTTATTTACCAGGCTAAAAATTCTTATTTAGTCCAGAATTAGCCGTCGAAACGGCTTGAACTCTGTCGTCGGGGTCATACTTGTTCCTATATATATATATATATATATAAATCTACACACACACACACACACACACACACACACACACACACACACACACATATATATATATATATATATATATATATATATATATATATATATATAAATCTACATACATACATACATTTACGTATGTATACAGCTATGCATTTATACATTTGTATATATACATGCATTTATATTTAAGTGTGTAAATATATATATATATATATATATATATATATATATATATATATATGTGATGAAAACCACAGACCCTCCATCTCAACTCTACTTTTGAAAAGCAGAAGAACTGCGAAACTGGTAAAGGAACCAAATAAATATATATATTTTTTTTAAAATAAGACTCCAGTTGCATTTTCGATTTCTTCTTTTTTTCTTTATATTTCACTCGTGTAGGACACCTCGCTTATTTTTCATTTTGTAAAAAAAACCTCACTTTCTAATATATATATATATATATATATATATATATATATATATATATATATATATATATATATATATATATATATATTATCCACACACACACATATACATTTTCTTTTTTCAGTCTGGTCTACCATGTTTGAGCCCCCTGCTGGAGATAGATAGATAGACGCTTACCAAACACACACACACATTTCTTACTCTCACTGCCCTGCCCCCCTCTTTCTCTCTTCATATATATATATATATATATATATATATATATATATATATGTATATATATATATATATATATAGCGTTGTTATTTGGTGTTGTTGGAAAGAGCAGTGGCCTTTGAACTGGCAATAAAAACTGGAGACAAAATTCTTTCTATACCAAAACCAAGGCACACACACACACACACAGGTTGTGTGTGTATGTATGTGTGCATGTGTGCGTGCGCGTTTGTGTGTGTGTGTATATCTATCTATGTATATTTATAAGGGATACAGATATTGCTTTCTCAGTCACCAAGCTTCTCAACTCATTCATTGCTACTAAGTCTTTTATATTGCTACGAGGTATATTATTTTGGAAGGTACTATTTTGCCCCTGAGTTTGTGATTTTAGAGAAAGGTAAGAAATTCTTCATATTTTGCATCTTCTGTATTTTGACTTTACAGTTTCAATTGTCTATCCACTCAAAATATTACAACAACTAACAGTGACATATAGAATTTTAAAAAAAAAAGCTTTTTCGACTGAAAACAAATGTTTTTTTTTTTATTTCAAAAATATATAATTTGAAATAGATTGCTTTTGATTTGGACTTAAACATTTTTGTATTTAATTCGTACGGGTTTTTTTTAAAGATTCTAAGATAATTTGATTTGGCCCAGTAATCTACTGATATCAAAATTAGCAGTATATTGAAAAATGGAAAAATAGGGTAGTGTGGGCGTTTCGTGATTTCGAGGGGCAAAAGGGCCGAAATGGGTTGAGAACCTTTGGTATAAACCACCGAATAAATTACGAAACCTCTGTCTTCTAGAGACCCGCACTATAATCTATTCTAAACTAGACCTCCTAAATAGAAAATCAGAGGTTTTTTTCCATGTGCCAGCACTACCACCAACACTCTTTCCATAGCTTTAAACCTAGCTGCTAGTATATAACAATGTCAGATCTGAATTCCTCACCACCATTAACACTTCACGTCTAGGTCTTATCAGTATATAAGTACCCCCACATCATCACACTCTATGATCAGCTCATCCCTCTACCTAACTCCTATTTATCTCAAAGCTTATACCCTACAATAACTATTAGGAATAAACGTAAAGTTAACACCATTTAATATAACCACGATAGCTTGCTTATATTATATTCAGTAATGGATAGATAATGATATGACGAGACACTTAATGTATTATAGAAAAATAAATTATATTTATTATTAAATATATAAATTAATAGCATTAAATATAAGGAATTCACTTATAACATAATATAATGTATATTAATAACACAAGAGATTTAACTATACATTTTTTCTATAGCTTACTTATACTTTATTCAGTAATGGATAGATAACAATATAATGAGACCTTTAATGTATTATAGGAAAATAGATTGTATTGAAAATTAAATATAAACAAATAGCATTGTATAAAAGGGATTCACTGGTAACACAATATAATGTATATTAGCACAGGGAATTTAACTAATTGGAGCTGTAAACAACTATACATTTTTATCATTTTTTCTAATTTCTTCTATCATATACAATTTAATCGCTAGTTACCTCCCCTTTCGCATTAGCTCCCCTTAATATAGATCTCAAACTCACTTCCGGAAATTAAACCGCTAGAAGAATCACTCCACAACAACTCGAACCCCGGATAACAATATAATAGGACCAATATACAATCCATAGCTGTAACTAATTAAAAACATCCATTAAAATAAAATTATAACTAATGTAATGGAAAAGATAGCAATAACATTGATACTCTCAACACACACATTTGAACATTATAGAAACAATCATCACACTACATCCACCATAAACTCATAATTTTAATACACAAACATCTTTGCCTGCTTTATATGCTTGTAAACCTATGTTATTTTATGTGATACCTTTGCCATGCAGTAATTATATATGCCTAGTACCATTGCTTGTTTCCTTCCTGTATATGCCTAACGCATTTGCACTCTCTATACGCTTGCATATGTACTGCTAGTGTCCTCGTTTTATGAGTAACTCTCTACTTTAATTATTATACTATTCCCTTGTAATCTCTGTCGCATGAATTCCACTCTGTGCCTTTTTAATTTTTAATTTTTAATTTTTAATTTTAATTATTGTACAATTCTCTTGTAATCTATGTCGCTTCCAATCCACTCTGTAAATACGAAACTGTTGTTGACAACATTAATATCCATGTATTTATATGATTGTTAAGTTGAATAGGAGGGTAATTATATGTACAAACATTGCTAGTGCTCCGATGATTCCAAACGAAAGTTTGGAAGAAACGATTGTCAGCAATAAAATGATTTGAACATAGCTTTGATTATTGTGTAATATATATATATATATATATATAT